>JAWNMO010000405.1:0-288195 GCA_035043915.1 Drosophila paramelanica
ATCTTTTTGCAGAAACGCAAGGTCCAATTTATTGATGGTACGGGCGCAGTTGTCCCGTTGCTCGATCTTAAGCAACAGCTGCTAATCACTCTAAATCAGGTCACATTACAGAACCCATCCTCCTACAGCTTGTAGCCAACACCCTACCCACACCAGGATTAATAATAGCAAGTCGACCGATCAAACACGAGTTCTTGTTAGTCGAAGGCAGTACACCTAGCATGCCGATTTCTTTCTAGCCGATTTCGTGCTACGTTACCAAGCCACTGTGGATTTAAAAAAAAACATCGTCAAAGCTTTAACTGCGGTTCAGTATCTCTGCAGATACCCATACTCTATTTGCCTCCCGACATATAAGGACTGGCATATTCAAGTGAACTGTTCGGCACAGGGACAGCACAATGGTGTATCGTGGAACGTGCCAGCCACTCCCAGTTACCTGCCGACATCGTATTAGGCTGTTGCCACGAGGACCCCAGAAGCGACCGGCCACGCGTATTAAATATAAGTCCTTAGGAACGCAAGCTGGCACCATTCGCGATGTTGGGCCAATTGGAGAGGGTGGAAGTAACTCATTATACACCAGACGACCACACATCAACCTCACGCACTGAAATTCTTTGCACCCAAACAATTTGCCCGGGAATTTACTTAACAAATTGCTACGCTTGCTCTCACAATATGAGCACATATTCGCTGTACGCGACGACGATATAGGTCGAACCCATCATATCGACACTGGCAACTCACGTACCATCAAACAACTACCTCGACGAGTGGCGCTATCTCATAAATTTAAAATGGACCGGCTCATAACTGATATACGGTAGTCCTTCTAACAGTCTCTAGGCATCGCCCGTGGTCTTAGTGGCTCTTGACTATTTGATTACTGGCAGGTGAAAATGGATTCAGAATCTTGTCCAAAGACTGTGTTCGCGTGTGACGCTGGCCTGCCCTTTAGCCTGACTAGCGGCTTTTGAACGGCTTTTATGCAAATCAGTTCTGGCTTACCTTGACGACATGATTATCCATCTACAACAGATTTCTGATAGCTCTGTAACGTCAGAAGCCTTCCTCTGGTCCCTGACTGCGAAGAGTTATTCAAGATACTGCGACGGAGCCTGCAACAGGATGGGGGCGAGCGTATCCTGGAATATTACAGCATAACTTTCAGCGCAGCATACCGCAGCAGTCACCTGAAACAAACTGCTGGCACTTCCATCATTATCATTTGCGCAAAGAATTTGTACTTCGCACCGAGGATCGAGCGTCTGCAGCAGTACGACATGGACATCCAGCATCGCAGTGACAAACAACACGGTAACGCTGAAGGTGTGAAGATACGACATATGTGAAAAAGCCGAACAAATTTATAACCAAGGCAGAAATGAGGAATAAGGACTAGAAATAAGGAAGGTACCACGCTTCCTACAGGCGGCAACCTTACGTGGCGTACACAATGCTAACACAGGAAGCCACTTCGGCGACAGGAAGACGATGGCTAAGAAGACGAAGCTCTATTATATGATCGCAAAAAGTGCAGATGAGCCAATATGGTTCGCGCGCTACTCTGTGCGCAAAAACAGAAAAGGGCTATCTCGCCAGTCGATCGGCTGCATCCATTTCTATGGGCACTCCCTGGGAACACTTACTCATCAACATCGTGGGTCCCCAACCCAACACTCTCCGGTACATTGCGGTGGTCATGTGTTACTTCACCAAAATGCCAGAATGCATCGCTTCACCTAATTTTCCAAAACTACAATAATATAAATGATCGTGAACGAGTATAAAGCAGTCGGTACTGCACAAGTTCGCCCCCCAGTTCTACTTAACTTTCTGTGAAAGACTATTCAGTCTTATATTTAATATTTCAATTTAAATAAAACAATGAGGCGCACGTCTGTTTCGCTCGGTGATCAGTATGCTTTATTGTTCTGTTAAAGTTTCTGTATTCATTTGGCTATTATCGATATTTACACAATATATCGGTAATTGTCAAACCCTATCTTATATATAAATTGTTAAGTTAAAAATTAGTTTAGATTATTTTACTATTTATTCTACATTGTACTACTACTATATGGACATCTTGACCGGAGTTCTGGTGTATTAAAATATTTTATTGCGGGCTAATCTTTTATATTTGCCACTGGACACACTCCTTTATAAGAAAGTTGAAATTCTTCTACGTCTTCTTATCATTGCGTATAACTTTGCACTTTATTTTGGTGAGCTTATGCTTCTATTGTTTAACTATAGATTTCAAGCTTTCGCTGAGACTTCTCTTCTGTTCTACTTCACACAACATTTTAGATAGCACGTAAAATAGCATATCGATAAAATCAACAATTTGAAAGCTATAGGCACCAAACTTGGTATGCATATAGCTGGGTACCAAAAGATTTCGATGTTGTTGCCTCGGCGTCGTCCACTGGAACGGTTGCCCAGCCATTTCGTTTCACGAATCGCGAAAGCTTATTACTTCCACGGTTTTAAACTAAAGTTGCTAGAAATAGAGGTAGATTAGTAATCACCTACTTTAAATGTGGGTAAATAAAATTTCAAATTTTATAAGATGAAATTTTCCAAAATTATAATAATTAACACCATGAATCATTTTTCGAAAAATAATTTGATTTTCATTTTATTGAAATTTAATTTCATGTTTTATATCTTTAATTAGTTTATTTTTCAACAGATATTATATTTTAATAAAACATATTAGGCTCCCTGAGTCTATAAGGGCAAACACTTGTTGATATCACCCTTTTTGTACATGTGAAAATGTTAAACTTATTCATTATCTAACTTATTCTTTTTGTCGTCGCAGTATGGCACCTGGTGGCTCAAAGATTTCCACATTCGTAGGCTACTTGTCTGCGTCTGGTTTTATGGCAAACTGCGGTCAAGTGTCCTTAGGAATTTTAGTTGTAGCAGCAAGTCGGTGAAGCTGTTTCGTGTGCCGGTATCAGCTTTCTCAGTAGCATGACCCCGAATGCAGTATGTGAAAGGGAACTGTAAGGTATTGCAAGTGTCCTTGTGTACGCAAGTTTCCGTTTGAAATGCATTTAAATGTCGATCGACTCGTCCCCGTCTATTGCTATGTGTGAAGCCAAGGTCATCTTATTGTAAAAGTAAATTGTCAGCAATTTTGTCAGCAAATTTTGTTTTCACAATTGATGATCCAATAAACAATCAAATAATTTGTGTGTAACATTATACTAGTTTTAATGGATTAAGCCATTCTATAGTTATAGTGACATTAATCTTTATTTGAGAACATATATGAATCGGCAACACCTGTAGTCAAATTCATAGCGTTTTCATTTCCAATTATATTACTTAAGCTTAGTAAATCAAATTTAGTGTACAAAGTCTTAACACTCATAGTGTCCTGTAACCCATCTCGGGGGTTCTGGTTAATTTCAAGCATTAAATTAATTAGCTCCGAATAAAAGTTTGGAAAATTTGGCGGTTGGTAGAATATCAAATGACGCACACCTTTGATGCGAGTGCGTCGAAAGAAGTGCGCTCTTTCTGAGTAAAGCAGAAAAGGTGCGCCGCTATGGAAAAATATGTCTCTCGCTCTGGAAACTTTTTCCTTTTTTGTATATTCACTTATTTGAACGAAATTAGTAATTTCTTTCTTAAAATGATTCCTTAAACGTATGTAGTCAAAATAGCTGGGAACATAAATCAGGCAATGTGAATATCCAAATTTAACGAAGTGCGGCAGAACATATTGAATGAAATATTGAAAGCGATCTTCCAAAGCAGACTCTACACTCGTGCAATCGATACGTTGAAACACCTGTTTTATCGGTGTAAGTACATTGCTTATATCACCAATTTTAACTTCATTAATAATGCGAAACTTTCCTTGGAAATTATTGCATTGATTATTTATTACTCCGCGAAATTCAGGAAGCTCATGCGAAGAGAAAAATAAAGTTTGTCGATAGAAACGAGACGTCCCATTGAGACAATAGGTGCGTACGCGTTGACAATTCGTATTAGGGAGCTGCTGCGGTTGTAGATGTAAGTGATTCAGTACATATAAAAGATTCTCCCAATTCTGCGCTAAAAATATCTCAGCTTGGTCAATAATAAGTAGTTCAATTGAATTAAGGAAATCAAAGTTTTGGTCTTTATCATTTATAATCATACGTAGCGCTAACGGGGATGTTATTAATATGTCCGATGCACTTAAGTCAGAATAGAGTGTCATCGATTTTTTTGTTAAGCGAATGCCAATTTTGAAGTTGTCATCAGTATTACCGCAAAATGTTTTCTCATAATCACATGGCTTGGGATTTGTTTTTGGGAAATACACAGTATTTCCTGAAAATTCTTGAAGGAAGCGAGCATACTTTGCTATTGGAGGTCCGGTATTTGGATCTAAAAAAAAAACAAAAATTCAAATTAATTTAAGCTTGGCTTTAATATTAAGACGGCACACTTTATAAATATTATATGTGACAAATTAATTTATTCCGAGTTAAAATGACCCTTTATCTTATTTCATTTTGTTCTCTTAAATATTGGTGAGGTTTTGAAGGAATGATAACTTGGCACGCAACGTCTGTTTCGTTTGTCTGTGCACACAAGTATATGGTTTCGCCGGGGACAAAATGCAAACGGTCGTGATTTTTATTATTTTCTTGAAATGTTTTTACTTCCATTTAATATTCTTATTGCATTCGTCTGTGCGCATTAACACAATTTTACGAGAGTTGAAACTTGTAGCTGCATACCTGCATGCTTAATCTTTGGGGGAGCTATCACCAGCTATCTACACACCAAGTTTAGTGACTATCTTTAAATCGGTGGAGTTTATGGATTAACGATTTTACTGGTTATCTTTATTTGACGCGGGCACACACAAGTATATAAAAAAAAATTTTAAAATCTCTACCTTGAAATGCGCCGAAAAAATGTGCGTTCATACGAACATGCTCTTTTCACTTCGCGAACGGGTACAAAAACTCAAGTTTGAAATTTTAAAACGGACAACATAAAACCCGATTACGATCTCTTCCTTAAGAGACGTCGAACGTCCGTCTACAAATTTAGCTGCACAATTATTAGTTAGTTTGACTAAGTTTTTATTTTTTCCATTATAAAAGTTAATAAAAATCATTACAATAAGACATGGAAAGCACTGCACTGCGAAGCGCGATCTCATCAAATAATTTATATTAGACGGAAAAACATGCAGATAAATTTTATTAAAACACGTGGACAAAAACAAGCTATGACCCAGCATCATGTCAAAATAGGGTCGATAAAACTTTGTTTTGGTTTTAAGCAAAAGGCCATTCAAACTCAGATTAAAAATAAATTGTCAACTATTTGTTATATATTTTAAATTATACGTACCCTTCTTATTTCCAAACAGCAGGTTCGCCATTATATTTACAGTTTTCAAAGCGGATTCTCGAAAGGGCACAACGATTACTGCCTTCATTCTGAAGAGACCCTGATCCCTTAAACTATCTGGTATTGATACCTCGCTCGGCAGCTGGTTTGGATATTTTACTAGCTTATTAATTTTTTCGTTATTTTGCAAAATTAGTGTTCTGGTCTTTAATAAATGATTAATAGTATGAAGGCAATATACAAAACGGATGTCCTCTGCATTATCGTGAGAACGTTGAGGATAATATAGGTCGAAGTAATTGTTTGCAATATGGAATAATTCCGTCTGTAGAGCGGTCAGCGGATAGGAAATATTCATTGTTAACGATAATTTTACATTTAATATCTGTAGATCCGTAGGTTTGAAGACTTCATGAGGCTGCTTGTAATCGACCTCTGACTTTATCGAAGACTTTAATAATGGAATTTCAATTTTGAAATTTCCGATCGCAGACCAATTACCTTTCAAAACTTGTGTATGCTTTGAAATGATTGCATTAATATCGTCCGAGGAAAGACTTAAATCAAAGCGATTTAAGAACAGGTTGCACTGTTTTTGAACTGCAGAGTCTGTTGGTCCACGATTGATATCAACAGTTGGTCCTTCAACAACGCCTTTGTTTGGTGTCTGAACTAAAGGAACTAAAACAAGTCGTTAAAGAAAATGCTATATTGGCAATTGCTTTCTTACCTGTATTTTGTGAGCTGTATCCACTCACAAGTTGCTCGTAAAATTCATTTTGATCATTTAATATTGGTGCCAGACCTTCAGCAGTTTTTAATCCATCATCTTCAACTCTGTTATAAAAACTACTTGTTTTCTTTTGCAGTTGTTCCATTTGCCTGCTTCTCTGTATAAAATTTTTCTTCTGGGCAAATTTATTGTTTGTTCGTAAAGAATTCCGAGCTTGCCCAGATTTTGTATATTTGCGTTTCTCCTTCATTTTTTTTTTATTTTGAATTTTGATTATTTTGATTTATAAACTGTGTATGTTTTCAACGTGGGCAGCAGTTTTAATGACAGCTGAACCGGACGGTTATATGAGTCAAGTTAGCAACGCTAATTTTGCGTTGGTTCATGGAACTTAGTTCCGGAACCATATTTTCCTTATATATTTATATTTCTATGCACTAATTCAAATTTATTTTGAAGCAACATTGTAATAAATGAATTCTCTATTCAATAAATGCATTTATTTTTGTATCTTATATACGGTTAATATGAGTACATCTTAAAACCTGGTATACATGATAAAACATAAAACGAATTTTCAGCAAAGATTTGGTATGTGCTACTTAAATGACGGTACTCTTACTCTTAAATGACTGCATAGAATTTGCTCCGCCGCAAAAAATATTATCACTGTACCATTTTCAGATGGCCAGTTAGTCGATATATGAGAGGGAGGAGGGCTGAAGATGCGTACGTGGCAGAAGCCTAATGGTTTGGGTTGCATGGCGAATGGAACCATCGGATCGTCAGAATTAATCAATGAAATAATGGATCACAATGTGTACATCGAGATTTTGGAACGAAATTTAACGCAAACTGCACAAAATCGCGTAATTCAGTAAAATTAACACTACTTACAATATAATTACACAAAACCCAGCACATACAATTTATATGTATCGAGTCTTTTAATTATTAAGGGGTGCTAATTGAAAACAAATTATGTGTCAACGATCATTTTACTGCTATGGTCAACGATAACTAATATTAATCTTTCTTTCATAAAGAGATGGTCCAAAGAGTTGGTTGACCCTTATACCACCGAATTACAATACATTTTTATAGTGTGTCCTGTATCTAGAGCCCCCAACATTCTGTATATCAGGAAATGATTGAATTTGTACAGAGGAAGGATATTTTCATTTGCTCTTCGTGGCCTGTGGCGGAATGTTAGTCTGACACTCCCGTCTTTTTCCAGCAGTTTAATGATGGTCGACTTAGCCTCTCTTATATGCTACCCATGGTGCCATGTTTCTATTTCTCCTATTGGGGTTGAAGTTTGCTATTCAACCAAACAAAACTATAAGCCACTTTATCCAATACAATCTTATATCTACATACAATTAGTTGTTATGTTCATGTTATGAGTCCCCATTGTTATGTATCTAGATGGCTGGCTAAAACGCACGAACTATACTCTTCACGCGAATGCAGATAATTTACACATCTTACACATCTACCATGTTTAGCCAAAGCAAAGTTGCGGTACGGCACCGCGAAAAAAGCCATTGTTCGAGGGGCCTGGTGGCAGGTAAAAACGCTAAGGGTCCATTCGCTGACAGAAAAAACAACATGGTCAATATGGACGGGAAAAATGGAGCAACCAGCGCTGGGATTTTAGTGGAAAGCGTGACTACGGACTCGTTTCAGAAGGTCAGTTACACCACTACCATGGTTTGGGCAGGCCAAGTTAGTTGTACAGCACCTGCCACCAAACAAACTAAATGCCAAGCTATGAAGTGACAATAGCATTGTCGAGACAGACTCGGTCTGTGAATTCCATGGGGAAGACATCTGGATGGAGGCCGAAGCAACGCCTCTGCTCTCTCCCATCACCGAGGGACCGAGGAGGAAGGACGAAAGAGGATATTGAAGCGATGGTCCAACACAAGGCTTCTTTAAAAATCAGTTGTTAAGGGCCGATTAAATGATCAAGGAGGGTCGCCAATGAAGTCCGCATCAGCAGATACCGGGGTGTAGAATGCAGAGCCGGAAATCAGGGTGCGGTACAGCCTGATAACTGCATTTCACCATAGGAATGGCTGCGGGGATTGCCCAAACGCTACACCGAGGGTGTGTGTCCTGACCGAGTTGCTGAAAGGCCCCAACAGTCTATTACCTTCATATCTCATGAATAATTTTTATGTTAAGTTTCATTATTATGCGACGACTGTTGACTCTGATCAAATATGTATATACTTTATAGGGTCAGTGATGCCCACTTCTGCCTAACTAAACGAAACCGTTATACCGACTTTTAATTGGTTCAGGGTATAAAAATATGGTATAATAATAATATAATTGGAAAAATAACAAAATAAATTTTATACATATAAAATCTTTATTTTTGAACTCATTTAAAATATAAAATGTTTTAAAGTATTTTTTTTAACAGAATAGTCTGTTTAACTTAACAAGTTGAACTGTTACAAACGTGACATCCAAGTGTTTCAAGAAAACTAATTAAAATAGTTTTTTATAACATTTTCCAGTTTTACAGTATCTGCAGCAAATTTTCGAATGCCTTCCGATAATTTATCGGTCGCCATGGCATCTTCATTAAGTAACCATCTGAATAGATTCTCATTAACAGACAATTTTTTAATATCTTGATTCTTAGCAGTCTTTACGGATAAAGTTGTTTTAAGTACTTCCTCATCGTTTTCCAACTCCTTCAGTAAAGATGGGCTGATTGTAAGTAAGTCGCACCCAGCTAATGCTTTTATTTCACCAATATTTCTAAACGATGCACCCATTACCAATGTTTTGTAATCAAACTTTTTATAGTAATTATAAATACTTGTCACTGACTTAACACCGGGGTCATCTAGGGGATCAAATTTCTTGGTATCTGTGTTAGCCACATACCAATCCAATATGCGACCGACAAACGGGGATATAAGTGTAACACCAGCTTCAGCACAAGCAACCGCTTGACCAAATGAGAATAAAAGAGTAAGATTGCAGTGGACACCATATTCATTTTCCAATATTTCGGCTGCTTTTATACCCTCCCAAGTTGATGCAAGTTTAATTAAAATACGTTCCTTTTCAATTCCAAAGGAGGCGTACAAATTAATTAGCTTTAATGCCTTTTCCACGCTTTTTTTGGTGTCAAATGAGAGGCGAGCGTCTATTTCAGTGGATACCCTACCAGGCACAACTTTTAAAATTTCGCATCCGAATAATACGCACAAGTAATCCATAGCTTCCGATACTTGATTTTCCAGAGATCTGAAATACAAATATTACATCGTTAGAACAGCAACAAAATTGACGGCTTCGTAAAAAATTAAATCAGTCTTTATCCAAATGGTATCTATTAGTATACACCTCGTACCCGATTACATTCAAAGTTTTTATAACATACATTCGCAAGATACATATATCTCAGTACACTAAACTTACTAACTAAACGTTATATCAGGATGGACGTGACAATACGAACGTACGATATACAAATTCCTTTAGTAACAATAAACATCTACAGCTGTTGCACTGGGTAGCGAATTAAAAATGGTACTTGGTATTACTGACTGACATTAAAAAAAAAAAAACAAAATTTATAGGATCTGAAATTTACAATTAGTCAACCATAAAGCAAAAACATTAACAATTTAACAGACAGGCATTTGCTGGGCATAACAAAAGATTTAGGCTACCACCCTAGCACCCAAATTTAAATGTGTCTCCACGCTCCATTCCACCCCCGTTATCGCAAAAACCGATATATCCGATAAGCCCAATAGATATGTGGTGCATATTTGGACAATTATAAGATAGTCACCAAACTTGGTATGTAGTTAGCTGGTGACCTCTCCCGAAGGTTGCGAGCTTGATATTCCGGGCACGCCGGTCGTAAGAATAAAGAATTTTTACTTTAGTATGAAATATTCGAGCATTAAAGCGTGAATTGGTATCTACCAGTTTTGCTGAAAGCAACCTGCCTTTTGATTTTGTTGCTCGTCTCAGCATCAGAGCGCAAAGACATTTGATTATGAAGCTTTTCGAAAGAGAGGAGTGGTATGGCGTTTGAAGAGCGAAAAGCCAATTGGAAACCCACACCAGGAATTTATGTATTCGTTCAAATATTAGCTTGGTTGATTCAGTTCGTTGTCTTGATATTTACTGTAGTTTCGGATCGTAGATGTCTTCATTAATGCGTGATAGATTAAAGTTTTTAAATTATATATTAAAACAACTTATTACCCTTCCTTAGTTTTTCCATATTCGACAGCGTTTCGTACTAAGTATTGGTAGCGCTCCATTGTGGACGCAGATAAAATAAGTGATGGGTTAGTCGTTGCATCGGTCGGCTTATATACATTTATTGCTGAAATAAAAAAAAGAGTATAATATTATTAGCAGCCTATTACAATCGAATAATGTTAGCGAGCTTAAAAAAATAATAATATATATTTATATTAGGGTTTTCATATTTTCTGATTTGATAATTTTGCTTTTTATATCCTTAAACAATTGAAAATGGGTAAAAATAATATAATGGTTATGTCTAAATGTATGTAACAGCACTTATCATAGCACACATAGAGGTGTAAAACCGAGAAAAAATGTGAAATATTTAAATGCTTATAAATGTATACGAAAAATGTGCGAGGGTGCGTCGATCTAGATCTTTTGTGACAAAATATTTTACATTAGTGCTTATTAAAAAGGAAGAAGTACGAAAGAATATTTCAAAATTCAGCGCATTGCTGCTTGTGCATGCTCAAGTTCAAATATACGATTAGCAGATCACGTTTATTTTAAATGATCGATAATACTTTTCGTTTTCATATTTTGAATATTTTGAATATTTCTTTGCAACTATAGAAGCTAAATCCATCATTTATTATTTTACTTTAGAAGTAAATTAAGAAGTAAACATCCAAGGCTGAAGCGCAAGCAATTTCTATACTCACGTTTTCACATTGCACCTGTTATACCTCTTTTTCCCATTTTCAATGGGTTGTGAAAACCATTATACCCATTAGTAACTTTTTCCTATTTTCAGTTTATGCACGGTAATGATTAAGCAAGGATCTATTGAATTAATTTAGATACTTTTACTACTGTTTTTACTATATTACGCGTGACGGTAATTAATGCATTTTAAAGAAACACAAAATATTCGTTTCATTTTTGTTACTACTTAAAGTTGGTGGAAAATCATTCTTATTATTTTGGTTTACCACTGTCAGTTATTATCTACCAGTTAAAGATAATAACATACATACATACACATATATTTTCATGCACACGTAAAAGGTCGAACCAAAGTCGGACTCACATTGAACTTCAATGTTCATTTGATCTTCATCTTTATATTAATCTTAACATGTATATAAAAGGCAATGCTTATATTATTTTATCATTATCAAAAGCACCTGAAGTTCAAATAAAAGTTAAAGTAGAAAGTGAATGCGACTTGTTGTGAAAGGTCAAACAAAAGTCGGACTCACATTCAATTTTGCTCTTTATATATATGTATATATATACTCGTACATAAAGTCGGACTCACTTCTGACTTAAACTTTAATATCACTTAATGTTACGATTAAAATTTATAGTTATTAATTTACCATCAAAATCACCGGTATCGGCAACAATTGTAGTTATTTTTTTAAGTTGATCCAAGGTCGACATTTTCTTCTTTTTAATATCACGATCACTTCCCATCCTATGCACAAATAAACTCTGGGTCTAGTTGTAAAGACACTGATGCACACAAACTATGTATCGATTCTTACCATCAAAATACCGGCAACCTATCGATGTTTTTTTGGATCGAATGTTGTGCAGACATATCGAACATTCATTATACATCTTGATTTTCGATTATTAATATTCGTAGAAACTATTACTTATTTAGGTATAAGATAAGTTAACAGGAAGATATAAGTTAACAGAGAGATAAGCTAGTATAAGACGTGATTGCTATGGCTGGACATTTTTCCTGTAATGTCTGGCGGATCTACCCAGTAACATATATCAGAAATTTGGTGACTCAAACTGTGCGACACATTAACATATCTGTTATTTTTTGGCGGCGCACTGAAGACGTTCTAATGGGCGTGGTTGGGGTGATCAAGGTCCCAATCCAGCTAATTATAGATAGCTTAAACCTATATTGGTGGCTCTATCTTTAAAATTGATGAGGGTAGCTCAAAAACTGAGGGAGTTTCCGATTTTTTGGGCGGGAGCGCTATGGCGTTCTAGTGGGCGTGGCTGGGATATCAAGGATACAAACTTTGGGGGAAGTCACCAATGTATACAATAAATTTGGTGACTCCATCTTTAATTTGTGGGATATATTAACCTTTTATCGATTTCCCATTTGACGACTATATACATGTTATCGAATTGCCAGCCTCCCAGTGAGCGTGGCACAAAACTCGTAACATTTTGTCTTAAAACGATAACTAAACGTATATATCCAAAGTTTCAAGTCCTTTACTTCAATAGCGCCGAAAAAGTTCATCCTGATGGACAGACGGACTTTAACCCAATATACTATTTTCACTTTGTGAACGAGTATAATAAAAATTTTAATACAAAAAATTAAAACAAGCAAGAAACGAGTAAGAAATATCATAATTCGATGGTTGATGAGTTCGCAAAATGTATTTTACCCTGATAAAATAGCGACTTATCGAGAACGGAGAATAAGAGTGCTCGGCAGTAGGAATGGTCCCACAGGGTGGTACCCTGAACCCAGCTCCGAACTGCCGTAACTTATATGCATCTTTCGTTTCCAAAAGCATATTGTGAAGACTGAACATCTTCTTTGCGTATTAAAGCGCACACCAAACGGTGCCAGGCTTTAAGAAAAAACGGGGAAATCCGCAAATTGACCCTCTACCATCTTTCAGGTTAGTTTGCCTACAGAATACTGTAGGGAGAAGGAAGGAGGCTTTTATCGCCATAAGAGCTTTTCAAGGCTTATCACGGTTCGATGGAATGGAACACCATTCTAAACATGCGAAAAATGTTAAAGATTATTTTGCATCATATGGGCCCGAAATGTATCACAAGATATAGGTTTGGTAACTGATACACTGTTACTTCGATCTGATGAAGATCCTCTTTAGAATACAAAACATAGCTGCAACGCCTACTAAATCCCTAACTAACTCTTTGTTTTCCTCCACTAATCGTAAATTTTTATGCTTGTTTTCACAATGTTGAAAATGGCCCTTTTTTGTTGTTTGAATCTGTTACTCCTCTGTGTGCATCCTTTTTTTTATGAAATAGTAGAAAAAAAGTAATCTAATAAAACATCATTTTAATTTTTTGTTTTAATATAAAAAAAAAACAAATTCCAAGATATGTACTTTGTGCTTGCGATTTAAAAAAGTTCGTGCCCTTTTTAATTTTTTTTGTGTTTTGATTCATTCTCATAAAGTGTTCTTAGAGATTACAATTTCGTATTGGTTATTACCATTAATTACAAAGAATGCACTTAAGTGTTTTAAACTGATGAGTTTATCATATTTGTAAACATATATTTTAATTTTACAATTTAAATATATAACATATATTTTAATGACTACTGACAAAAAAACATCAAACTTTAGGGAGGTAAGTAAAATTTTCATAGAGCCATTTATGTACCACTTAAATTTTTTGAATTGTACATTTATTTGTAATTTTATGATATATTGCATTTAGTAAGTTTATATGTTCAAATAACAAGCTTTTTCAAAACTTTTACTCTCATTGTAAGAGATAACAATTATAGCAATAAACAAAATAACTAGGTAAACGTAAAACACTTTCATTCCATGCTTACTTTACTTGCTCACTATCTCAAAAGAAAGTTTGTGCAGTTGTTATAGCCCGGCCACGCTCACTGGAAAGCATTTTCGACCCTATAAAATATATTCGTCGTTTTCAGAGTCTACAAGAGCTAGATCAAGTTTATTATATGATCAATATTTCTTACCGTAATCTTATTATTGATATTTATGGTTTTTATTATCCGGTGGCTTAAGCATATCGCTGAAGCTATAAGATAACTCCCCCAATCGCCCTAAATACCAAAAAACCAAAGGAAAAAAAAACAAAGCGACCTGAGACCATTCTAATCGGACACAACTAATTGTGTTTTCAATTATTCAAGGTGTTGTAATTTTCGAAACTTTCGGTTTTTACCTTCAATATTTGGGGACTCTAGCTATAAAACTGTGGAAAAAAAGAATGTGACCTTAAAAGATTGGCGACGCGAAAGCATCGGCCCTAAAAAACCTGGAATGCATATATCTCCCACAGTTTTAGAGCTAGAATCAAAAAATTTCCCCGAATTTGGATGCTATATATGTTCCACAGTTTTAGAAACTAAATTAAAAATTTTTGGACAATTTGTTTCTGGCCACGGCCGTGCTCTCACCCGCATATCGCGAAAACCATATCCCTACAGAAAAAAACCACAATTAGGGCTGTGTCTAAACGCAGTCGGTAACGCCCAACTATACAATTTGAATATACAATTTTAATATTTTATTAACTATAAACAAGAATACTATTACCTAATAAGGTGCCATTGTTAGGTAAAAATAATAAGCTAGTTATAAGTGAAACAAAAAATTAGATGATTAAGAATTTAAGAATACTTATCAACTTTATTTTAGAGTGATGTAGAACGCTCACATTTTGTAGCAGTCACTACCATATCTGACTCACAAGCAATTCGCAGTGTGGATTTTCACCCCGAAGGAAAGCTTTACGCGGTTGGATCAAACTCCAAGACCTTTCGAATTTGTCAATATCCCCAACTATCCAAGTTAAGGTAATAAGATATATATTCATAATTTCTTTTTGTACGTAATACTATTAATTTGCTTACCAACCTCTAGAGAAGATCAACATTTTTATCCTCCATCTGTTTTATGCAAACGGACAAAGCACCATAGAGGGTCCATATATTGTACATGTTGGTCTGCAGATGGCGAACTTATTGCGACCGGGTCAAATGACAAAACTATAAAATATATGCGATTTAACAAAGATACGAACCAACTGGTGGGCCAAGAAGTGGAACTAAATATGCATGATGGAACTGTTAGAGATATGTGTTTTCTTGACAACTTATCAACAAAATCGCGCTTACTTGCTAGTGGAGGTGCTGGGGACTGCAAAATCTACGTAACAGATTGTGTCACCGGAATGCCTTTTCAGGTATTTAGTGGACATACTGGACATATTTCATCACTATATAGCTGGAACAATGCAGCGTTCGTATCAGGATCGCAGGTAATAGTTTTTTTCTTTAAATTTATCTGAAGGTAAAATAAAATATATCATACCTTACAGGATCAAACTATACGGTTCTGGGATCTTCGAGTGAACAGTGCCGTGAACTCTTTTGACCATAATAACAAAGCCAGTGCTCAGCAAAACTCTCCTGTGACGGCAGTCTGTGTTGATCCGACAGGGCGATTACTTGTGTCTGGACATGCAGATAGCGCTTGCGTTCTTTACGATATCCGCGGAAATAGGCTTGTGCAACGATTCTATCCCCACGACGCTGAAATAAGGTAAATTATATTAGCAAAAGAATCTGCCCTAGTCTAAGGTCTGCCTTAAAGCAGGCAATTAGCTAAAAGTTTTGCAAGTGGTGTGCTCAAAAAAATACCTTCCAATTTTTATGTTTTATATTTAAATGCGATAACTAAAAAGTGACAGTAACACCTAATTTCGAAACTTTGAGGAAAGAAAACTTATTTAAATTTCACGATATTTGCTAAAATAGCTCACCCCGAAGGAAGCTCAAAGCTTTAAAAGCTCCCAGATAATTTATGAATACAACTTTCAGATTATCCGAGTTTTTCTATACAAAACTTGGTTTGAATGTTCACATATAGTTGGCATTAGAATAGGTATTTCATAGATAAAATAATGTAAGCTCAGTCTTATCAAAAATTTATTGAAAGCCAATAATAACGTCTTCTGTGCCGGATTCTACAATAATCGTTTAGAGTATAATTATTAAAGCAGCATTAAGCAGGCATGCTAGAAATTGTTCAATTCTATCTTCTGAGAAGATCTTCCGAATATTTGATGGCTTTTAGTCTTAAGCCTGTGGATTATATCGATATTTGGAAGGGGGAGGGGGTAACTAGCCCCTCAGGCTTATCAATTTTAGAGATTTAAGTTATTTGGATTGATGGGGCTAGTGGCCAAGACTTCATTTCGGGAGGTAACCCGCAATCTACATACTGAACTTGGTGACTAGCTTTAAAATTCTATTTGTGGTGTATCGATATATTATCGATTTGCCAACCAACGTGGCGTGGCAAACAACAATAAATAGCAGTTATCTACCAGTATATATTCAAAGTTTCTAGTCTCTAGCTTTAATAGTGCGGAAAATAAATCCCGTTCATCGGAAAGGACCGACAGCGTATCGGATATGGCATTAAGCCCTTTTACTCGGTTTTCTTCGTGAACGAGAATATTCATACTAAATATTTTTCCAAAGTAACAATAATAGCAAAAAACTTGTTGTAGCATGTTATTATAGTGTGAACGAGAATCAGTGGAGTTCATGAGAATCTTTGATGTGCTTTTTCTGTGTCTTATTTTTTTGAAAGGCGTGTGATGAAAGCTTCTCGAGAGTTGTGGTATGTTTTATATACTAAACGATAGCGTTCGATTGGTATATATCTCAATCTGATCGGACTATGTACAAAAAATAAAATATTTGCGTATTTATTTTTATATGCTTTTGCACACTTCGTCGTTCTTCACCTTTATCGCGTACTGCCCTCCGCAGAGACAAGACCCTAAACAAGTCTTACGCAATAGTTTCGTTTTCTTAGGGAACGGGAATAATTATCGATAAGAATCGGGCTTATGACCCAGTTTTTTTTAGGCATATCCTACAAACTGTAATTGCCACCAAATTTAGTTTGGTAGCAACAGCAACAAAATGTTTGGATTGCTAGTGATCTCCCCCAAAGATTTCGACTTTACATCTTGGCCGTGTTGCAACGACGCCCAGGCACTTCGCTCTCATGATATTTATTAATTACTCCATTCAGCAGTTTTCGGAACTATAAAACCGTTTTAGACTGTTTTAAGTTGTTATTTGTTGTGCATGAGTTCTACGCGATCGGCAACAGACGAATGTAACGTTGTACTTTTTTAAATGGAAGAATGTTATATTTTTTCTATTAAATTCACATTATCAACACACACAATAAAAATAATAATATATAAAATATTTTATGTTAATAATTTTTTTGCAGATGCATACGCTTTTCACCTTCTGCCTACTACATGCTTACGTGCAGCTATGATAGCACCATTAAACTCACGGACTTACAAGGTGATCTTGCAAATGATCTCGCATCAGTAGAGGTAGCAAAGCACAAAGATAAGGCTATTAGTATAAGATGGCATCCATCCGAATTTTCTTTTATTTCTACATCAGCGGACAAAACTGCTACTCTATGGGCTTTACCTCAATCTTAACGTATTTTTAATTATATTGCAAAATATTATTACAGTTTAATTTAAGGTGCGGAAAAATCAATAATATGTTGCTTTTGATTATAATTTTATTAAAAAAAGACTATATATCGCAAATACAAATACCTTTATATTTGTTTAAGTACAGGATTACATGGTTTGACCAGATATTTAAAAATTTATATTCATAAACTTAATAGTATTTTAATATAATTAAGCTAATTTGTGTTTTATATTTATATAGAACATATGGTCTAATATGTAATATATAAAGGACATACCATGGACTTCGAAAGTTGTTATTAGCCTTTGATTACCTTCCCAAAATTCACTAATTCACTAAAGAGACCTGATTGCGTTACGGCACAGTCACTAACACTGTCTTGTCATCTTCGATACTCTGATCTTGCAGCCGTCTCCGATATCAGATTTCATTTAAACGTAGCTGTCAACAGAGATTGACTGGTTTTTTGGGGTAACTCTAATGTTTGCTAATTTAAAAGTCTTAAGGACTGATTCGACTTTGGATCTGACCCTTCGAGGGAAAAATCACCAATTAAGGGCGACCTAGATTGTTACGTTTCCGACATGTCCACGATAACGCGGGGCCTGACCCCTCGAGCTCGTTGAGATACAAGTATCAGAACGGCGTCCAAGTTGATGACTGAATAAATTTGGCTCTTTCTGATGTCGGTTAGGTCTGTTGTCGGTTAGGTCTGCTGAGCAAAGACATCATCAAAATATAAATCTGTCTTGTCGGGGATTACGTTATATGACCGGTTAAGGGGAGCTGTTAGACAATTTTGTAACAAACTTTATCTCCTGGGATCTAGTTTTCTCAACCATTAAGGTGGATAAGGCAGAAGGAGCGTAAAAAATTGTAGGGATGGCGGCATACTTCTTTGGAGGCATAAACGGGGCACCGCCCATGAAGGTTGAGCGGCTCGTCGACTTCTACCTAATGTTTAACATGCAGCTATTTATTTGTAGTGACATCAACGCCCATCACACTATCTGGGCCAACAAAACGGGAAGTGCATTCCTTAAAATCTTTTATGAAGTATTAAATAGATGGTGGAAGCCCACCTTTGTAAACGAATTCATTGAGAAGTTTTTTGACCTCTACATGGTGTGCAGTTTTCTATCTGATCTCATTAAACATGGACGGGTTACCGATGAGGCTACCCTTTCAGATCACCAGCACATCGAATTGGATCTACCGCTTGGCCTGGTATTTCATTTTAAACTCTTCTAGCTCAAAGATAACCTTGAAAAGAAGACTACATGAGAAAGATAGTACTAGCATCAAGACAATCATAACATAAACTGTTAACCTTCTACCGTGAAGGTGCAGCCCTAAAAGTCCATCACTCAAAACATCAGCTTTGCTTTCCCATAATGAAGGTATTTTACTAGAGCCTTGTGAAATTCCTAAAAACTTACAATTCAAAATCTTTCAGTAAGGAAGCATCTGCAAAAGAACGTATTTCAGACCTCTTTTTTAAAACTTATCAACCAAACCAGCCCCTTTCTTGTGCGGAGTTCATGAGACCTATGCTATTCAGTCCCGCTTAAGACATATCGTTGACAAGGGAATAAAAAAAAACCAACCGTAAATGTCTTTTAATATTGACAAGTCTTTTCTTTATGAATGATTACTTCAATATTGGCTGCCGTTTATTGAAATTCTCTCGAGTAATTGATCAACTGTGCTAGGTATAAGGATGGACTAGCTATAGCTGAGCGGAAGAGCTGTCTCTTGGTAAGCTAGCTCACACGTCAACAAAGTGTAAAGCCAAAAATTAATCTATGGGATAGGATAGGATAGTATAACACTAATTGACTATTTGGTACTTCAGCACAGAACAAAAATTTTCGCCAATCGATCGGCAAAGTCAGTTGTGGAAGTGTAGATCGTCGAATATACTGGCAAATGGTGATCATTCTTTTCATGTTGTAAGGCAGGATCTAGTTTGGGTCCGTATCGTATGATCATTTTACACAATGTCTGGTACATGGTCGCTATCTACTTTTACGAATTTCCCATTGACTCTTCCTGAATTTTAAAGTGAAGCGCTAACTTAACGGCATATTCAATTCCCTTTCTGCTAGATTTAGTTCAGTTTAGATTTAAGCTCTTCGTCACTGGCTTATCCCAGAAGGATGGACTGACAACGAACAGAGGGGTTACCTTGCAAATGATATTAACAGGTTTAGAAAACAAGCCTTTTACATTAACTGTTTAGGTGATAAGAGTTAAGTAGTTAAAGATCCAAAGAGTTAAGGTGAATTATGTGTTTTTTTTTTTTTTGCAAGACGAATATTACGAATATTACCCTTTGAATCAGCTACTGTATTGCATAAGCTTATTGGATTCGAGCTATTTCAGCACCGCTTGCGGCCAAGCGGAGCAGAACGGCAGCGGACCTGCCTTACAGTGGTGGAGGCTTATCTGCAGAAGATGTACTCCCAAACATTGCCGATAAGTTGCTCTGTTTCATTAATATCGATACAAATCGATTTCAACCTTTGGTTTTCTTGCCCTATTTCGGAGACTTTAGGAGCTAGAGACCAAAGTGCGTTATATTCGTGTAAAGCAGACGCAGAACTTGATACGAATTTTGGAAACATCCCCGCAATCGTTGCCAATATCGATAAAACCAAAAAACCGCAAACTTGCGAATTGGTTTTATACATTTCGGGGCTCTTAGTTAATGAGTCTCGAAAATTGTGTAACTTTGGGAGAAAATCAAGATTTACTTGCTGCAGTGGAGCCCAAGTGCAGGAACCGAGTAAAATGCGTGTGGCGTGCATTTATGTGCGTGTGTGTGTTTGTCTTTGTGTATGAATGCAAATGGGTTGAAATGCTTATAAAACGAGAGGGTTCAACGTATCTCCTAACAAGGCGGTCCCGACTAGAGTCTTCTGCTTTTTTGCACCAATGTACTGTTCCTGACCATAAATAAAAATATAAATTTTCTGTTAAGTCTAGAGAATTTAAAACCGATCATTCAAAATTGTAAATGAAGAAACAAACATACATACATACATGTCCATACATTTTAAATTATTGGTAGATGAAAGGCAAATATAACTCTAATTACTATTTATCCTAATTATGTGGACATTAAATGTAAATATGTAAATATGTACATTGGCACGATTACATGTATGTAGATACATACCATATAAATATATGTATGTATGTACATGTATGTGTATGTACATTTACACATAGAAATACAATGGTCTGCTTTGAATAGTTGAAAATGCTTCTGAATGTATTTGTATATTATAATATACATATATGTATGTACATACATATGCTTCTTTGAATTGAAATGAATTTTAATGATTTTCTAAAATACAATCGGTATCCATTCTTAATACGCTAAATAGATTTTCAGTTACTTTTCATTAATATAACAGTATTTCCTCCAACTCGCGACTCCAAATTATATACAGTAGAAAATTGGTTTCTGTTACTCATGCGCTTTTAATATGATAGTTTAATTTTATTCGTACAATTGAAAAGTTCACAAAAAATCTGAAAAAGAAAAGCAACAAATTTGATAATTTATCATTAATATTAAAGAAACTTGGAACATTATACGGGCTTACTAGCCCTGGAAAAAGGCGCTTGCTAAATCAAATATACATATACAGTTATAAAACAAACATACATGAGTACGTTTGTATATTTACAAATATATTTCTTTCATAATACATATGTATGCATGTAGATAAGCGTGTGTAAGTACAATTTTGTTTTATTCAATTTATTTTTTTTGTTAAGAATGTGCTCGTATGTTTGCTTCACATACATATTGATAGTAAATATCAAATGTACGTACATACATGTGGATGTATAAAGTTATTTTACAGCTGGATGACATGAAAAATCATTATATTAGTATTAAATAACTCTATATATTTATCAGATTTAAGCTCACACCTACCAACAAAAGTGCGTCTGCTCATATGTAGATGATTAAAAGCTTTAATTTTTTATGTTAGTCCAAAATACATACATATTCATATGTATGTACATATATTTAGACATTAAGAAATTGAAAATGGTAGATAAAAATTGATTGGTTCTCAATTCTTACAAAAAAACATGTTTGCATGCCAATGGATACATGCGAATGGATAAGTGTTTTTTTTTCATAAATATATTTAATTTACTCGTTGATGTTTGATAACTGACTGATTAACGGCACAAGCCTTAACAGTTTGAAAGCTAAAGTTTTAATACCCTGAAACCATTGAAAATGAGTAACAATGATACAATGGCTTTGTTCAAAAGTGTCAGAAAGGCGTCTTCAACCATATAGTGTATATATATTCTTGATCTGTATCAACAACTAGACGGTCTTGCCATGTCTGTTTGTGTGAATGAATAGAGACTATTCCAGGGCACGCGCAGATCAAGTTTGTTTAAAATGATCGATAATTTTTATCGTTTTCCTAAAATCGATAAAAACCTACAACCTATATTATTTTAAACATTTTTTCCATTTCTATAATTTTAGAATCTAAGATCGGAAGATCAGCTAAGAAACTCAGAAATTACTAAAGAAAATAACTTGAAAAAAAAAACAAATTTCAAAAATTCCACACATACAGTCGTAGCCATATAATTGGGGACAGTCGTTTTATTGGTTTTTTTTTATTTTTTATGTAATTTCGTTCTTTTAGTGAGAGTTACTATTATATATTGAAACAGAAAAAAAAATCATTTCAAAGCCATTTTTAATATTAAAAAAATCTAAAATCTCTTTAGCTTGGATCCCTAATTAATATCAAGTTTTTACTTAATATATTTTAAATTAGTAACAAATAAAAAGTATGTTTTAATTTAATGTTCTAATTAATCATTTAATCGGATAGCATTTTGATTTGAATTCAATCTGTTTCTTCTCGGAAGGCAAGTGAGTAAACCAAATACTTGCTTGGTTTATCCAGTGTATTATGTTGAATCATTTACGTCACTTGCCTAATCTCAATAATGGGTTCAGAGAAAGCAATGGGGTTGTGGAGTTGTGGGACAAAATGCAGGGGGTTTAAGTTCCGCTCCTGCGGGACCACCGCTAAGTCGTTCATTCATCTGTGCCACGTCGCATCCTTGTTATTTGCTGACAGTAGACCGAGTGGGATCACACCCGCCGCAAATTTCGTAGCTTCCTCCGATATCGGAAGAACGTGGCTACCCGAAGTATTTTACATAATCAGCTGTAGGACGGCTCATCCATACATGGAGCATTGTGGATATAGCAACGCCGGCAATTAGTCGATCTGTGATCGATCATAACTCCGAAGTATTTAATGGCGGGTTTGATTTTTACTGCAGCATCCTCAACCCTCACTACTTTTTGTTGCTTATTAGCGATGTCTCTGACTTCTACTATGATTGTCCGCACAGTCCGCAGCACTTCGTCAGTGCAACGGCTCCAGTCACCATGTGCTTTCGTTGGCCATTATCCGTACCATATGACAGAAACCTCTCCTGAAAGTAGTTGGATACTAGCTGTATCAGTTGACCTTTTTGGAGGACCTTTCGAATATTTGACAATTTGGGCGAATAAAAGGACCAAGGTGCACATTAGGCAGTTTTACCGTGCCGTCAGCCCATCTTGTGACTTGGATTGCATATTGCGCAATTTCGATCACCGCCATGATGGCATCTGTGGTGTGTTTCCGAAATCCACACTGGTTTTCTGACAGCCGTGCACGTTTTCCAACTTGCTCTAAATACGGTTGCAGAGTATTCGCTCGAGTATCATACCTATTGTGTACTGCATACACAGTTGCTGGTATAAGGACGGGTCATCTAGGTTCTTGTTTGCCTTGGGGATAAGAACGAGTCGCTGGACTTTCCATCTGCGTATTATCGTGCATTTTTCGTTGCACTGGTTATACAATAACGAGGAGACCATTTTTAATACCATCTGGTCCAAGTGATTTGTGGGCTATGTCCTCAGTTTCGTCAGCTCTGTTCGGATGTGATGGCATAGCCAGTCCAAAGGGCTTTGCGTCAGCACCATCACAAAATATTGGAAACAGAGGGCATTACTCTGCCTAATTGCATACTTAAGTGTTTTCCGCTTGGCTCTGAAACAGTTCGCATGATGTTCTGAGTGGAGCAATATGCAATATGTTAGAGTTTGCTGCGGGTTGCCCGGGTTGGGAAACCAGGTTGGGTGATTTTCATTTTCATTGTGCATCTAGGCTCTTGATACTTGTCATTTGACGTCTCGGGTAATAGCGCTAGCGAACATCAAATTTTTTATTGAGCGCGACTCCTGCCTAACTGAATGTGCTGGGTGTTCCATTGTTGAACAGACATTCATTGAGTCGGATAAATCGCCCGCGATGTTTACCGGAAACTTGTCAACCGCTTTCTGTGCGATATCTCTCACAATACTTGGCGATATAAAATATCTCTGCGTCGTATGGCTCGCTGATTACCGATATATCGGTGTTTTCTTCTATGACCATTTGGGCAGCTAGGCAATAGTTGAGGCTCAGTTGTAAAATCCTTAGCAATCCTCATGCAGTATGAAGGTTGTAATCGCATTTCCTGGTTTCGGAGCCACACTGTCCGAATGCAATACAGGCCCCTCTAGCGGCGACTTTGCAAATTCTGCGTGTGTTCGTCTTTCTCGTAGAGTTAATTACATTTTATAATGTTCGGATGAAAGCTACAGGTGCAACGTATTTTTAGTCGAACATTTTTAATAATATCACTTTTATTTTAAAATTAATAAATAAATTATTTTTTATGTGTATTTTACAGTGAATCATAACCGACAACATGCCAGATAGATTTCAAGTCACAAAAACAGACGAAGAGACTGTATTGGATTATCTACAAGATGAGTCAGCAAGTGGCAAGCTTTTAGGAGATGCACAAGATGATTTACAAGGTAGTTGCTGCATTTTCTTTTGTTTTAAATTTTAAGCGTTTTCAGCCTTGTTTGTATAAACCCCAAAATTTCTTTTGCATATAACTTTTAAAATATTCGAATTTCAAAACATACAAAAAACAAACTTTTTGCTTAAATAGATTTTTATTAAAATGTATAAAACGGGATATAATAATTTTAGGCTATATGATTTCATTGAATGTAAATAACTGGCCACTTTCTTTAAATACCGGGTATCGCTCGAGTATATATATGAGGACTGGTCGTCTAAGTTTTTTTCTGCCTTCGAGGAAAGCACGTATCACTGGAGTTTCCTATCTCCGTGATATCGTGAGTTCCGCCTTGCACTGAATGTACAATTTTTCGAATTTGTTGTGAGTGCGATGTCGTCAGTTTCCTTATCCCTTTCCACGCACGTTAGTATTAAATTTTGAGGGTTGATTGCTGGCCACTTCCTTTAAATACCGAAAATTTTCAAAACTAACTAATTAAATACGTGATTTTTTGCCAAAAAAAAAAAAACAGAGCAAACTTTTTTTTAAAAAATTCATCGATTTTGAATTTGGGATCGCTGTTAGTAAAAAATCTCGAATATTGTCAATTTCCGGTAAAATATATCCCAAATTTTGTGACTCTAGCTCATAAATTGTGACAATATAGACGGCGGGAGCGTTGGGGGCGTCTAGTGTGCGTGGCCGGAATATCAAGGATGCAATATTTGTGGAAGGTCAGTTAAATACCAAATTTTGTGGCTCTGTTGGGAAATATGCACATGTTATCGATGCTATCGATTTTTGCGATTACGGTGGCGGGGGAGGCGTGGCCGGATTATCAATGCCAAAGATTGTGGCCTTGATTACTAGCAATCTTTTTCGTATGTATCGATATTCGTTATAAGTGTTATCGATATTCCACGTTTCTTGTGGGCGCACCCCAAAATGCATGTTTTTGAATTTATTTTTCTTTCTTTTCATTACACACCGAAATTAAGAATTATGAAGGTCACCAAATTGCTGTCCTTATTAAAGACTAGATAATAAAATATATTTTAGTGTCCGAATTTTCGGAATGTCCAAATAATGTACTATGTATTCATGTTTATATGGGACCGGAGATGCCTCCTTTTATTACATACTTTAACACAAAACCATTATACCCTTTGCATTTTTAATGAAGTAGTAACAGCTGAAGAGTCAAATTGGGAGATGCTCTGTATCCAGCTTGGAGCTGTCATAACATTACACATACATTTGTTGTACTTTTTTTTTTGGATTTTAATTACCTTTTCTTAATAGTATGCAATTAGTTTAAAAGTTATTATAGTATATGGTGGGGCCCATAAAAGCCACTAAGTAAGAGCGCAGCTTGCGGTCTGGGTATTTGAGTGTATACTTTTATATGTATGTAACGACGCAGCTGTGTTCAGGGTATCTTCTAGTCGGGAGCTTCCGACTAGAACAATCTCACTTTTTTATTGAAAAATTGATTTAAATTCAATATTACTTATAGTTATGGTATTTGCATATATGTATGTACTAATTGTTATGTCCCTGATGTTCCGGTGACATACTTAGCACCACCTGCAGAGTAAAGCTCGTTGTACAAAGCTTGGAG
Organism: Drosophila paramelanica; assembly: GCA_035043915.1. Taxonomy (NCBI): domain Eukaryota; kingdom Metazoa; phylum Arthropoda; class Insecta; order Diptera; family Drosophilidae; genus Drosophila; species Drosophila paramelanica. Next base: position 26,170 of record JAWNMO010000405.1, read on the forward strand.
GGTGGCTATGTATATGAGCTTTTTCTTGCATTCGCAACGGATGCTGTATACTTTTTGTACAATGTACATACATTCGAATGTGTGGAGCTGTCATAGGCAGCCAAATACTGATACACTTAAGCTTCACCAGTTGGCTCTCTCTCATTGTCCTCCAAATACGGGGTGAAATTGTGTGTAGATAAAAGCTTTCGTTTTTATCTCAAGTTTACTGTTCAGAGTCCTGGGCAACATCATTTTTATTCGGTAGCATACAAACCGATTTCGTAGTTTATTCTTTAAGTCCATTTAAAAAGTAGCATAATTTTCAGCGAGTTTTCTTAATAAAAAAATAAAAATAATAATAATATAGTGCAATTAACAGACAAAACAACGTGTTACATAAAACTCAGGTTCCAAGAGAGCACGAAGCCTAATTTGAGCAGTATCCTAAGACATAATTGTTAAATTAAAAAAATTGTTAATAAAAAGTGCGTTTAAAAAGAAAGTGACAAGCGAACTTAATCAGATTTTTTATAAACAATGGAAAAGCGATAATCACCTCTTTAATATCAATTATTAGTTTGCCAATTTTGTTCTTAGTCCTGACAAGCCTATTATTCGTGACCTAAATATTTCTTTTATACATTTTATGTGTAACTGAGAAAAAATTGTATTGTTATTTAAGAAAGAAAATGATTTCTTGAAAATATATTGTCATTTTAGCTTTTTACAATTTTTAGTGTCATTTATTAAAGGTTTTTAACAATATATGTATACATAAATATATATTTATATACATACATATATATATATACTTGACCGCATAACTTTGCGTACACTGCCCAACAATTTTTACTTTTCAGTTTAACGGCATAAATCTCAGTTGTCTTACAACATTTTTAATCAGTAATTTTTTTAAGTATATATTCTTTGATATTAAACCAATTTTTTCTTTTTTGAACACCTGCCTGTTTACAGATAGTTTTATAAAACAGAATATATAAATCTCGATGCCTTAATAATGATATCTAATCATTTTCTCTTTAATACATCTAAAAGTGGACGTGGCATTGAGTCCATTATGTTTTCTGTTTGATTGGGTGTACATTTTTGGCACTCTTCTAATATGAAATTCTTTAGCATATTATACTTTGAGCCCATTGAACATATGTAAAAAAATTTAGAGTGTTATGTTCTTGTAAGGCAGTTGCAGAATCTGAATATTTCAGGCTTTTGGATACCTCACCCAATCGCCCCAAATATCACTAAAAAAACTAAAAATCAAATTCTATAGCCTAGCGATTTGGTTTGAAAAAGCATTTTGATGCTCCTAATAAGTCATGAAAATTTCATAAGGATCATATTTTTAGTTTAGGATCATATCAGAAATCTAGTTTCCATAGTGGGGACAAGTTCATCTTCTTGCCTGAAGCGAAAATAATTCTGATTTTCTATACTTTTTGCAATGGTAATGTTGAATTTTTTCGCAACGAAATCAAAGTAGTGTGGGGCAGCTGGTAAGAGGCAGCTGAGGTAGAAGATTAGTCGGTTAATTATTAAATTATAAAAAACTATTGTCAATTATTTGGGCAGTTTTGTTTGATAATTATTAATTTGACTTTTTTTATTTTTGTCCCCCTCAATACTCATCAAGGGCCGTAGATTTTTGTGTATGTGTGATGTGTTGGGCTCAGGGTATCTCCTAGTTTGGCTGTCCCGACTATAGAAATATTACTTGTTGATATCTAAAGATTGAAATATTTAATATCTGCTTATTCTTTATAAAATTAATAAAATAATAATAATAATAAAATTTGGTGGCTCGAGGAAGATAGGCTTATAAACCTGGTCAAAAATAGATAAATATCGATTATAAACAACGTAAAAAATTATCGATCATTTGAAATAAGCGGCTTATGGTATACGAACTGAAAGAGTCCAATATCAGCTTTCTAGCTTTTGTGATCTCGGAGTTTGACGCATACATATAGACGGACGAACAGACAGACGGTCAGTGCTAAGTCGACTCGAATAGCGGATATGTATACTTTATTGGGTCGGAGATGCCTTTAACATTTATTTGCACCATACAATTTTTTTTACCTTTTTACCCATTTTTAATGAATTCAGGATATAAAAATTGCAAGACAACTAGATATACGCCGCTTAAATGAACATACCAAATTTGTGGGTGGTGTACACAAAGTTATGCAGCCAAATGTCTTACAATTTGTATTAATTTTATGACCTTAAGTGTTAGCTAATTTTAAGTGATAATCGTGATCTAAGGGAGGTATTTAATTAAAATTCAGCGGTAACATGCAATGTGACAGTGAAAAAAAAGATGCCGATGAAATGAATATTGCACCATCAGATCACAATGGAACAACACTCGACAGAAAACTTTCAGGTATGCAAAACAATTATGTTGCACAAATGCTCAATATAAAGAAACATGTTTGCGACGTTCGGAAAAGTTATTATTCCCACCTAATTTGTGTATCTTGTTATGTTACTACTACTATGTATATACATGTATATGTATATATTGAGTCCATTTAGTCAAGTCCGTCTGCGTGAGCACAGCTATCTCGGATATCATAAAAACCACTAACCACACATATCTACATATAAATTTGGTGACTCTAGCTTTACAATTATGCAAATATGCACCTCTTTTTGATTAAAGCTTTGATGCCTGTGATGTTTGGGGGAGCAGTCCAGAAAAATATATATGCCCAATTTGGTGACTCTAGCCTGAAAGCGAAAGGGAAATAGGCATTTCCGATTTTTTTTAGGGCGGTGGCGCTGGAGGTGTTTAGTGGGCGTGGCCAGGATATTAAGATTGAAATCTTTGGGGGAGGCACCAGTTATCTTAATTTTAAATTTGGATTTTTAAATTTTTGGGAATATTAAACGATTTGCCACACCCCCCGTGGGGGTACCCCAAAATCCTTAACAATGTATCTAGAAATCACTAATTTTTTTTTGAAAACTAATCACAAATTATTCATTTGCAATCAATGTCCTTAGACACCAACGAAATTTATGTATATAGCTTTTTTTAATCTGTCGTTCCTTTCGCTGGAAGAGTTATGTGTTTGGGGTTTACTACTTTGGTATGACAACTTGGAATTTCCAGTAATGATTGTCAATGAGGAAACTTAAAATGTAGTTTCAAAGTTTATTTAACAATATTTTAACGTGATATCTAACTGATATATTTTTTGCACTAAAATTGGGAGTCAAATTTTAAAAAAAAATTACCGGTTAGCCTAAAACTCAGTTTCACAAATTAATATTTTTGTGCTTGTGCATTTTCTTACACGTTTGATTTAGAGTTCTAAACGAGTTTAAGTTTCATGCGGTTGGCTAAGTAATTCTGAACACGACAGCAAAATTTGCTGGTGATAAATTGGCACTGACATTGTCCTTAATATTTATTATAAAGACTATAACAGGATTCAGACAATCACTGTTGAAATTGCATCTTAACTTAAATTGCAATAAAATTTTAAGAAAATGAATTGTACTTGTGTATGTATGTGGCATTTCATTGGCGGATACGACGGGCGAGTTTGGGGCTGTATGTCTGCATGCGGTGTGCGCAATTTGCTTTTTTAGCGGTGGCATAATGAACACCAATATGTACCTCTATATATAAAGTGATAGCCTTACCGTTAGTGCCACCACAATCGGATTAAAGCGCGACCAGTTTATTTTTGCTTCTACACAACACCAATCAGTTAAAAATTCAACCACAGAGTCCACAGAGAATATTTATATTTCATCAGAAAATTGCAATCAAAGCCATAGGCAGAGTGCACCGCAAAAAACCTCAATTATAACAGGATCAGGACAAAACCGAATTGTAAAAGTACTAAAAGTGGTTGTCTAAAAATTTTCTTGGCAGTTTTAAAAATTGATATTAATAGTTTTTATTCTCGTTCACAAAATGAAACTAGTTTCTTTTTAGAAGTGTCGAAATCAAATCAATTTCGATTCTTTTTTTTGTATACCACTTTTAAAATCTATAAACGATCAAAATAAAATACATAAAAACGTTTAATAAGAGAAAATACTTTGTTTTGTAATAAAAGTTGAAACATGTGGATTTTCCCATTGTAAAAACTCATTCTTGAAATACTGTATAAGAAAAACTATTACTTTTGTGAAGACTTAGACTTAGACTTAGTCGTGCCGGAGACTTCTTTTTCTGCTTGTCACATTTGCAAAGAACGGCAAAATTTTGTATATTGAGATTGTATTATTTACCAAACCCACTTTCCCTGATACATAGACGGCCTCATATGACAAAAAGTCCGAACTAAAAGTGTTTTTATTTAGGCCGCTTGCAATGTCTCTAAGGTATTAAAAAACTTTTGTATTTGGGCAATATCTCGAAATGGTTTTCTTGGCCAATTTCAATGTAGAAGTGGCTGGCGTCACTTGTTTTGTTTGAATTGAAATGTATAAACAGTATTCTTACACTTATGCTTGTAAGTATAAGATTACATTAATATGAACTTATGAAATTATTTAAATAAATTAATTTAGCATAGCAAACTTACCCTTACATACTAATATAATAATTATTCTATGCTTTCAGACTCCCTTGATGTCCACAAGACAGAAGAAAATCAGAAGTCTACTATCGACCCCAACTTGTACCTATATGACGATGACTTGGAGACCAGGCCACATATTTCAACATTCATTTCATCAATTGCCAATTATGAAAACACGATACCAGCAGCCACCGACCCCGATGCAAAACCACCACCGCCATCAGCTCGAATGGGTATGTTTAATTAAGAAATAAAATCATTCATGCGCATGGATATAGCACTATATATACACATAACATTTAAGCAATAATTAAAACTTACTAATTGACTGTAATTAAAAAAAAAATATATAAATATATGTATATTATTTATATATATATTACAAATTATTGGTAAAGAATAATAAGTAAGTTTTAATTTTGTATTATGTTTATATTTATGTTTAGGTTTAAATTAAATAATTAATTTATCTTCTCGAAAGACTGATGTCTAAATCCTAAAATAGTTTTTATTTGCCATATATTTTTACATTATGAAATAATTTATCAATGTTTATGTTAGTTTTATTCTTCTGTCAAGATGTAGATAGAATTTGAAATCAACCAGCCTAAAACACCATCTTTTGCAGCGGAAAACTATGATTTAATGCTTCTAGCAGTTTGCTATTCAGCATAAAAATTAATAAAGCCAACATAATGTGATTCATACGACGAATATGTCCAACGGTGCAACATGGTAATTCAGTCCACACCATTGTCTTTCCATCATCATGATTAATGGTCTTTATGGTATACCAGGGACAAGTGCCTTGTTTGGCGGCCGTCGAACATAAGTGTTTTCACCTGAAACCTGAACTTTGGGATGTAAAAGAAATCGTAAATACCTTTGTGTTCCACAGTTCTTGAGCTAAAGGCACATAATTTTGGTGCAACGCGCCCCAGTAAATTTAATTATCATTTGCTTAAAGGAAGATAAGAATTTATATGGAAAACATTTTTTATAATTCTAAAAATGCTCTCCAAATTAGTAGTCGAATAGTGCCTATATTACAAATCTCTTGGCGAGCGACTTAATGGTTTATAGTAATGTGTTTACAATGTAGGCTAAGAATTATTTACAAAATTATATAAATTGGAAGTGAACGTAGTTAATGTGACGATCACCTCACCAATACTTCGTTCGGTGAAAGGTCCAACATTCTTGCAGTTATCAGTTGTTTTAGGTATTCATGCTACAATCGGTCGACGATTATATTTGGTTGCAACGACATGGGAAGAGCGAAGTCTTTGCTATCGACTTTAAGGAGAAATCCCGCAGCCACCTTGGAGAGTCGGGTAGTCGCGCTTTTGGGAGTATATTAGTAGCCTCTGTTGTTTTCATGTGCACCTCTTCAACAGTGTCGGCTCCAGTAAGAAAGTCAATGAGAATCCAATAAGAACACAATCTTCAATTGGAAAATTGTTAGTGGTTGATTGGGTGTTTGGCTCCAGACAATAATTTTCGTTAATTTTCAAGATATCGGGTGAAATTGCATGACAAAATAGACATAATTAAAAGCAATAACAATATAAGATTTTCCTGAATAGTTGGCCCAATAAATAGGAGTTCATTCAATGAACAATTTGATGAAGTCTTACAAGACCTTTTTTATCTTTGTGCAGATCATAGGCCATATCAACTTCTTAAATCTGCCAGAACCTTTTCAACTGACAGTTCGAGTTCACGTCCGCGAATAAATTCTCAAAAGGGACTTGCAATACATTTTTCACCTATAATAACAGAGAATTTAATTTGTAGTCGTAAATAACAAATTCTAGAAATTGCAATATTCTAAAAATGAAATTGTAGCTGAATTCTTTTGGTAAATTTCTCAGAGATGAAATTAATTTGCGAACCCGAATCAAGCAATATTTCGGTAGAAACATACCGAACTTATCTCGAATTAAAACATCCGCAGTAGGAATTAGTGTTCGTCGTAAGTGGCGCAAAGCATCGAAATTCCAGGATTTATTCCTTGGTTAGGCTGGTTATGTATTTGCTACCTGTTCCGAAGGCCGTTGTAAGGCGGTGGCAAAGGCCATATGAATACTAATAATAAAAGTAATGCGCAAAGTGTCTGGTGTGGCTTTTCAAGTAGCATTGCGCATTTGAAACGTTACACCAACCGAGTGGGTTTTCGCTCTCGAAATAAGAACAAGTCTGCTCGCTGTCAATAACCATATTATAATGCTCTGAAAGTTAGTAGACTGTGTTTACAATGGTGGCCATCAATATAAGACATAATAATAATATTAATATTAGGAGGAGGTTACAGTTGCACTTTGAACAAATAATAATTATACGGAAGTGTTTTTCACACCATCGCTTAAACAAAACATAGAACATAGATTAATTAAATTTTTGATTCATTTTTAGAATTCAGTAGAAAGAAAAAAAATAAATATATACATATATTTTAGCCGCAGACCTACAAGTTTATTCATACATGCATATTCAATCACTTCTATTTTAGGAACCCTAATTGGAGTGTTCTTACCATGTATTCAAAACATCTTTGGTGTCATATTATTCATTCGATTAACATGGGTTGTTGGAACGGCTGGAGCAGTTTGCGGATTTTTAATTGTGCTTACCTGCTGTTGTGTGGTAAATAATATTATATGTTAAAAGCATCTAATTCCTTTTACTGAGAAATATTTTTCTTAGACAATGCTTACAGCGATATCAATGTCAGCGATTGCAACAAATGGAGTTGTACCCGCAGGAGGAAGCTATTTTATGATATCACGGTACGTAACCCCTTTTCAAAAACAATATGTATATTTCGAAAGTGTAACAATGGCAGCGTAGACATATAGTACTTTTTATACCCTGAACCCGCCTGTCTATCCATCCGTTCGTCTGTATGAACTCGTCGTATCACAAATTACAAAGCTAAAAAGCTGAAGTTGGATTTTTAAGTTTGTGTGTACCATATTCACATCAAGTATATTTCGCTCCGTTTTCATACTATCGATATTTCCGCAATTTGAAAGCTGAAGTCACCCCCAAAGATTGCGTCCCGGTCACGCCCTCCGGTCACGCCCTGTTCGGGGTACACACGAATCGCGAAAACATATATGTCCCACAGTTTTAGAGTTGGAAACCCAAACTTAAGGTAAATTACTAGTCACCTTCTTTAAAGATCGGCTAAAAGCTGAAGTTGGATTTTTAAGTTTGTGTGTACCATATTCACATCAAGTTTATTTCGCTCACTTCGGCACAATTTACAGGGCTTCTTTAAGTCGGGTTCTTCTGGGTAGAATAATCTTGCTTGTTTATTTTGCAATTGTACCATTAGACTAAATTTACTTTAATCTTGACAGATCACTTGGTCCCGAATTTGGCGGAGCTGTAGGGATGCTGTTTTATACGGGGACAACGTTAGCTGCTGCAATGTATATTGTTGGCGCTGTTGAAATTGTCTTGGTAAGCCCTTATTTAATACTAATAGATATGTAAAAAAGTACGTATATATATTTTTTTAAATTTACCTTCTATAGACGTACATGGCACCTTGGGCATCCATTTTCGGGGATTTCACGAAAGACGCAGAAGCTATGTATAATAACTTCAGAGTTTATGGTACTATGCTGCTGTTATTCATGGGTAAGATGACTAAATTTCTTAACACACACTTTTATTGCACTCAATACAATATATTTTATTTTATTAGGTTTAATTGTTTTTCTGGGTGTAAAGTTTGTCAATAAATTTGCAACAGTTGCCCTGGCCTGTGTAATATTTTCAATAATAGCAGTATACGTCGGTATTTTTGACAATATTCATGGAAATGAAAAATTATAGTAAGTTGCTTATTATAAAATGCGATGGAGCACAAACCGTCAATACACTACACGTTTTAATTGCAGCCTTTGTGTACTTGGAAAGCGACTTCTTAAAGATATTCCAATTGAGAACTGTACAAAAGATGATTCACTGTTGGTAAATTTGTATTGCCCGGATCAAAAATGTGACGAATACTACCAAAGTAATTAACATAAAAATAGTAAAAATACACATTTTTAACGCACCATCATACTTGCAGATAATAACGTAACGAGAGTAAAGGGAATTAAAGGTCTGGCAAGCGGCGTTTTTTATGACAATATAATGCCATCCTTTTTGGAGAAAGGACAGTTTATATCATACGGTCGCAATTCAGTCGATATTGAAAACATTGGAAGTCAGTCATATAATCAAATTATGGCAGACATAACGACATCCTTTACACTGCTCATCGGAATATTTTTTCCGTCTGTCACAGGTAAAACATATGTCGGAAATCTTTTTAGAAACTTTTTCTAATATGTGTCAAATTAGGAATCATGGCTGGATCCAACCGATCAGGGGATCTGGCTGACGCTCAAAAGAGTATTCCAATAGGCACTATATGTGCTATTTTAACAACAAGTACTGTTTATTTAACAAGTGTTTTGTTTTTCGCTGGAACTGTTGATAATTTACTTCTGCGAGATAAGTAAGAATAATGTTTAAATCAGTTAAATAACTCCAAATTTTAAAAACATGTATCTATTATTTAATCAGGTTTGGACAGTCAATCGGAGGAAAATTAGTTGTGGCTAACATTGCTTGGCCCAACCAATGGGTAATATTAATTGGATCGTTTTTATCAACCCTAGGCGCCGGGTTACAAAGCTTAACGGGCGCACCTCGTTTGCTACAGGCAATTGCTAAAGATGAGATCATTCCCTTTTTGGCACCATTCGCTAAGTCATCTAATCGTGGAGAGCCAGTAAGAGCTCTACTTTTAACTATTGTTATTTGTCAATGTGGAATCTTATTAGGTATTTATTTGAAATATTTTGGGCGCTCATATGCAACCCTTTTACTTTACATTTATTACACTTTCACTTTTACTTTTTTATTCAACAGGTAACGTTGATCTTCTTGCCCCATTACTGTCAATGTTTTTCCTCATGTGCTACGGGTTTGTTAACTTGGCCTGTGCCGTACAAACATTGCTAAGAACGCCTAACTGGAGACCTCGCTTCAAATTTTATCACTGGAGTTTATCCTTGATAGGCCTTACCTTGTGCATATCAGTAATGATTATGACATCATGGTATTTTGCCCTTATTGCCATGGGTATGGCGATTGTTATATACAAATACATCGAATATCGAGGGTAAGTTTAACGCACATTAACACATTTTTAACATAACATTTATATTATATTGACAAAGTTAATAGTATTTTAGTTATATGCAATCCTTATTGCATCATATTGTATTGTTAGCCTGGTCGAATGAATGGAATTATTAAAGCCAGCCACTTGAATTTTAGAAATTATAAAAAAATAGAAATTATAAAAAAAGCGCATTCGAAACTGTACGCAAAAACGTCTGTGTACATTAAAATAAATTCCTGCTTTTTGCCGTATTTTTCTTCGATATCAGAAATTTGATGGCTTAATTTGGAGTTCTCCGATATCTTAAATACGGAAGATTGTGTTGATGATTTTTATATGTCAAGCGGACATCAGCGTCAAAGTTTTTATTAGGAATTTTTATGTACGTACTCAATTCGATTTTTATGTGATGACTATTTGGGAACCATACACATTAACCGAACTCTAAGTGGGCTAAGTGGGGCTCTAGTAGACGTAGCCGCTATATCAAGATCGCAATCTTTTGGGAATTTACAAACTATATCGAATTGAGGGACTCTAGTTTTATAATTGTCGAAAATATACACTTTTCCGGTTTGCGATTTGAGGTGTATCAATATATTATCGAATTGCCAAAATCCCAGTGGCCGTGGCTTTAAAATCTCAACACTTTGTGATTGCACAGATCCAATATTATAGTTTGTTAATATAGAAATCCATTGTATAAAAAACACTGTTATACAAATGCAGGTATTGCTGTGTTTTCAATATAAATGAACACTTTTAGGGAAAATCAAACTCGCTTAACTTAACCAATGTGTTAACATTTTATTGCAGTGCTGAAAAGGAATGGGGCGATGGCATTCGTGGTATGGCACTTACCGCGGCGAGATACTCACTTCAACGCCTCGAAGAAGGCCCTCCACATACTAAAAATTGGCGGCCGCAAATCTTAGTGCTTTCAAAACTCAATGATAACCTAATTCCAAAGTATAGAAAAATTTTCTCGTTTGCGACTCAGTTAAAGGCTGGAAAGGGCCTGACTATTTGTGTATCTGTGATAAAAGGTGATCACACAAAAATTTCTAATAAAGCAGTTGATGCAAAAAATACACTTCGAAAATATATGACGGATGAAAAAGTCAAAGGATTTTGTGATGTTTTAGTAGCACAAGAAATCGGCGAAGGTTTAAGTTCCGTGTAAGTACCTTCTCATTTAATATGTCTGTATAAACGATTTAATATAAATTTATGGTCCCAGCATTCAAACAATTGGATTAGGTGGAATGAAGCCAAATACGGTTATTATTGGATGGCCGTATAGTTGGAGGCAAGAAGGACGATATAGCTGGAAGACTTTTATTCAAACAGTTCGAACTGTAGCTGCTTGTCACATGGCACTCATCGTTCCAAAAGGAATCAACTTTTACCCAGAATCTAATCACAAAGTATGTGGGCATTTTTACGTATATAAATATGTTGTCTAATATATATTACAAATTTAAAGATTGGTGGAAACATTGATATTTGGTGGATTGTACATGATGGTGGACTGCTTATGTTACTACCATTTTTGCTAAAACAGCATAGGACTTGGCGCAATTGTAAGCTCCGCATTTTCACCGTTGCTCAAATTGAAGACAACTCGATCCAAATGAAGAAAGATTTAAAGACATTCTTGTACCATTTACGTATCGAAGCAGACGTAGAAGTAGTTGAAATGGTAAATTTTTGAATGTGTTTAATGTGTGTCTTCTACTTAAAATGTGGTATTTTAGAATAATAGCGATATTTCTGCGTACACTTATGAAAGAACTCTAATGATGGAGCAGCGCAATCAAATGCTAAGAGCTTTAGGCTTAAACAAAAAAGAGAATTCTAAAGTGGTAAGTATAGCATTTTGAACTCGACTATTAAATTCATCTCTTTATATTAGCACATTTACTTTAATTTATTACAGTTAATTTTTTTTTTCTGTTTCATTTAAATCCATACGTATATCTCTGATAATCTGATAACTTAAGATAAATTAAAATTTTCAACTTTGTATATTTGATCAAAGGTTCAAACTATAATGGATTTTAAGGAAACTCCCAGTGATAATAAGTTATCCTTGGTAAAGCTAACATACAGAATTTAGAATTTATATATGTAAACAGATATTAAAGTGTCATTGTAAGAATTATCCATATTGGTATTCTTACTTACCTTTGTGTTATTGGTAACACATTGAATATTTTGCTTGCTTCATAAATACAATATTTTTAATACCTTTAATGTATCCATTAGTGTGTATGTCAATTAGTTCAACATGCATACAACATTCATACATAGATAAGTCGGTTTTAAGCCGAAAAAAATAAAAATAAAAAAATAATAATATAGTCGAAGTGCCAGACACTCTGTACATCACAATAATATACATACATGTATTCACATACATACACATTGACATCTGTTCGGCGCGTAACAAATCGCGAATGTGCAATGGCTCCCAGTTTTTCTGCCTCAGCCCATAGTTCAAACTTTAAATGACAAAATATATCAACATAATTTAGCTGTGGAATCGTTGATTAATGTTGAAACTTTAGAAAAGTGACTTATTATTGTCTTTAACGTAGCAGCGTTACCCTTCCGTTATCCTTGTTCACAGTACATAGTATAAGGTGGCTCTAGCTCTCAGTGAGAAAGATTTTTAATTGGCAGAAAGGCTGACATTGCACAAACACAATATACTCTATTTCGTGAAAAAGTATGAAAACGAAATCAAATAGTTATATAATTGCATGTAACAGCTTATTCGACCGAATATATTCATGTTGAAACAAAACAGATAGATCTATGACTTCTTTAAGTCTTTAAGTCAAGTCCACATTTAACGAATAACAGAAACCAATACTTCAGACTTGCAAATTGGTTTGTACGTACATTTTGATGCTCCTATTAAGTCATGAAAATTTAATGACAATCATACTTTTAGTTTTGGAGCAAATCAGGAATGTAGTTACCATAGTGCACAAAACCATTAAATCTTTTTTACCCATTTTCAATGGGCTCTGGGTATAACTAGTCAAAAAGCTCTAGTCGGGAGCGCCCGACTAAAAGAAACACTGAACCCTACATACACACAAACATACGGCACTTAAAGTGTGTTAAGTGGAAAGAGTTATTTGCTTGCGCTTGCTGAAAATTTGCGTTTCAAATGTTTTCAAAATCGACCACACGTTTTATTAATAACTTGTGTTTTTCTTGGCCGATCTTGATGAATCTGATGTATTTTCATTTCAACTTGTTAAAAACAAGAACAAAATATTTTATATGTCAAGCTATTCCAACACATAATACAAAGCCAATGCCGGTTCTGATACTGTCTTTTCTATTGTTGGCCCTCAAGTTGGATTGGCCAAACAAAAGTATTTACTTACACACTTACCCACAAACAAACGCCGTACTGTGTTCTTTACTCAGCGGCTATTAAAAATTTAAACCTGAACCTCTTTGGTGTATCTTGTCTAATGCTGACAACTGAAAAGCGCTCTACAACAACTCTTGTATACTTTGTTTGTTTGCTAAATTTAGCATATTATGGATTCTAAATCCATTCTTATTCTTATCTTCCAGATATTCCCAATAAACAAGTGTTTAAGCTCAATATTTATTTTAATGTAAGCCAAGCTGGCTATCAATAATAAAAAAAAAACAAAAATAACTGACGGACAGACAAAATCAGGTTTATAATTTACAAATTGTAAAAATAGTGATAATTTAATAATGAACACTATCAATTTTCCTTTGTGAAAATGGTATAAACATACAAAGTAGATTCCTACATTTACACATACAAATAATTTTAAATAAAAAATAAATTAACATAGTCCGACTAACTTAAAATCAAGTTTAAATAATATCCGCTAGATAAAAATTATGTTTTAGGAGTATTGTTGGCTCTTGGTAGTAAGAGAGCTCTAAAATAAGAATTATATATACATACATTGGTCATACCAATACACACATACATAAATATGTAAAAGTATGTAAATACTTTATGCAATTTCAGGTTCAAACAATTGTAGATCACCATTATGACGCCATAAAAACAGCGTCGAGGGTTCGGTTTGCCGATCCTACCATAGAAGAAATTCAAAATCACGTATGTATGCTTTAAAGTTTGGTATATACTTACAAAATACTAATTTTAAATAAAAAATTCAAAGTAAATATAAAGCTCAATTCAGTCAGCGCGATTATATTTTGAAATCATGTAAAAAACATATTGCAGACAGTAATTTTTTCGAAAGGTGTTATAAGTCCTACTCTAAATATTAAGCTCTTCGCTGAATATTTTTTTGTTGTTGTATGATTTATACATTTTGTTTTATATTTGATTTTAATATGAAGTGCGCTCATAAACTTCTTATTTCCTTAAATGACACAAAAATAAGTCGAACAATTGTATTTCTTCTTGTTGCTGATGAACAATTTATTTTTAACTCATTAATACTTATTTCATTAACAGGATACTCTTAACGAAGAGAAAAGAAATTCTATCGACTCAGATGGTCCTGAAAGCACGGATGCCCCAGATATCACATCCAATAAAGATGAGTCAACAGAAAAAGCTGATGTTAACATAAAATCAAGTGTGAAACCGTAAGCATAGTTGTCCAGTTATTATTTGGCTGTTACTAAAATATTTTTCACAGGGATGAATTTAACGTCCGTCGCATGCACACGGCAATAAAATTGAATGAAGTTATAGTAGAAAAGTCTCAAGACGCCCAGTTGGTCATAATGAATTTACCGGGTCCACCTAGAGAAGTAAGAGCGGAACGTGAAAGCAATTGTAAGTATTTTGTTACTTATTTTCGCCAATTTTACCTATTTTTTACTTATTTCTCTTTTTACGTGGCATTTTTAGATATGGAATTCCTGGAAGTTTTAACTGAGGGTCTTGAAAAAGTATTAATGGTTCGTGGAGGAGGTCGTGAAGTTATAACAATTTACTCTTAAGGGCATTAATCGCTCGGTTTTTAAGAGTTCGCAACATTAGGCAAGTTTAAGAATCAATCAAATTTTTAATGAAGGTTATTATTATGTTGTTATATTAAATCATATGTCCAAATATTTTATTTTTACGTAAATAAAATACCAGAAATTGTAACAATAAGTAAAAAACCATTGTTTTTGTTTTTGGTTTAATCACGGTACGGGCCATGGCTCACGGATCACAAGGCATAAAAAAGGTAAGCAAAAATTCACGACTGGAACCACAACGAGGGTGCCAGGGTAATTACGCTTCGCGGGTTTTTGCAAGTACCGGTGACCTTCAAAATGCAGGAAAGTTTCTCAATAGCCTTAAGCGTGTCGGTAAGGCAAAGTCATCTTTTGGCAGCAATATGCACTGCTTAGCATCCTGTGCCAAGTTTGAATTCTAAAATGCGAAGAAGTACAGCAATGTCAAACTCTCATTGCATAGAGAGGAACTTCCTCGGAAAAGTGGACACGCTGAATGATATTTATAAGAAGGCACTTTCTCTGGGTAAATTCATTGACAAAAAGTGCAAAGTGACAAAATCCGATAAATGTATACAAATTCGTGTTGTTATTTGCCAAAATGGTCTTGATATTTTGAGACATCCATGGGAAGCTTTGTCTTTTTAGCGGTTGGACTGGTGCAGGCCATTCCGATTAGTCGGTCCACAAATTCACAGGTCCAAATGCAGCACTCGCAAGATGAGGTTGTAAATCCGTTTGGATATGATGCCATTAAAAATTGTAAAGCAGGTTATCCTTACTACGATTCAGAAGCAAACCCCAAAGCTTTGGATCATCTGTGCTACCATGGAATTTCAGCAAGGTGTCCCTGTCAGAATAAAGCACATCTTCAAGTGAGCCTCATACCATACACGCATGTATGTAAGTGTTATTAGGCACAGCTATGGCTACTGAAAACGAATATTTAATTTTCTTGCACCGAGCAAGGTGACCAGCGTTCAACTGGCATTGGCCAGGTTAGATTTTGTTCCTCGTGTCAGCAGCAGAGTGCAAGAAATTCGGCATCTGATCGCGTGGCTCTGAGAGAACGAAAAGCTACTCGGCTGGCGTTCCGTTAGAAGAGCGTAACGCTAAATCATATCAAAAATGTTTGCTTACGTTCAAATGTATGCATTTTACTCATCTTTCAGCATTTATATTGTCTTTGGTATTACGTTCCGTCAAAAGATCACCAACGTAAATGTCTTTGAACCAAATGGGAACGAATCTTGCTCGTAATGCAATCTATTGCATGGTACAAATTGCCAGGAAGGCTGCAGGCTTCTTTCCACAAGTTACGGTTTCTAGCTTTTACGCCATAAGCTTGTCTGAAGGACTCTCGCACCAGCGTATACACTGCAAATATTCATCAGGATCAGATTGCATTTCTCACTGTATATACCTTCACAAAGTACAACTCTGTATCTGTAAGAACGCTGAGGTCGGGCGTTAGCGACCTCATTACAAACGTTAACGGTCTTATTTTTGAACATTTTTTGTGTTTTTTTTTTTGTAAATTGTGTAATAGGATGGGAATTGAATGCGGGAGATATAGATTTTCACGATCTAGTGTGTATGGCCGAGGTACTAAGGTCGCAATTATTGGAAGAGGTTGCCAGCTATCAACATAACAAATTTGTATCCCAACACCGTTAATATTGCCAGCTGGTAGGAGTCGACATGATCATAGAACCGATTCATTCTATTCGTTAAACCCAGTTCAAGATATCAGAAAACTTCTAATACACCTCCATAATATTAGAGGGTGCACTTAAAGTTTATGGTATTTGAAATATGGTTATATATATAATGCATATGGGATGTATTTGTCGCGGCCACAGGGCTCCGCCGGTAGATAGGCAACTATCGGTAACGTGCTGGGAAACCGGACAAATCTTATTGATCTCGTCGAAGTTGTAGTGTTGCGAGTGGGCTTCGGTGCTTGAGAAGGCTCAGTCGGAGACGCTTGCGTTTTGTTAAGATTTCTAGCTGTGGTGGACGATGGCCAAGATTCATCCACGAATGCTGCTTTTAAAAGGAGGAAGGCTGTGGGAGCGCCGTGGCAGTGCGAACTGTTGGACCTCAGAGATTCCATCCTGTGTCTCAGTTCATTTATGAAATCCGTCTCGTTTGAATGATTGTCATTGGACGTAACCAATTTACCAGGAATGCGAAATTGGGAGCCGAAAAGCATCAAGCAAGCGTCCCAAAAAATCATTTTCATGAAAAACGATTGATGCACGCTAAGGAGACTGGTAATGGTCCATTCAAATGAACAAAACGCTGATCAATTGGACAGTAGCTTCCCGCTGTAGATTTTTTGTGTCGTTGAATCTTGCATCGCTGGCGTTTTGTGCATGTGCGCACAATGTCGATGTGGTTTGCCACAGACGGCCAAACAAATTGATCGGAAATTAGTCGTTGCGTCGCTCTGCGACCTGGATGAGCTAATGCAATGTTCTTGCGTAAAGGACCCGGAATAAACGGACGAATTCTGTTCTCGTTGACATCAGTAGAGCATTGACGAAATGTTTATTGGAGTAACGCACCACTCGGCTGGAATTTTGTCAGACTTTTTATTGCCTTAAATGAATGAATGCGGTTCATTGGTCGGTAATAGTTAATCATGCCGAGAAATTTTTTTAATTGACATGCAGCTTTGGGTTGTGGGAAACTTCGATTGGCTGAAACTCGTGCTTCCACTGGTCGAGAACTCGTGCTTCCACTGTGTGAGAAAATTCGTTTGTTGTATAAAATGTTTGTGACACCTATGAACGGCAATGGGTAGTGAACGAAAAAACGCAGAAACGCTCAATGATTCTGCGTTTGAGATTACCGTCCGTTTGCTGCATCAGGCATTTTCGCGCAATGACATTCGAGTCTATGGAAGCCACAACTGTGTGAAACTGCGTCTGATCGGCAAGATTGTGGTTTAATCTGGTCAAACCAAAATTCGGAACGAATTAAGTAACTTTACCTGCAACACAGTTGACAGCAGTATTTGAACACCTGGTCAATGATTGAGCTAATGCGGACCCAATCAATGTGTCGTCCAGTTCAGAATCCATTGCGAAAAAATGCGTAGAGTTGTGAAATTCAAAAAACGAACTCGTTTGTGTATATGTTTTTAGGTGATTGGCAGTAAGAGACATTACGATTTAAGCGTGTCGTGTGATCAAGTCGGGGTCAGCAATTGTCACGGTTAGTGGAGATAGAAATATTACTGTAGGGCTTTAACATAAAAGCGTATATTAATTAATTTTATTTATGAACAAATTTAGTCAATATACATAGCTAAGCTTATATTTGTGTGCCGATGCCGATCAATGATTCTCTTCTTTTCGCTTGTAGCATTCGCCCTAAAAACTTTCAGACGGCGTTTTGCGATGAATTATTGCAACCGAAGGCGCGTATACGCCACATATTTGTATTGAGTGAATATCTTTGCACTGTGCTAGTCGCTTTTCATACACTAAGTCATGTCTGTCCGTCCGTCTGTCTGCATGAGAATGCCAGAAACTTACGTTTATCGACTATAGATTCTCCTTATCCATACGTAGAATAAGTTTATAATATTTTACTGCTTCAATAAATCGATATAAATCGATTTCAATTTTTAATTTACCTTATCTCGCTGACTATTTAGTGTAATATGTTCGAATACAGCTTTTTTATACTTTGGTTGGGAAATAATATTTCTTTCGATTCGGTTGGCAGAGATCGAAAAGCAAAGAGTGATGTGGCTTAAAAATAAAATGTTAATAATAAATTAATTCAGGATGTTCACTTATGTTTTAATTTTTTTTTTTGGTAAGGTTCTTAAAACTGAAGAAATTCCCTTAGCTTTATAAGAAAGAAAGGTCTTTTATAACGTCTCTTGGCTAGTAACTTAAGCTTGAAGTTATTTGAAAACGAGAACATTAATTATCGCTGTTTGCATGTGTTGCTGTTGGCTATTGATTATCTTGTACTGCTACATTATTTTTATTAACCTCTATTTTTTCTTGAATTTTTATTTAGAGTTATTATTTTTTTTTAAGAATTTATTTTTATCAGGGACTAAGATATAGCAAATTTAACCCAAATTGATTCCAAAAATCATTTTTTAACGTGTCACTAAAAATGTGTTACTTATCTACAAAAAAACTATCGATGCTATCTTGATGCTATTGGACAATTATGTTAGCTTTTATTCACAGGTAACCCTGTGGTTCCTCAATTAACTCTCTTTGGCGACAGCTTTGCGGCGTGCTTTTCTTTTGTACGTTGTCTTAAGGTATGTGGATTCAAAAATTGTCTTCCTAATAACCCTTTTATTATTTTTGGATAAAACAAAGGCATGTGTCAAATTTTATATCAAATTGTGTTGCCGTCTATGTATATACAAATACACGAAACGGTATCTTAAGTCACAACACGTGTTCTGTTGAATAGAAAAGTATGTTAGCATGTAAATATATACATACAGACGTAAATGTAAGAAAATTTTGCTCTGCGCAATTTTGAAGATCTTATATATACATTATTCTATTCGGCACGTGGACGTGTTTTTTGTTAACATTAATATATTTATGTATGACATGCCTTAACATGTACTCCCATACAAATGTATCTACGTTTGTATGTAAATTCAAATGTATATGCGTTTTAAAGTACAAATTTGCAATATATTAATATGCATACATGTGTATACACATTTTAGAATTTCGCATTTATTCAGAATGGATGCTCCACAAGAAGGAAATATTGCTACTGACTCTGGTAATGAGATCGATGATGAAAAGTCAAACTCTGACTGCCAATCCATGTAATTACAAACTATTTTATTATATATTCGTACGATATTTAAATACAAGTAAATCTTACTGTGACAGGCCGGCCTACATGAATTCAGTACTGCGGCGACAGTTCTTGCAAGAAATGGTTAAAGGATTGCCATTGCCTGTTCAAAACAGGATTGTCGTTTTGAAGAACTTGCAGTTGGAGCATTTAAAAATAGAAGCCGAATTTTTCGAGGATGTTTATAAGTTAGAGAAAAAGTACCAATTGAAATATCAACCAATGTTTGACAAGCGCAAGGAAATAGTCGTGGGCAACGTGGATCCTGCAGAAGAAACACCTAATTGGAAGGAACCTAAAAATCGACCGACTGATGGAGAGATAGGTGAAGGCGATGGTGATGGCTTCCGCGAATCCCTTAAAAATTTAAAGAAAATACCGCAAGATGCAAAAGGTATCCCTGATTTTTGGTTAACCGTTTTCCGAAACACAGCTATGTTGTCTGAAATGGTGCAGAGTCATGATGAACCCGCTATTCGTAAACTGACGGACATTGTCATTAAGTATGATAATGAGGTAAGCATTCAATTGGTCCTATTATAAATTTTCTTACAAACGAGCATAGCTTGTAGTTAAATCAACTGGTAGTCTAGAAACTGAGCGTAAATTTTTTTTATCGTTTGACACAAGAACAAAAAAGTTTAGATGTATGAATATTAAATCTACCATTATACTTAAAACGCATTAAAATATGTGTTACAGATTGATTATATCAAACATTGATTTGTCAAGTTGTGGTTGCAAAACTTTTTTAAAACCGTGGAATGCCACTTTGCGTTTGCACTAATTTTTTGAGCGAAGACGCTCAGATATTGAGGTCTTACTTTTCGCTCTCACTGGTGTTGTTTAGAAATTTTGTCGAATTATCGGCACGCGACAAAGTCAAGCCATGGAAAAGATTTTTATACGCACTGGGCGACCAACTAAACGTTAACAATCAAGTAAAATTCTCTAGTTGAGGCTGATCTTTCCGTTTGCATTTATACATACATACACAATTTCACACACAAACGTAAGCCGCGCTCACTTTACTCGGTAGCTGCGCTTGCCCCCACTATAGAAACTAAATACTTGTTTTCTTCTATATTGTAAGAAAACGGAGAGTTTTCCATCTCTTGCAATAAACCTAATCTGCGTATATACGAACCGAATGAGACAGACAGTTATGGCTAAATCGACTCCGCTCGTGATTCTGATTATGAATACAAATACTTTATTAAGTCCGAAATGCTTATTTCACATTATTCCCTTTTAAAAAGGGCGCAAATGCGACTGAAATTTCACAATTTTGAATTTGAGCTACAATGAATAATATTTTTATCCATTATTTTATATTTTTAGCAATCTTATACTTTAGAATTTCATTTCGATAAAAATGAATATTTCTCGAATACTGTTCTTACGAAACAATACTTTCTGAAGTCAACGGTTGACCCAGAGGACCCCTTTGCATTCGAAGGGCCAGAGATTTATAAATGCAAGGGTTGCATTATTAACTGGGAAATGAAAATGAACTTAACTGTTAAGACTATTAGAAAGAAGCAGAAGCATAAGGAACGTGGCGCCGTGCGCACTATCATCAAACAGGTTCCTACGGATTCCTTTTTCAATTTCTTTAACCCACCAGACGTTTCAACTGATAAGGAGAAAATCGATAATGATACGGAGCAGGTAAGATTGTAAGTTGTTTAGTTTTGAATATGTTTTAACTATGCTTATTACAGATATTAGCCACTGATTTCGAGATCGGACACTTTTTGCGAGCAAGAATTATTCCAAAAGCTGTGCTTTATTATACGGGTGACATTGTTGATGACGAAGACGATGAGGATGAAGAGGAATTCGAAAACGAAGAAGATGAGTACGACGATGATGAAAATGAGGGTCAAAGCAAACCACGCACTGGTTACAAAAAACAGTCGCCAAATGACTGTCCCAATCAGTAGAACATAACTTAATCTCGATGATTCAACATGAAAAGTTGTATATAATAAGTATATCTAATACAAATATATTTTTGGTGAATTAAAACTTCAAGCAATTTAAACAATCCATTTATTCCAAATGTTTTAGTAATAGAAGAAGAAAAACGGAATATCTAGCAATGGTATTTAAACATTTCTTAAGATTCGACTTTATAATTGTTTAGTAAAATCAGATCGTTACGTCACACTGAGAGTTTTACATAATATAAATATATATACGCAAATCTTCAGTCTACCCAACAATTTTTAAAAAGCTGGACAGGTCCTTTATAAACAATGGACAAGCAAAGAAAATATGGACTACTAGTAACGAATTTAAATGCAAGATTACTTGGAATGTTGCGATTTGGGGTTGCTGCTGCTAACACAACAACAAAATCAGTCGCAAGGATGCCTTCAGCAGGTTTGTCAATGCCGCTAACCGTAACGATGCGTTATTTGCTATTTTAAAATAAACTAAGCGCAAAATTTTTGGTTTTTTCTATAAAGCATGTAGTACAATTGGTTTCCTAATTATAATTTTGTTAATTTTCTTACATATCCCAAGTTTATATTTATAAATGCGATCGGGTTGTGGCGCATTAATGATTGTGGTCTACGACAGCCAATCAATCATTGGTTGGACTAAACGTTTTTGGCTTTCCCATAGCAGAATCTGCATTTTCGACTGCCAGTTCCAGCAGTTCAGTTTCTAATAAATGTGGCGTCTCATGTGAGTCTAATTTCCAAATTCGGTGTCAACATCTTCTTTTTTTCACTCCGAGAACGAGCATAAAAAGTAAAGTGGGTTTTAGCCAATGGCGCCCCTTATATATAAGAAAAAGTAGGTTTGGTAAATAACAGAACTAAACAGAATTGTTGCTACCTAGTGTTTTCTGTGCCCGTAACAATCGACAGCAACATATTTATTTTTTGTATTGAATTTCAATATACATATTAAATACTTAATATTAATGTTTTAAAACCACTTAAAAACTTTTACTCAGTCGTTAAGTTAAGAGCGGGTTGAAGCTTCACATTCAAATATTATTTCCCTAAAAAAAGTTATCTTTTATTTGTATCGTATATTATATAAATTAAATTTTAAGATTTAAACAAAAATCTGTTTTAAAAACATATAATTGTAATGAAATATAGTAAAATTGAGAAATATTTTTATTTAGTACGCATAACAATTCTGACATTTTTGTTTAATGAGGTTGATTCCAAATTGGACAAAACATTCTTTTTGCATTCCTATGGCGTGCAAAACGAAACACGACGTATGTATACAATTGCCTATTCATGTATTTTACTTATCTAATAAAACTGTGTTTCTAAGCTTATCAACATAGAGCTTTAAAGCTGGATGTCCACAAAACTATGGTTTTACAGTTTTACAAGTGAGTTACCTACATTAACTATTTTACATACATCAAATCAAAATAAGTTGTCTTAAAGGCGCCGGTCTAGTATAGCAAAGTAAGTTTTTCTCAGTAGCTCGTTTGCATCTTTTCGAGCGAAGAGATTCATTTAAATGAATTTTAAATTGAAAATGTTATGTTTATCCAGATAATTCTATAAATATATGAGTATATATTATTAATGTAAATATAGATATATATATATTCCTCCAAAAACATTATATATATTTATTACGTTATATCTATTTCTAGAAACAATACCAAAACCTTGGAAACCTCTGTCCCCTTTACCGAAAATATGTTTCTAAGTTCAGGATGTTTACCAACAGATCAATTCTCCATTATACTTCATGGATGGATTCAAAGCTGTAGTGATGAATGGGCAGTTGCACTTATTGATCGTAAGTTAAATTGTTAAGCCAGAAGTACTTTTATTAGGTTATGCTAGGCCGGTTAATCGATACTGCGGTTGCACATAGACCCAAGTGGTTAGTACAACATGAGCTGTTTCAGTTTTTCATAAATTTCTGGTTTCCTGCATTTGCGACAGCCTTCAGCTGTTGTTTTCCCAGCTTTTTAGCGTCAGCTTTATACCATTAAACATTAGTCTCGTCTTGCTAGCTGCAATTGGGTGTAAATCAGGGTTACTGAACTAAAACGACTTCGGCCGGCCTTTACTCTAGGGCTTTTATCGTAGTAGCTGCACCGACAATAGCTTCCTTTTATGTAGGTTGAGTTAAACGACCTTCAGCTGCATGACTGATAGGTTCCACCAGCCACGTTAGCACGAATTCTGCCCCCATAATTGCAAAAGCCGATATACCTGAAGGATCAATTCAATATGTGGTGCATATTTGTAGAATTTTAAAGCTACAGTGACCAAACTTGATATGTATGTAGCTGGTGACCTCCGCAAAAGATGGCGATCTTGATATCCCGACCACTTCCACTAGAACTTCCACTAGAATTTTTCTGAATTTTCTGAATAATAATTTAATTCTGTAAAATTAACGCTGAAAATTAAGCAATTACTTTATTCAACTTGCATACAATTAGCTCTGTCAAAATTCTTTTAGGACTAAGTTTTTACCGAAGAGGATGCATAATATGCATTGATTACAGCATTGTCGCAAGTTCATCTTATATGAGGTGAGTAAATTATAATTCACATAATATACCAAATGAATATATTTATATATATATGCTTTCTTAGGTTGTACGCAAATTTCGAGAATATAACCGATGCTATTGCTTCAATCATAGTATCTCTTTTTCAATACGGCTTGGATCCCAGCCGGGGATATTTGTTTGGATTCAGCTTTGGTGGTCAACTGGCGTCAGCTGTGGGAAGATTATTGCAACCCCATTATACCATACAAAAAATAGACAGTAATTATTAATAATTGTATAAAATATTCTATTGCTATTGCTAATACGTACTTACATATATTTTTAGCTTGTGATATGGCTGGACCTGGATTCGATCCAATTGCTGTAGATCACTCGAAAGCCGCCAAAAATGTTCAATGCTTTCATACAAGCCGCGATAAAGGAACTTTTATTTATTCCTGCCACAGGAATATCATGCTAGGCAGCTGTGGGCTTAGCCAGCCTTCCGTAGCAAGTCAAGCACATCTGGGCAGCCATGGTCTTTGCGTGGATATTTATATCAATACATTTGACTATCCTTTTTATGCATTAAGCGCGCCTCCTCCAGATTGCAAATCATTTACTACAGCAGAGAATATTCCAAATGACTATACTGTAGGATACGAGGAACATTTTAACAAGTAAGTGCATACAAAATTTTGGTTACTGTGATAAGTCTGCTTAATAAATATTGAAAATAACCCCGTTGTTTCAAGGAGAGCAACAATATGTCACCCTTCTGATATCAGTTAAAAGCCAGACGATTATAATTATATGTTATTTTCTATAAACTGGAGTAGGAATGGTAATGCTGCTATCATAATAATTTAACATAACATAATTTTGCTACGCTAAGAACTTAGACCCTTTAATGGCAAATAACATGATCGGTAATGGATAAAATGGAGAGACCTCTGATGATGTCGTCTGTTACACCCTCGACGCGACCAATGTGCCAGTTGAAAAGGCGAAGATTATCATAAATGTAACATATTGTCACTTATTTCTCTCTTGTAGAAGTGACAATTATTTGGGGCTCCTATTCCCGAAATTCTGTGTCATTTGGGTGTTCTTCTGCCAACGGCTGAGACGATTGACATTGAGATACGGGATGTCAGGTTTTGAAAAGTTTGTAACCGTTGAGCCCTTAAGGAGTGCGCTGGCGTAAGCACATCAAAGCTGTCGGGCCAATCTGAACGTGGACATATTGGCCGTGAATTAAATATGACTAAATGAAACAAACCTCTAAAATCCGATGCGGGAGTTTGTATAAACTTCCAGTCGATGCCCTCTGAGAGACAGGATTCAGGAAGAACTTACAAGTGCGGCTGGATTGCGAAGAATTCCATTAGAACTAAGAACTCGTTTTTGGTGCTAACAAAATATGAATTATCTGTCCAAATGGTCCTCGAATTTGCTCGTTAGCTGACGAATGGTTTTAGTGCGGCGATATGGCATTTCTTGAGCAACAGACGGAAATTGCGATGTAGCATTTATATGACTTGATGTTACGTCTTTTATACCACAAACGCCCTCTATAGCAAAGCTCCAGAATAAAATGCGCCCTTGAAGATGCCTGGTAAATTTGCGTACGCAACCGCTTATGTCCGTTAATATGTAAATTGATTAGAGCACGATTACAAAATGGTCAAATTTGTTAAGTTTTTGTTTCTTATTAGACTGCCCCTTTATTTTAAGCTCACCCATTGTTTGCTTGCTCGAATTTGCATTTATATTTAAGTAATTTCCCTTTTTTGTTAACTTACTTACAAATAACCTATATATACTTTCAGGCATGTTATTGGTAAAATATATGTTCCGACCAGCTTACATTATCCCTACAACTTATCCAAAAAGGAACTTCAACTATTTGCTAAGAAGAATGCATAAAATGGTCATCAACAAGTAAGCGTGCTTTAGTCGGGAGTGCCCTTCTAGGGGATAACTTGCACACCGGTACATATTAAATGTTGATATACTAAGTTGAAAAGTTGAAAACAAATAAAATTAAACTATATTGACCATAAATGTGTATCTTAAATTCCTTTAATATATTGGTCAAATTCATATTTAATTTATTTACATACATACATATTATCAAATCAAATTAAAATCTCCCAAAATAAACATTTTTAATTTAATAAATTTTTAATTTTTATTTTGAAATCAAATTAAAAGCTTTCATTTTGAAGAAATAAATCCTTAAACTCTATTTTAAACAGAACTGATTGATGGATCGGACTTTTATAAACTACCAAGAAACATCTATAGATCTAAAGAAAGCATATTAAAAAAAGACTGATAGTGCTACTACTACTGCTAAGCAATGTGAAACAATAATATTACTCCTAACGTAAATGATGATATCCCGCTCAGGTCGCACTGCCTTAGGTATTATGTCACAATCTTGACAGACAATAGTAAACCCTGGAATGACGATATTTTCATTTGATTATGTTGACGCCTCGACGAAACATAGAACGGACAAATCAAGCACATACCTGTCCGATCAAATATAACGACAAACATTCTGTCGCAGGCATGATCAAATGTAAATGACCAAGTTTAAAAATGCGACAAAAGACAGATATGCTAAAGTGGTATATCTCTGCCGCCTATTACATCTAGTTTAGTGCTCAATGCTGTGAGAAACCCTTGCCAGTAGAACTCTGCGCACTATGAAAACGAAGCCCGCGATGAGAAAAAAAACCTTACGAAGTTCTTTTAAGATATACACAAAAACCAAAAAATGCTGTGTTTAATAAATCACAATTTTATCAATATATTTGTTGTACTAAAAAAATGTGTACATAGTTAAGATGTGTTCTTTTCTGTGTCTTCAAAATCCAATGTGTTAAGGACATTAACATCGAGTTCTGGATCCGCATATTCAAGTATATTAAAATCATCGCCAATTTCTGATGTAAGAGATTTAAGTAAATCATCATCATCACCCTCGCCAAATCCACCTAAAATATCTCCAAACCCGACATTTTCTAGTTCGACAGCTGACGATGGTATTACTTCCTGCGATTCCGTTATTTTCATATCAATATGAGTTTTTGCGTCTTGTTCTAGACTTCTTATTTCCGTATGTTGCGGGGTTCCACTCATACTTAACATTGGATTATTTTGTGTTATAGCATTATTTTGTATCAGCCCAGGCCTTAAAACATCGTTTGGCAAAAAGAATTCCGAGTTCGAAGTCATTATGACTGATTCAGAATTATTTTTCTGTAATAGGTTTCTAAGCTTCTTATCGCCAACTGGATCCGGTTCATATGAAGTATTATGTTCCATTCGATTTTCTACCGATGCAGTTTTTAATGACGTTGAAACTGCAGTAGTTATTGTACTCCTTTGAATTGCAGATTTGCCTACAACTAATTCATTAGAAAATCCTGTTGGCTCTTGGGCAATTCCAGGCTGAAGAGGTGATCCAATATAGCATGATGCATCGTAGGAGAGACCATCTGTATAAAATCAACAATATGAATTTTATAATTTATTAATACTAGGCCACAGCTTTTTCGAAAACAAATTTGACCATATGGTATGGTCAGAGTTACGTTCTAAATTGGAATTTAGATCAGATATATTTCATATGGAAATAATCAAAGGGAAATGTGCAATTATTTATTAAAATCAAAATGGTTATTTTGCTTTTAGGGTTTAAATGGTTTAGAAAACATAAGGGTAAGTAATGCTTTTTATGCACCAACACGAAGTGAAAAGAGCCAATATACTCTTCTTTTTTGTGCAATGTCCGTCTTGCTGTCCTCGCATATACCCGTATTGAAGTTAAAGACTTAAAGATCTGAGCATGTAGAGATTTGCTGACTACGATCAAGGGATGCCTCAGATATAAATCTAGATTTTTAGGCTACGCTCACTGATGAACGAGTATTGCGTTGTCGGATACAGCCGACTGCAACGTCCTGATTTGTAACAACATATACGTATAAAATTATTTAAAAATAATTTAAATTATTAAATTACCAAATAAATTTGATTGATCATCCTTTGGCTTACATGGGTGAATTGTCCAAGCGCGGCCATCATCTTGTTTTTCCGATTTTGCCGGTTGGCTCACTTTGCACTGTTCACGCCTCTGCCTTAATGCGGAGCGGTTATCCTTAGCTTGTTGTAAGAATGGTGCTTTTTTTTCGTTGCACAAGGATCGCCACCTCTTAAGAATCTGCTTACAGCGATCAGTCCAGTTTGGGTATAACTCCTTAAGATTTGCATGTTCTGTATTAGCATACAACACAGCAGAAATTGTGGCCATTTTTCCAAGATCTGTAAAATGTGTATTTAATATAACCTTTAATATCTATAAAAGCTAATTTTTATGAAAATAATATATACCCTCATCCTTTCGCATCTTCTCAGCTGTTTTTTGGGTACCAACGTTAATGCATTCCACCGGCTCAGTGGGCCTGGGCTCTTCCGTGATATTGTGCATTTTTGGCTGATATTGAGCCTGCGCTGACTTAGCAGTCATATTAGACGCCAAGTATAGTTTGTTATGGAATTTTTGATCTTGGGGTAATTGGGGTACAGCATAATTATCAACTAAAACCGCTGGCACACTGCAATGTATTAGAAAAATGTATCTTTACTTGAAATAATAAATATGTGTCATAATATTTTACCCAATCGTATTCTTCGTATTATCAGATGATGAAATAAAATGAATAGAGGCGTTGATTTCATCCAAGTCTGGTATTCCCTGGGAGGCCTATTTAAAACATTTATAAAATATCATATAAATCTAAAATTGTGATTAAATTTTACCAAAGGATCCAGCGTATTTTTGCTATTCGCTGGCGCACTCCTTGAAATGTCTGACATAGACGTATCTGCGTAAATAAGTTTAAAAGTTATAAATAGAATATTCAAAGTTTAAAATTTCGGAATTTTAAACTAACCAAATATAGCTCCACCGGAAATTTGCCTCTTGACTTGTTGTGTAGCTGTTGAAAATTGGCTCCCAAAAATATTTTTGTTTTCGTGACCCGTTTTCTCAGCTTTTGTATTTTTAAGTGTCTTTACTGGGCTTTTCGTGGCTATTTCACTATCGGGTATTTTTTCATTAATGTGGGTGAAGTATATTTTCATTGTTGAATCGATTTCATCTGATGAATCTGAATCGTAAGCTCCCACATCACCTGACTCCAATAAGGGCTTTCCAAAAAAAGCTTCTTGCAAGTATGCCGGATAAGCTTCAATAAGTTTATTTTTCTGTTTTTTGCGTATTATTTTTTTTTTCTTGTCGGCAAGTAAAACTGCATTTAGTTGGTCGACAGAATCCTCATTATCTTTTTTAAGAGCTCGATTTCGAACCGAAAACCCGCCGATACCCAACTTTTGCAGATTGCGCTGACGCTTTTTGCGTAAAATTTGGTCACCATTGTCATTTGTAGAAATAGAAAAGCCTTCGGGCAATGCTGTTT
This sequence comes from Drosophila paramelanica, assembly GCA_035043915.1. Taxonomy (NCBI): domain Eukaryota; kingdom Metazoa; phylum Arthropoda; class Insecta; order Diptera; family Drosophilidae; genus Drosophila; species Drosophila paramelanica. The sequence continues at coordinate 55,753 of JAWNMO010000405.1, forward strand.
CCGTACTATCCCATTTCATGCCGTCTTTATATTTATCTGCTTGTATTTCATCAGACACCGCAGTATCATTTTGCATATCTTTACTTAAATTCGCAATAGGTTGTCGCATTTTTCGTTTACGTTTAATTTCGGTTGAAAGCGATTTGATCATGTTCAATCCATTTTCACTTAAACATACACCATCTATCCAATGAATTGCTTCTGTGCTTTCTAATAATTCATTTGTCAGCCGAATGTTCCGATCCGATAGGCCAATAGGCTTTCCTTCCAAGCTCACCTCTGGCAATACCTTTGATATCGTCAGTAAATCTTCAGTAGTAGTTGTTGCACTCATTTGCAAAAGATTCTTCGCCCTTGAGCGACATTTAAGGCAATTGTATATTTTATTATCGTAATAGTCAATTGTGTGCTGAGTGTTTATAGAATCGCACATATAATGTGACCATTGATCACATTGTTCACATTGAATAATCATCTCTCCATCGCTGTATGATTTTTTACATACAAAACAACTTTTTTGACTAGTGCAGGGCGGACATTCTGGCAAGTTTGGGTCACTATAATTGCTTTTTTCAGTGAGATTCCGACCACACTTTTGACATATAGTACAAAAAGAACATTTCCAATTTCCTTGTGGTACCGTCTGTAGGGGTGGATTAACACAGTATATGTGATAGGAAATATCACATTCGTCGCATAGGAGCAACCGGGCTTCGTCGTTTTTTTTTCCACAGCCTTCACATACGGTACAGTCCAAGCAGCGCCACCCCTTTTGCAGAATACCCCTGGAATGTTTAACACTGGCACAATATGGGTGGTAGCATTGACCGCATTGGGCACACGTAATCAATACGGCGTCAGTTTCTATTCCCAATGTTCCGCACATTACGCAAATGTCTTGCGAAAGTATAAACTTATCACGAGCCGAGCACAATAACATTTTCTTATCGCTAGAAAAGTCTGCATCCAAATTACGGTTAATGTAACGATCATGAGATCCGCTTTGCAGAACAAGTTGACGTCCTTTTCCCCGAGTGCTACGCTTTCTCCCAAACTGGGACATCGATCCCATGCGGTGTAGCACAACCTTACCCCCTTTGCCACGAATGTTGCTCAAGCAAACTTTTTTTTTTGTGTTTGGCAACTTTAGTGGATCTTCACTATTTACATCAATACAGGGCTTTCCGATTAATGGATCCATTTCAATAGGTTTAATATTTAACTGATCGGAGCTTTGCGTTTCTGTCATGGATCGTTCAAGCGGGTCAACTATTTTGAGTTGCGCTGTAGATGAGTTCGTTTTACAAATAGGACATACATAATCATAATCAGGATTATATTCCTTTTTTTTATGATATGCAGTCAAATCAGCTTCTTCATCACATGTGCTGTGAACAAATCTAAAATATGCAAAATATTGAAAGATCTACAGATTTTTACTATTACTTTACACATACTTATGACACCAACTGCATTTCACCATTTCCTTATAAGCCGCAGCTCTGTATGCCTTCTGACAGATAGGACATGAAAATCCTTTGTTTCTTTGTTGATAACATGAATCACAAATAGTATAGTGACTGTGCCAGCGGGATGAGCTACCACCACCTGGTGTACGTGATCCACAGTCCGTGCAAACACGACATCGCTGAAGTTAAAAAAATGTTCATATGTTATCTAAATTTATTTGAATTGTTTATTACAGTTACTAAAACAAAACAAATATTTGTTAATAAAATATAAAAAAAAACAAGTGAGTGGGCTGTAGTCGGGGCCACCCGACTAGAGCCTTCTCACTTGTTATAATTATATATGTATGTGCTTTACTTACGTTACATTTCCAGCCGTATTTGGGTATAGAGGATATTATAGGCCGTAAGCACGTTGCGTGGTAAATTTTTTGGCATTGTTCACATTTGATGAATTTAATATCATTAGATTCTTGTTGTCTACAAATCTGACATTTTGTACAGCGCGCACAGCTCCAGCCAGATCGCGTATCTAATAAAAAATAGATTAATTCAAATGCAAAGTAACAAAAACAATCTTTATATACACGTATATGTTCACCCATGGTAAAAATAATGATAGCACTTCCATTACCAATGTTTAACCGTCGTTAATTTTGCCATTAATTAGAGCTTTCAAAATGTATTGTAAAGAAAGCTTTTATGGAATTGTACTATTGGTTTAATAAAATTTTTTGTGTTTTACTCGTATTTCGTCAAGTGCACCAGATTTTCAGAATTCAAAAAATTGCAACTGCGAACTCTATATTATAGTGCTATAACTACCGCAATTGCTAGTCAATATTTTCTTTATTTTTTTATTTGATTCGAATTCGTTGCAACAAGGATGCAAATTATGTATATGTCTCATGTCATTATCGTAAAACACAAACATATATGCATCCAAAATGTAGCTTGAATACAACATGCGGCTGTTTCATATTCTGCCTTTTGATTGGGACCGACATACATCATTATACCCTGAACCCATTTTAAATGTCCGTCTGTTCGTCTTTATGAACGCAGCAATCTCAGAAACTGCAAAAGATGATCTTGGACACATTCAGTTCATATATACCATACGTACAAGTTTATCATTTAATTTTGTTTGATAACTTGCTTCGTTTTAATAATATAGCTAAAAATTGACTTCAGTCTTTAAATTTCTTAATCTCTAATCAAATACTACAGACTTGCAAATTGGTTTGTACATACTTATTAATGATCTTACTAGATCCTACTCTTACAAAATTTGAAAATAGTTTAAAAGAAACCCAGGATTTAGTTTCTATATCATCATATCCTTTCTAGTAATCAAATTAAAATGTTTATAAAGACGGATCGGAGGGTTTAGGGTATCTCCTAATCGTGCTTTGACTAGAGCCACTTTTTGAAGTATGTTTTAAAAAATACTTAAATATTACAAAAGTAATTTATATTTACCAGGTAAATTTGCCAATCCAATGCAAGTTGAATGAAAATGATCTCCACATGAACAACACATTATCAATTTTGACAGATCACCCAATGACGAACATGTTAGACACTCCACGTTATTATCAGAGCCTAGGATAAATTACTAGTTCAAATATTTGACATAATATCAACAGTTTAACGTACAAATTAATGGAACTTGACTTAAATGTTCTGTACAAAATACAGTGAAGCTTTCCAGGATAAGTAGACATCCAGCTGCAGCAGCACACGGCCAATGATGTATTTGCCGGCAATTCATTTTGCAAGTAATGGACGCTCCGTACTGTCCACAAAAACTACATTTCTGCTCGAAATAATTAGCCAAGTGACTTAAAAACTGAATCAAATCTGGATCCTTGATTTGAGTTTTGCGTAAAGACCACATTATACACATTCGATGTACATAAATATATTCTTCTTCAAGGAATACCGAAGTGTTTATTATGTCTGAATAGCCTATTTTATCTAATTCATAGGTGATTTCTCCGTTGCTGACAGCTTTATTTTTAAAGCCACACTTAAGCTTACGAAAACCATCTTGATCTTTTTCTGTATTATATGATTTATCTTTAAAATCAGAAGGCACTTTTAGTTGAACCATGTTTCCTTGGCCCAGGGCACTTCGCTCTCCAAGATTACATAGACAACAAACTTTTCCGGGATAATTTTCATGAAAGTATGGAAGATCATCGAAGCTTGCCACAGCTGTTTTTTCTTCTATATTTCCCAACATTTGATAGCTCATAATAAACTTTTTAATACAAGCTAATATTCCAAACAAAAATTAGTGATGAACAAAATAACAAACAGCTATCGATATACTGGACATACATTTTCAGCAATTATCATTCATTATGCTTATCGATATATTTTGAAATAAATAGTAAGCAACGAATATAAGAAGTACTCAGAATAAAAATAAATATAAACCACAAAATAATACAATAAAAATAAAAAAAGGTTTTCACATAAAAACATTTTTCACTTCATTTTATGCTGTTTCAGAGAATGTCATATGACAAAAAACTTGCATTTTAAATTTTCTTAATAATATTAATGATAATATAACGTGAAATAATAAATAACGTTCTGTAAAACATCTTAATTTGAATTATTTGTATAACTTAAACCACAATTTCACTTGCATAACATATTTTATATTTACATATTTCACATTTCGTGCTTCCAAAGCATTTGTTCGCTGTAACATGTGGCTGTAAAAGAGAGAATACAACACGTAATCGGTTTGCGGTTAAATAAGCGAAAAGAAGAGTGAATTGAATATTTCAGGGAAAAGCTAAAAGGCACTGTGATGTTTTCTATAATAAGACGTTGTCGTATGTAAACTTTGAAATTTCAAGAATAAAATAAACTTATTTCAAGAATAGCATGGAATTCTTTAAGGACCAACACAAGTTTAATTTAATACACAATATTTAGAGTTAAAAATGAAAGAGAATAAATTTTTATACGTGATTCAAGATTGATTTGTCTTAAAAGCATACCAAATCAAGCTTAACTTAAAATATTTTGTTATTATCATATCGGTCTTGAATTAGGAATTGTGGAATGGGTTCACGCCTGCTGCCACGATTCAAACTAGAAATTCCTTAATACCTGTGTAAATGTAAATTACTAAGTTTATAGGTGAGGCAATATAGCGAATTCAACAGAATCAAACTATTCATTGCCTTTTAAAATATCATATTGTTACAATCCAAATCCAAATGGGCGCTTTTAAAAGTGAATTCTGACCACAATTTAAAACCATTTTTAGTATCATCGATAATCGATGAACGATAACGCGAAACGCTGTGTAGTTAAAACTCTGTATTTCATTTGGTATCGAATAATGCGTTAACGTATTAAATAGGCATAGATGTATGAATGCCATATTGTTTATTATTGAAGTTATTTCTCTAGTATACTTGATGTTGTTTGGCGGGTATGTATGAAGTATATACAATATTTATGCACACTGTAAAAAGTATGTATGCAAAAGTGTGCATAGTTTACGATGGCCCTTTATCAACCGAGAGGTACTTTAGCACGTGTTATATACGCTAAATTCCACAATGATAATTTTTTGGAAAATATAGATACAAGACAGGTAAATATCTGTGATAAAGACATGCTTTATGTAATGCACTAGTCAACTTAATGCATCTTTACAGTGGTATACATTGAATTGCGAATTACCTCTAAAATTCCAGTCGAAGTTTGTTGCTCTTAAGCAACCTGACACAACCACAGTACGATGGTTGGAACGTGCAAAAATGCTGTCCTCAAACATTTGGTTACACCTGTGGCATGCATTGGCTCGGTCTGTTTTACAGTTTTTTATGACCCAAACTGATATCAACGGGCTCTTAAAACGTGGTTCCATGTTCATTCTGTCAGAGGAGCAGTTCTATAAACTCTTAGAGGCAGGTGGCTTCCCAACGAGATGTATGACAGAAACGGTGAGCTTTTTAAATAATTCATAAAAGGATAAACATGGCATTGCTACTGTTTTTTTTTGTTTTAGATTACTCTGCTTGACATTGGTGCCGGCGACGGGGAAGTATCGTTACGTGTTGCAAGCAGTGTGTCTGAACTAAGCGGTAATGCTGCTTTGCAAGTGTTTGCCACTGAAGCTAGTTGGACGATGCGAGAGAGGCTAAAAAAATTAAAATTTAACGTAGTTACCGAAATTCGTGAGCTCCAGAACGTAGATTTAATTTCGTGTCTTAATGTGCTCGACCGATGCTTTGATCCTTTTAAACTTTTGGAAGATATACATACCGCACTAGCGCCGGGGGGTCGCGCTGTAGTTGCATTGGTGCTTCCCTACATGCACTATGTTGAGACAAACACATCGCATTTACCGTTAAGGCCACTGATGGATAATTCCAACACGAGGAATGGCCGCGAGTCATCGTTCGAAGAAGAAGCAACGAAGTTTTTGGAATTACTAGAGAACTGTGGTTTTCAAATTGAATCCTGGACAAAGGCACCATATTTGTGCGAAGGTGATCTTCGGCAATCATTTTATTGGTTGATTGATGTAATTGTTGTACTTTCAAAAAGAATACCTAAATTAGTTCACTTACATACAATATAATAAACTTTCAAGTATTATTTGCATTCCTCTCAAAGTAAATTGTATTCACAAAATGGCACATAAGCAATTATTATTATTAGTTTTTAGGCTACAGTCACTAAATTTTGGATTTATATTACTGGTAGCTCTTAGAAGTTACAGAAAAATATTAGCGGCCATTACCCCTCCCTCCACCTCCCGCCCGCACAAACCGCGGATACCTATATCTCGTACAGTTTTAAAGCCAGAGGTACTAGATTTGATAGACTTACCACATTTGGTGGGTCAACTCCTTTAAAGAGCGGTACAAAATCTCAGCGGCGATCCCCCACCCCTACTCTCCCCAACTCTAGCACCATGCAAACTAAAAAATACCGAAAATGTTCAAAATAATAATAACTTAGAATGTGAACGCAGTCGGAAACTCCCGACTGCAGCGTTCTTACTTGTTTTTATATTGAAAATGGGAAAAATGGGTATAATGATTTGTACAAATGTATGTAACAGGCAGAGTGAAGCATCTCCGATCCTTTAAGCCCATGCTCAGCATCATTAGCCGTGTGGACTTAGTTATGTCCGTTTGTCGGTCTGTTAATCTGTCTGCATGAACGCATCAATTTCAGAGACTACAAAAGCTAGAAAGCTGATCTTGGATTCATTCGGTTCGTATATACCGTACGGTCGCAATCTTTTCTACATGCTACATTCGGTGATTACGTCTTTGAAACTGTGCGAGATGTAAATTTTGGCAGGACATTTTTTTGTGTAACGTGTGGGGGAGCTTCCCAGTAATATATATCCCAAATTTGTGTTTAAAAACTGCGAAAGATATAGGCATTTCCGATTTTGTACCGCAGGGAAGCTGGGGAGCGTTCTAAGATTTGAAGAATTCAATCTTTGGTCTATCTTTCAAATTGTGGGAAATATTCACCTTTTATCGATTTGAGGCACATATATTTCAACACTTTGCCTGATGAGGATAACTATAAGTTCCAAAGTTTCAAGTTTCTATCAAAATATCTGAAAAAGTTCATCCGTATGACGGGCATCGCACAAACCCAATATACTAGTTTCACTTCTTGAACGAGTATAATAAAATAAAATAAGTTAAAAAATCAAAAAAAAAATTTGTAAATATAGCATTTAGATTAAATGCTTTAAATTCTACCGACAATACCTCAGTAGAAAACGAAATTGTAAATTAAAGTAGTGCCGCGGTCGCCATTTATATATCTTGATCGGCGCAAGAAAACTATAAATTCGCTTTCAGCAGCCCAAGTCAGTGCGATTATTGAGATATATATCTATGTACACACACACAAATTCAAATTCCCTGATGATAATCTGGAAGCCGAACTAAGAGCGCATTTTATTTTGTACTTTTTAAGTTGCGAGACCGCGAGACCGTTTTCGTCCTCAAATTTTAAAAAAATCAAGCTGCTTTGTATTATATTTTTTACAGATGAGCATAGCTTCGTTAATTGTAGGACTATAATTTCAAATTTAAATTTTGGGGTTTTAATACAAATTCAATTTTGAGTTAATAAAAGACGTTACGTTTACTATATTATGGCAAAAAATATAAATATTTATTGATATGTTGTATTTGAGTCAATTAATGAATTTGAACATCCATTGATGTAGGCTTTATGCAACTTTGTAACAAATTCCTTGTCGTTTTGAATAAGGTATGTAAAGGCCTGCACAAATTGAGCAGAATTAAGTGGCTGCAAGTATTGTTGTTCGGATTCTGGTTTGACGTTGGGCACATCAAACATAGTCGGCGGCATAAGCGCAGGTTTTGGATCTGCCTTATCCCCGACCAGTAATCTTCGTAGACACTGCTCAGCTTCGTCGCTTGCAGCTAAAGCCGATGCTGGTGATTCATCTTTATTTTTCTCATATTTAAGCTCACTTAGGAAAGGGATGGGCTTTCCAGCATTCCGAGCTAAAGACGAAGTCGATGCTTTAACAAATGGTGACATAGGACATTGCGCAGAACCAACAGGTTCTCCGTCTTTCGTCGAGGAGTGAGAGGACGCCTCGATTGGCGTAACAGAACGTTGCTGTTTCTCCAACTGGTCTACTGAAAGGGGCTGTGCCCGAATCAGTAGCGCATCCACAGTAGCCTGCTTTGCAGACTCAAAGAACTTTAGTACATTACGAGAAGTCACGCTTTCTGCGGAGTGGGGCACTGTGGCTGCAGACTGGGACTGACAATTTAACTGTGCATCGTACTCTTTCTGCGCCTGGCTTAGCATGTTAAATATGCTTGAATTACCCGATTTTGCATACGCTAGTAATGATGAAGGGTGTTGTCCGTTACTCGACTTATTAAGTAACAAGCTGTTTACCAGACTACTAATACGATCGCACTCTTCACTATTGTAGAACCAAAAGCCGCGAATGCGAGACCTTTCGTTGCGGTACAACAGGAAGGGTGGCTGTGACTGCAATTCCAAACTGCCGGTTATTGGCTCCACAAATGATGTCGTATTGAGTCGGTTATTTATAAATATGCTGTGAAACGGCTCTGCATTTCGATGATAAATAAAAAAAGCGCCTTCAACATCCGTTTTCTCCCATTCATTTTGTTCCGAATTGAAAGTGTAAAATGCAACGTGTGATGACGAATCGACAATCTCTTTAGCGTATGGATCAATTTTTTAATTGCTGACAAATTCATTCGAGTTATGCTTTCGTCCGCCATACTTTATGCTTTATTATTATTGTGTTCAAAGATTCAACTAGCCTCTCACAAATGTTAGGGATGCACAAGTTTCGATAACTTTTAAGTAACGAAAAAAAAAAAACAAACGGCTTATCCACATTATATTCATATTAACAAAAGCTTTACCGATTTTCTTAGAACAGTAGTTAGAAAAACATTATATATATAGTTAAAGGCGCTTACATCTAGATAGCTTGATTTATGCAGCGGCTTTACGTAGAGTTTCCGTGCTGGTTTTCCTTGACTGGGTTATAATTCTAATCTCGAAATTCACGGATTAAAACGAATTATCTTACTGATTTTAGTCACATACATACATTTGGTTAAAAATGAATGAATATGCGTACAATTAATATGTTATAAAATACATAACATATATTTAAACATACATTTTTCATTTTGTCTGGATTTCACAGGCAATATGTATTTAGCTAGAATACACGAGACGTAGCAATCTCTTATATAAATGCAGTATAACAAATAAGAAAAATTAATAATAATTAATCATTGAATACGTAATTAGTGTGCTTATTAGTAACTCGTTTTTTGAAGGACAGTACCGGTAATGCAATGGGAGAGCGAAGTCGCTTTCCTATCTACTGGTGCTGCATTGCCATGCCAATCGCCCTTCGCCTTATCCTTCATAAATGGAAGACGATACAGCGCTATCACTTCTTTTATCCACGGTCAGAATGCAATATGGAGCGCAGGATTTTTTTTTAACCCACGCTACTCTTCTATCACGTAGGATGCAACGCCGTACCGATCGGCACCACGCCAGAATCCTTGTGGTTCCAAATCGTGCCCATTCGACACGCACTCGACTCCTATAAGTTGAGCGAAGAAAATGACAAAAAAAATTGAAGACAGCGACTATTTGTGTTTGTAGACATGCACAGCGTTGCATCCTAAGAACTTAAGGACAGGGTCAATTGACACCGCCTGAACTGCTGTGTAGTGAGTCGATTATACATATAGGCGCGTAAGCTCATGTGTGTTCATATATCATCACAGAGCTAAATCGTATTTCGAAGGACGAAGAATTTTATATTCGTAGAAGAATTTTATATCAAATTTCCATACATGAATAAATATATGTATATTTATAAGCACCTACGTGATTAGGTGACTGTGACTTAATTGAGTGGCTTCCACCAATCGATATATATATTTATTATATTTTCGGAATGCCCATAAACATTTTTAACTACTGTTCAATTTCAGAACTGTCATCATTATGAATTCCAACTTATCGATAAATCAAAAAGGCGGGACTATATGATGGTAGAGAGTTGTTTATGTTCGACTGAAACAATTTAACCATGCAGAAGTCTATAACGTATGTACAATCAAAATATAATTGACACCAATTTAAAGTGTGCATGTTATTTTTAATTGTAGCTCATTTTTCAAACCCAAAGTTGAACTCACAAGTTCGAAAATCTCAGACAACACAGCGTAAGTTAGGATTTCATATAACAAACCAATGATTAAACTTAAATTAAATTAACGAAAATATAATACCAAATGCAAATTTTCGATAATAGAGAGACTATAAGTCGAGCTTCTAATGATGAATCTAAACCTTTCAAACACGAGGATCTGCAAGAGGATGTAAAGGAAATACAGTTGCCACCTGTGGATTCAGTTGGGACAAAAGAGCTGCAAGAGGATGTAAAGGAAAAACAGTTGCCGCATGTGGATTCAGTTGGGACGAAAGATCCTGATGTCTCGATCCCCACCAAGTTAAAAATGGTTGAACTGCAGAATACAGAGTTAAGTGAGGGAAAAGGAATGGATGAATACGACCCGTCGATGGAATCTTATCATCCCATTAATCACGCTTATTGGAGAGCTGAAGGCGTGTATGTATAACTAATAAAATATAATTTGGTTATATTGTATATATAATAATTATCTTCACTGCTTATCCTATTTAAGCAACTTTTTATTAATTACTTATACTAAATGTTGATTAGGGATCATTGTTTTAGAATTTAATTAAGTGTTGCATATAATATAATTTTATACATTATTTTCTTTTCTTTTTAAGGACACCCTACTTGGCCTTGGCTCGAACGTTTCAGGTTATTGAGGAAACAAAAGGCCGATTAAAAATGATCGACATATTGAGCAATTTTTTTTGCTCGGTAATGCTGGTTACTCCGGAAGACTTGCTACCATGTGTATACCTTAGTATCAACCAGCTAGGACCCGCTTATGAGGGTCTTGAACTTGGCGTCGCCGAAACAACACTTATGAAAGCAATTTGCAAAGCAACGGGCCGAAATCTGGCGCATATTAAATCACAAACACATTTAATTGGCGATCTGGGTATTGTAGCAGAGCAGTCGCGCGTATCGCAGCGCATGATGTTTCGCCCAAAGCCATTAAATGTGAAAGGTGTTTTCGCCAAACTAAAAGAGATCGCTAGCATTTCAGGACAAACTAAAATTACTCTGGTGTATGATGTCTTTGTAGCCTGCCGATTATCTGAGGCTCGTTTTTTTATTCGATCTCTTATTGGTAAATTACGTATTGGCATTGCTGAGCAGAGTCTCCTCACCGCCTTAGCAATTGCCTATGTTAAAAAAATACACATTAAGGATTGCAATATAAACAAAGTGTGCGATGTTTACAAAGAGAAAATTGCGGAGACTACGTTGATGTTAAAAACAACGTTTAGGTAAGCGTTTATATTTTAATACTTGTACACAAAATCCGTCTTGTCCGACAGCAAAAAATCTTAATACTATCTTTTGCGCGTAACAGGACAATATTTCCGTTTAAAGCTTCAATATCGTCTTCTCATGTAATGTAATATGTAATTTACTGGATTCCACAGCAAAATATAATTTTAAAGGTGTTGCTTGACCATTAGTTTGTAGCGGCTGAGTAAAAAAAAACAAGTGCAGTCAAATTCCCAATTGTTGGCATGTGTACATAAAATTGTGTTTAGCTCGTTGCTCTTTTCAGGATATTCCCAGAATCGGACACAATCGATTAGAGCAATCTTGTTGCACTTTGTAAGGGATCTTAAAAATGTTAAAATTTGGTAACACTATGTTTTTTTCTTATAAATTTTAGCCAATGTCCAAACTATGACATAGTTATTCCAGCACTACTTAAATATGATATTAAAGAACTTCAAGAGCGTTGCCCAATGCATCCCGGCATGCCGCTTCGTCCCATGCTAGCACAGCCCACAAAAGGTGTCCTTGAAGTACTGGAACGCTTTAGTGGGATGCATATTACCTGTGAATGGAAATACGATGGTGAAAGGGCACAAATTCATTTGAACAGCCGCGGTGAGATAAGCATTTTTTCGCGCAATTCTGAAAACAATACTCCGAAATATCCGGATCTAATTGCAAGAAGTAAATCTTTTCTCAAATCTGATGTTCAATCGTATATAATCGATAGTGAAATCGTCGCATGGGATATAGAACGCAAGCAAATTCTACCATTCCAAATTCTCAGTACACGTAAAAGAAAAAACGTTGATATTGATGATATAAAAGTTCAAGTATGCGTCTACATCTTTGACCTTTTGTATTTCAACGGCACTTCCCTTGTTACAAAGCCACTTTCCTTGCGTAGGAAGATTTTATTTGAACACTTTCAAGAAGTTGAAGGCGAATGGAAATTCGCTACTGCTCTTGACACGAGTGATATGGATGAAGTCCAGCAATTTTTAGAGGAATCAATTAAAGGTAAATATGCGTTTAGCTTGTAGTTCAATAAAATAAATTTCGTTCCTTTTTAGGAAACTGTGAGGGTCTCATGGTAAAAACATTGGATGAAGAGGCCACTTATGAAATTGCAAAAAGATCAAGAAATTGGCTAAAACTGAAAAAGGACTATTTGTCAAATGTTGGTGATTCACTAGATCTTGTCGTAATTGGTGGCTATAAAGGCAAAGGGCGACGCACTGGAATCTATGGAGGCTTTTTGCTAGCTTGTTATGATACAGATAACGAAGAATACCAAAGCATATGCAAAATTGGAACTGGTATTTTAATTACATATTTAACGTTTGCTTTTAATTTAATTGAATTTATTATTTTAAGGTTTTACTGATGAAGATTTACGAGTACATTCGGAGTTCTTCAGTACACGTGTGATAAGTAGCGCCAAATCATATTTCAGATACGACTCTAGCTTGGAGCCGGACGTCTGGTTTGAGCCTGTTCAGGTATGGGAGGTCAAATGCGCAGATCTATCGCTAAGTCCGGTTCATAGAGCGTCTATAGGAATTGTGGATCCTGAACGTGGTATTTCACTCCGTTTTCCTCGTTTCATACGCATCCGTGATGACAAGAGTGCAGAAAACGCGACTGATGCAAATCAAGTTGCCCACATGTACAAGTCACAGGATCAAGTCAGAAATAATAAAAAATCTTGCGACCTTATGGACATTGAGAGCGATTTTTATTAATAAAGTATTTTTGCAAAATTAAAAAATTACTTTGTAGGCGTTCAATTATTTTTTTATTTTAATGAGGTCGAATGTGCACTAGTACTACTATCAGAAGACTTTGATGCACGACGAGCCTGCTCACAATCGTTTTGATTGTCCTTAAGCTTTTGTTTATTTCGTCTACCAAAGCGTTTGTTCTTGAATTTTTCTTCCGTTAATAAACAATCGCCTTCGGAGGCAATTACTGACACGTCCGTCGTATGGGAAAGATCTTTACAGCCGCTGGGAGAGTTATCTTCCGATCCCAGACGCCTTTTCACCTTGGGCTGATATATGGCAATAGATGGACGATCCTGTTAGTAAAAGTTATATTAACAGTAGCATCGTTATCTATCTGATAACTAACCTTATTCCTTATTCGTCGTTCATCGGATGGACGTGAGTTGGTTGCTTGATGTGAATCCGCAGGTATACTAGTTTTTTGATTTGTTGACTGGGTTATGCTTTCTGAGGGGGTTACGGCAGATTTATCGATTTCTTTAGTTTTTACACAATTTTCTCCATCTGCTGATATAGCTGCAGAGCTAGCACCAGTCACACATTTTTTCTTTAAAATTACAAATTCTTTGTTTGGTTTCTGAACTTCTTTTGTTGCATTTTTTGACGATTTTTGAGCCAAGTCTTTTTCGACCGTGTCATTCTTTTTTTTATCTCGCTGCTCGCGTTCTCGCACCAACTTTCGCTGTTCGTGTTCTTCTCGCCGACGTTGGTCGCGTTCAGTGCGTCGCTTGGAGCGTGCATTTTTCGTCGTTTCTTCCGACCCTTGACTTTCTTTTCCAAAGCTCTTTTTCGAATTCACATTGAGGGATTTTGCATTTTCATTACCAGAATCCTTCACTTTACCCTTTTCAGGCTGTTCTATGGATCTAAGTAACTTTTGCTCTTCACGGTGTTTTCGTTTTTCTTCGTTTCGCTTTCGGGCTTCTTCACGACGTTTTTCTTTTTTGTTAGCTAAGTATTGAAGTAGTGGAGTAGATTTAACTTTCTCATCGGTTCTATGCTCGAACGTAAAGTCGATCTTTATATCCCCTAATCGACTGGCCTCTTCACGTTCCTCTGTCATCTTTTGGAGAAATTCTTGAAAGTGTGCTTCTTTTTCAATAGTATTCACTTTATTGTCGTGACTCCGGGCTTTATTTTTTAAAAAGCACTGAAATGGTGCATATTCTACAATTGCAATATATTCTGCACCCTTTGAATCGACAAAAACATATCCATCAAACCGATCACGAAACTGTAGAACTTCGGCAATGTCTTTTAGCGACATATCAATGTATGCGCGGCATGTTGCTTCTTGTCCGAGCGACCAGTCTGCTTGACAGTAATAGAAACAGTCGTTTTCCGGCAATGGATCCACTTGCTCCAAAAACTCCTTTTCGGTCATAGTCGGCGGCAAATGTCGCACCACGATCTAAATCAGTTATAAGATAATTTATTATTTATACACAAATATAGGAGTAGTGTGTACTTTGATGGAATGGTTGGACTTGTCCTTTTTCTCGCGGCGTTTATTAACTCGTTGTTTTTCCATATTTAAATGTTTATTATTTATTTAACTTAAAGATGGCAATGCGTATTGCAAAATTATTGAATGGAAGTTCAAAACATATGTAAAAAATGTATCAACTTAGCGTCGAAAGGTTCACATTGAACAGTGAAATTAGGCTCATGAACTAGTTGATTATTTATATGAACACATTTTTAAGCAACTTACGAAAGATGCTCCAGTTTTTAAGCTATGGCAAGCCCTCTCTATAAGATACGTTTAAAGCGTAGAAACGTAAGTTATGCGTAAAGAGATTAAACTACAACAATACCTTTGGCATTATTTTGGACAAAGCAAATGTTCATATTTCACTATTATAATTTTACTCACGAAGGCATTTTTTGGTTTTTATAACCTGGGCGAAAAAGTGTATAATGGCTTTGCTGCAAATGTATGTAACAGGCAGAAGGAAGCATCTCCGCCCCCATAAAGTATATATATTCTTGATCAGCATAACAAGACGCGTCGATTTAGCCATGTCCGTCTGTATGTCGATTTTAAAGACTACAAAAGCTAGAAAGCTGATCGTGGACTCATTCGGCTCGTATGTACCGTACCGTACCGTAAATATTTCAGATTTTGTGTACCTCCCTTCAATCGCCCCCAGTATTGACAAAACCATAAAAACCGCAAATCAAAAACTACACTCGTGCAAATAAGTTTGTACATACATTTCGATGATCTTACGATATCGTTACGATCATACATTTAGTTTACGAGCAAATAAATAATCCATATTCAGGTAAGAGTTGTGCCGCATTGTGCCGCAATTCATTTGTTTTTTCGTTATTCATAATAATTATTATTAATATATATCGTTTTTATGACAAGTGCAAAATTTTCGTTTTCATTTACTTTTTTTGCGATATTATATCTATCACTTGTGAGTCACGTAGGTCGCCGTCAGCGCAAATTTTTACCGCTCTTTAAAGGAGGTGACCAGTTATATTCCCACCAAATGTGGTAACTCTAGCTAAAAAACTGTGGGAGATATAGTCCTTGATGAGAGGACGGGGGTATTTGTACGAGTTATAGATTTTTGGGGCGTGCGGGGGAGGAAGGAGCGGAGCTGACCAGTTATCTACCTTCCAAACTTGGTGACTATAGCCTTAAAACTGTTTAAGATATTGATATTCGCGGTTTAGGTGGGGGTGGAGTGGTTTGTACTGGCCGCAAATATTTTTCTGTAACTTTTGAGGGAGCTTCCCACTAATATATATCCCAAATTTAGTGACTGTAGCTAAAAATTGATGGGGATATAGGCATTTCCGATTTTTCAGGACGGGGGCGCTGTAGGGCGTTCTAGTAGGCGTGGCCGGGATATCAATGGTGCGGGAGGACACCAGCTATCTACACATCCAATTTGATGGGTCTATCGCAAAAATTGTGAGAGATATACACGTGTTATCGATTGAAGCTGTCGAATATATTAGTTTTTGCGATTTGCGGGAGGGGGCGTGGCCCCTGTGATGTTTGGAGGATCAATATAGTAATATATATCCCAAATTTGGTGACTCTAGCTTTAATATTGTTGGGGATATATGCATTTCCTATATTTTATGGCGGGGCGCTGGAGGGCGTTCTAGTGGGCGTGGCCATGATATCAAGGGTGCAATCTGTGGGAGAGGTCACCAGCTATATACCAAGTTTACTGAGACTAGCTTTAAGAATTTGGACCTTATCGATATGCGATTTTTGGCTTTATCGATTTGCCACACCCCCTGTAGGCGCAGCCCAAAATTCCTAACACTTTATCTGACGTGGGTACAAACGAAATTCAAAATTTCAAGCCTCTAGCTTCAATAGCAGCGAAAATGATTTTGTTCATACGGACGGACGAAGCAAGACGGGCATTGCACAAAACCAATATACTCCTTTCCTTTCGTGACCGAGTATAAAAGAAATTGTTAGATAATGAGGGGGCACGTGCTTTATTTAAAAAAAAATTTTAAAAAATATTTTTTTTTTTAAATGCGTCGATGCTTGTCATCGTATTTTGGATATCTCCTCCAATTGCCTGAAATATCAATAAATTAAAATGTGTGTGTGTGTGTGTGTGTGTGTGTGTGTGTGTGTGTGTGTATTTCAGCATAGATGTATGTATGTATGAATGAATGTAAAGGGGATGAAATGTTTAAAAAGACAAATTGCAGGGTTTAGGGTATCTCCTAGTCGGGCGGTCCCGAATAGAGCCTTTTTAATTGTTTTAGTTGAATTTCTCATTTACATTTTATGTTTGCTCATATTTGGGAAGGAGGCTCAAACTTGCCAAAACATAAAAAAATTATACATTATATATTATAATTTTTTTCATAAAGTGGTCAAGTTGTAATAATTTAATAATAGTTGCCGACTGTGTTACTCTCGTTTACTGTATAATAAAAGCTTAAAAGATTAAAAGTTCTCTGTTGTTATTGTTAATTTGCAAAAATGTATTTTTATACGCTGAGCCCATTGAAAATGAAGATATGATGATCAGTATCAAGTCGATTTAGCTATGTCCGTTTGTCTGACCGTCTGTCCATCAATTTTTATAAATGTGATCGATCGAAGGCTATACGAGCTAGAGACTTCAAGTTTGGGTATTCAGACTCGCCTCGTTTGTTGTTAAATGATCAATAACTTTCAGCGTTTTTTCTAAAATCGGTACAAATGCAACATTTTTCAGCTTATTTTTTATTAATTTGAAAGTGAGAGACATCAGATTGAGCTCGAACTTAAAGAATCTATTGCAATTAAATACATAAAGATTGGTAAAAATCTATGAAGGTATTAAGATAACGTGTGGTAAAATTAGTCAAATTTCGAATCGTAGGAGCGGGGCGGCTGGGGGTCGGTGGCTGGCTTTAACAATGTTGGAAATATTCGGATTTTTTCGATATTCGATTTGAGGTATATGAAGGATTGCTAATTTTCCAGTGGGCGTGGCACAAAAATCGTTAATTGTCTTGTGAAGCAAAGGACTTGATGTGTTCCAAGCTTTAAGCATTTAAGCACATTCTGTAAAAATACCATTTATAAAAAAAAAACATTAAAGACAAAATCAATTTTATGGAAACTCATTTACTCCAAAAGAATTTTAAAAACGTGTTTGAGTCAGATAAAATTTTTAAAGAAAAGCGACAGAATAAGTGAAATTTCTTTACACGGCATTGCCCGACTAGAAGATTCTCTGAAGATACCCTGAATACACAAAAAAGAACAGTAATAATTAATTAGTATTGAGGTAAACAAAAAAAATTAAATGAATAACTGATTAACGAAAATAGTAAAAACAAAACTCAAAACGAACAAAAAACGCCAGACAAAAAAAAACCAAAAAATATTTAAAATTATAAATTACTTAATAATCAACGACTTTCCTCTAAACACAAAGTATTGATGGTTATAACATTTTCAGGACTTAATAAAAGCATGGAAACGTATGCACAAATTAAGAGAATTTAATGTATAAGAGTTTAGATTTTATAGTTTCCAAGATTGCTGCTCGTCGTCCTGATCAAGAATATACATATATACCTTATGGGAAATTTGCACAAAACCATTATAAAATTTCTAACCCTTACTTACCCTCTCACTTGCTCTGGGGCTGGTCGACTAGGAGATACCCTGAACCCAAATATGAACTGTCGTTAAACTTAACGCAAGCACACCGCAAACTGCACACTTTATCCAGCGGCTGCCCTTAACTCCCACTATCTAAACTAAATTCTTGATTAACGTTTCTTACTTGAAAACTATGTGAACAATATTTATATATGAATAACCTGGATTTTCTCATAGTGTGGGATCGCGCTTTTACGGATACACGAAAAGATAAGTCGACACCCCTTGTATGCTGGCAGCTTTACCCTGATCAAAAATATTTTTACTGATAGGAGTAAGAGAGATTGTTCTGATTGATTCATAGATACATACATACATACATATACATACATACACACATACATACAAAACCACAATTGTCCTTTGTTTTTGCAGTGTAGTGTAATTGAATACCAACATTTTTAGATATGTATCTTGGCTGCTGTACTAAGGTAATTAAATTATTGTTTCGTGTGTATACAAAACGTGGACTTGTTTTTGCAACGTGTATGGTGTAATTTGAAACATTTCCACCCTTAAAACAATGTGAACTATTGGCACCGCCTCCAAACATGCTGAACGACATTTTTTCTCTCTTTCGTTAAAAGAATGTGCAGCATCCTTTTTCGACTAAAGGATGATGTTAGGACAAGTGTTACTGAAACTTTTTTGGTTTAAGCAGAGTTCAAAATTGTATTTCCTGAGTGGTTTCAAACTGATTTATTTGATCATAATGTGATTTATTTGCGACAAATTATTATATTATTGTATCGAGCTTTTTTGATTATCGTACTAATCTCACTAACTGTGTGCAATGGAGTTTTCATTTTTAAGCAAAACAAGTTATGATAAAGATTGTTTATATGGTTCGAATTCTCAGTTGCATAATACAAACACAAATTCCGGATTTACAGTGGCAAATCACATGAGTCATTACAATTTGATATTTGACTCAAATTATAAGTTACGGGCCAATGAAGCCGTTATAAGGAATTCTTTAAACCAAGAATCAAATATACTTTTTTCAAAAATTACAAGTGTTGCTGATTTTTATCCCGGAACACAGAATATTACGCCTATTAATTCCGGTGAGTCGTAATTTCAAAGGAAATAAAAGTAAGATTACCCTAACCGGAATCGCCCGACTAAGAGATACCCTGAAGACAGCATTGCACACATCTACAGTTGCGAAAAAATAATAGCACCACTACAACACATTTTATTTATCATAAAAAATATCATTACTGTTGCGAGTTTTTTACATATGTTTATATTGATTAGTATTCACCCTATCCGTACTTCTAATTTCAGCCCATACACTTTTTGTGATTTTAAGAAAAAAAAACCCAAAAAAAAAAATCGAAAATATAGCACCATTACCCTTTTTTTTTTGGTGAATCCCCTATATTTTGCGGAGTTGCCTTTGTAGAAAGTACGTGTTTATTAGTTTTGACTAAGATTTCATTGTTTCCAATAATAATAATCATTACAATAATCATTACAATAATAATCTCATCAAATAATTAATATATGACGGAAACACTTACAGAAAAAAACCCTAAACTATGAAGAAAATATTCGTCAAAGCAATAATGCCTGCTACCGAACTTAAAAAAGAGCTTAAAATAAATGCGACAGACCAAACAGTTCGCACATATCTTAGGCAACATAAGCTATAGGCCTGCAGCCCAAGAAAGGTACCACTTTTAAACGCAACACAAATTACTAAGCGCATGAAGTTTACCGGGGATCATGCAAATTAAATGTCCCCATAATGGCGGAATATTCTATGGTCAGATGAGTCCAAAATAGATATGTTTGCTGGAAAGCCTCAGTATATCACAAAAACCATTAAGCCTGGAGAGTGTAGTGTAATGGTATGAGCCAGCTTCTTTTACTAAGGGGTGTAACACATTGGATAAAATCCATCATGGATCAGCACGTGTACGGGAATATCATAGAGATAGTAATGCTACCCTTTGCAGAATGCGAAATGCCGCACGTATGGATCCTTCAACAGGTCAATGACCCGAAACAAACAACAAGAAATCAAAGGAGTGGTTCAGGGCAAACTTTGTGAACGTTTGGGACTGGCCTGCTCAGTCGTCTAACCTGAACGCCATCGAAAATCTTTAGTCTGGTGTCAAATGGGAGTTGCTGCTCCCAAGGCAACCACTATAGGAATTACTTTAAAAGAAAATTAGAGAATCCTAGTCCAAAATTTCCCTAAAATGATGATTACGTTCCAAGACGCAGCGCAGCTCTTATTGCCAATAACACTGCACTACATTTAAATGAGATATATATATTTACTGTTAATAGTTCAAAACAGTCAACAGTTTTAAATTTTAAATCTATTTGAAAAATGCGCTATTATTTTAATTTTTTCAATTTTAATAACGTTCCATAAATAGCTTTAACACTTAAAAAAAGTATGAGTTTGTTTTAGTCCCTGGTTTGTCAGAGTCTTTCATTTCTAAAAATGTGCTTAAAGTTTTCGTTAAGGTAAAAATGTGAGTTGGGCAACTATTTAAAAATTGCTTTTGGTGGTGGTGCTATTATATTTTTCCCACCTGTGCACTTAATTATTTTTTCTGAATCGGAGAAGACTTCTGAAATAATCTGTGTAGGCTTTTCCATACAACCATACACAAAATCAAACATACACACAGTCTCGGCCCTTGATGAGTATTGAAGTGGAAAAAATCAAGAAAAAATTTAAATCTTTTATATACACTAGGTAACAGACAAACCGCTTTAAAAGACGTTCTGTGGGAGAAGTTTTTATAAAAAGTGTTTAAATCTGGTATTATTTTTTGCTTTTCTTTTAGGAGAGTGTCTGCTTTTTGCAACATTACTAGAGAAAGTCATAAGCCATTTAAAAAAGCTTTACAACTTTTGAAGGTTAATAAATTATTCATCAATGTGTCATATATTTTATTTTTTAGTTTAATGCTTATTTTTCTAACTGTGTATTTTTAAATAAAGAAATAATTACGATTATGATTTTTTGTGCGTAACTTGTTTAATTTTTACACTGTGTAAATGTGTGTAACAGTCAGAAGGAAACATCACCCCATAAAGTTCATAGCATCACTAGCTGAGTCGATTAAGCCATGTTTGTCGGTG
Organism: Drosophila paramelanica; assembly: GCA_035043915.1. Lineage (NCBI taxonomy): Eukaryota > Metazoa > Arthropoda > Insecta > Diptera > Drosophilidae > Drosophila > Drosophila paramelanica. The sequence continues at coordinate 77,290 of JAWNMO010000405.1, forward strand.
TGTTTGTCCGACAGTCTGTATGAAGACGTCAATTTCAGAAACTACAATAGCTAGATAGCTACTCATTCGGCTTATATAAAACATAGGCAGATCAAGTTTATTTAAAAAGATCGATAATTCTTTCTATGCTCTGATAATTGATATTTATCGCTTTCGACCCGCTTTTTAAGCTTAACTCCTAAATTATTAGGAATTTTTTCAACGTGTTCGCATTAACACTCGCAGATTTTGATACGTTTCCTCAATCGCCCCCAAATTCGATAAAGCCACAAAAACCGCAAATAAAATTCCACAGACTTGCAAATTGATTAGATTATTATTAGTAGTTCGCTATGCTCATTGGATCCAAGATCTCAATGCGCTTAGTGACCTATTCCAATCGCATCAACCATGTTTGCTTGTTGAGTTTTTGCACTTATCTACTAATCGATACGAAGAGCGCAGCAAGTATCCAGAGGTTTGATTTGGTTTTCTCGGCTGTTGCTCCCTTCGATTACTTCGAACCTAACAAGTTTGTCGAGTCTGAGAGTATAGGCTGCATCTGATTGGAAGCTTTTACCCCCAAGAAGCGAGTGTAATTAGTGTGTATATATTGTAAATATGTGTATGTAGCGTGTTTTGCTTATATATATATATATATATATATATATATATATATATATATATATATATGTATGTTTGGCTGATACATGCTAATCACACGATTTATATGCGATACATTTTCGTATTGGCATTTTGATAAATAACGATATACACGATAATATGTATATATATGTTTCACTTGAAGTTTGTCTTTAAAAAAGAGATTACTTTGCTTATGTTTATTTGTTATTTTACATTTTATTGTTGTGATTTTCTTTCTTCTCCTCTTTTTTCTTTCTTTTAAATATGTAATAGGGATTTATGATATGTTTCTACATTCATATTGCTTTAGTGACTTTTGGCCTTTTATTGTCCTTGGCGGGACTAGAGCCTTCTCACATGTTTGATATTTCCGTAGATATGGGAGGCTGAACAATAATCAATCCTATTCAATCAAATTTCTCTTAAATGATGATTCCATGCCAAGACCCTGCGCAGCTGTTATTACCAGGTCACTGAACTAAATATTAAATGATATATGTATATAGATTTAGTGTTAAATGAACTGATTACTGTTTGGTAATTTTTTAAATTTTAAATCTATTTGAAAAGCGATCTATTATTTTTTTTTCAATTTCAATAACGTTCCATAAATAGCTTAAACACTTAAAATTATAATGTTTTGTTGGGTGAAGTACATTCCACTTCCCCTTCTACTGTCTAGTTCAGTCCCGTGTATTCCGGCTTGTCGTGGAATGTTTTAAACCTAGTCCTCTCTTCGGGAAATGAGTGTATTGAAAGCAGTCTCTGAATACTTTATGAGTATACATTAGTTTGTTTATGGCAGAGACATTGCCGTTATCTCGTAACATAAATTAGTGTCCTAATTGATTTTCTTTCCAATACCAGTGGCTTCTAAGTCTTAGAGGCTGGGTGTTTAGGATGGCGTCTAGATCATCTTTTGGTGTGGTATATACTGATTTGTGATCATTTTATTTAACTGCTTTGGATATAGTGTGCTTTCAAATAGTTGGTGGGATCCCTTAAAGTAGAAGAAACTAGTTCCGTTATAGCCACAGTTGTTTGTCTAGTTGACCAGTTTTTTCAGTTGTTCTGTTTCGGATCATATATGTTTTCACCGGTTAACATTAGTGTAACGCCGTCTGCGTCGGTAACTGTCTGACAGCCTCCCCTTCCACATTCCAAAGCAGCTTGTTTACTGCAATGTTCCATATGAGTAGATGAATCACCCCTCTTAAAGAGAGTTTGTGCTGACGTATCTAGTTAGTTTTCGACTCCTAAAACTATCAGCGCCTCAAGTGATCTCTCTCTCTCTGTCAAGAAAGAATACTATGGCATAATATTTGCTATGTACGTAGGCCTTTGACTATAGACCATTCGTGATAAATTCTTAAAGAAGCTCCGATGGTATCAAGTTTCTAAGATGTAGACTGATGAGACACACGAAGATGTTCAGCTTGAAAAACAGCATTGGTGAAGTGTGTTGCGGTTGGTGAGTCGGGTGACAATTTGCCTTGCTTTAATATGAAGTCTACTCGCAGCCAGATATTTGGAAATAGGCCAGTTTGGACAACTAATGTGAAAATTGTTTGAAGTCAGCTAATGGCACATGCCCCTGCTTGCTGTAGCTATGCATGAGTTATATTGTGAGGTCCTGGTTATCGGTAATTTCTCACTCGATGTTTTCAACGAGACGTCAACATGCTTGATACAGCCCGGGATGGGTTTGACTAAATAAAAAAGATGCTCTACATGCTGTGTGGAGTAGACGGCGGTGAAGCTTGTCGCCGGGTCCCATTTTCACTGTAGATCTACAGATCCAAAGTCGAACTCACCTCCAGCGGCCTCTGTGGGTCTGTTTGGAACTCTTTCTAGTCTACCGCGACAAGCTTGACGCTAGGGTAGAGTTCTTCAATTTTGCCCATCGCGGCTTTGTATAGAAAGTCGGTTGTATTCATACGCTAGAGGATTTATCCACGAATGTATATTTTCTCTGTACATTTGCGCTGACTGTAGTAGGCTTTTCCTGCCACAACAGTGCTTTTGGCGCTCTCCTGTGTTTCGAGAGAAACAGGAGATGATGGATTTCCTCCTTTAACCCCGATGCCCAGTTGGAAAGCGGGTTTCCTCGGACCAGTGATGTTGGGTTGGCTGACTGGCATTAAGACCTACGAGTGGTGAAAAAGGGTATGTCCACCTGCACGAAAATTAGCGTTGACATAGACCGTCACTATACTTGTGTCTACACGCGTCAGATAAAGTGGGAGAATTTTAGAGGTGCCCACTGGGGCATGGCAAATCGACAACACATAAAAACTCAAATTAATAAAAGGTATGGAGATTTCTGGTGACCACCGCCAAGTATTGCGAGCTTGACAACCAGGCCACGCCGAGTAGAACCAATGCAAGCGCTTTCGACAATTTAAGTCGGATATTCCTGTTTCTTCCGTTGTTTTTGAGATAAAATTAAAATTCCACCCCGCGAATCCTTAAATTTGGAAGACCGATACTGGTCAGCAGTCGTTCCACACAGCTGCGTTGAGAAACAAGGTGGAAAAAATCAAGAAACAAAACAATTCTTAGGCCGGGCTATGAATCTCAATCTGGCCAAGGTTGTTTACAAAAAATTTGTAAATCACTGGAATGCCGAGTTGGGGGGACAAAATAAACTTGACTAGTTGACAGCCGCTTTTAACTAATTTCGGCTGGCGTAGGCGATGACTCGTTCCTCGCCATCGATTTGGCGTCCGTCTGAAGCGCAAACTTATGGAGAAGTCAGGAGAGACAGACACTGGAGCAGTTGTTAGACTTGCATCCCTTCTTAAAGATCTCCGATCGCGATCACGATCACGATCGCCCCCAAGGTAGGCACGTGGCGGCAGTACCATGATGTCATACCCAGGCATTGGCGCCATTCCGCATAGCTGATACCTTTTCGAGATCCGTTCTTATGCCGTCGCCACTCACCATGTGGCTCAAGTCCCTCTTGAAGAAAGCAAAATTTTCCTTATTAACCTTTAGATTCGCCGCTCGGAGCCGGCGGAATTTCTCGCGCCTACGACAATAATGTCGTGCAAGTATGCATGTGTCTAGGAACAGACCCCGGCCCGGTACCGTGAACCCCGTATACTGCCTGTTATCCTCGGCCATTGAGATCTTCCTATATCCCTGCTTCAGGTGCAACGTCGAGATGTACCGAGCCAGCCGCAGACGCTCAAAAATCTGATTGTTACGGGGTACCGGATTCGCGTCTGGTAGCGAGTGTGCATTGAGCTGCCTAGAGTCAACGCACAGACGCCACCACATTCCTCACCAGCACGATAGCAGCACTGTACGGGCTGCGAGAAGGTTCGATAGCACCCGCCTGGAGAAGTTCTTCGACTTGGTCATTGATTACCGTCTGCTTTGCCGTGTTCTTGGGGGTAGTAGCGCTGCTTCAGAGGGTTCTTGTCCTTCATCGTCATGATGCTCGGCGATGTGAGACACCCCGCTAAACCCGTCGCACAGCGCTAGCTCCTCCATCAAGAACTACTTTATCTCCGGCCCCAGCTCCCTAAATTCCGGAGCGGTCTGGGTCTCGTGCTCTTCATCTGAGACTGCATTGCTGACTGACTCAATCGGGCTATTCCGGTCAGGAATCCTCCTGGACTCCGCCTCCACCTCGGTCCTGGCTGCCACCTATCGTACCACTCGGCCTTACAGACACTCTTGGTGCCTTTTGCGTTCGCATCCTCCGATCATGGCTGCCTTGGTTGCCCAAGGCAGCTGTGGCATCCCACAAGGCCTTCCGCCTTTACGTCCTTCAGACGTGATAGTTTGCCTCCACTCCGCACGAGCATTGCCTCATCCTCTTGATGCACCACCGTCGCTGTGGCCATCCTCGCACCAGGTGCCAATTCCCTGCTTTCTATTTCGACTATCACCTCAACCCCCTCCTGAAGTCCGCCCGCCTTGCATGTCGCTGTTCCTTCACCTAACGGTTGCCGTCAGATGTCGCCTTGGCGGTAGGAAAAACCAGGACCGGGGTCTTTTCTCGACTCCGCACACCCATACTGTATTCTCATGCCGTCCGCAACAGAAAGTCCATGCCTAGGATCAGATCCAACATGCAGTCCATCACTAGTAGGGGCATCTCCACTTCGCGTCGTGCCAATTTAATCATTATCCTTAATCCTTATCCAGCCTTATTTGCATCCGCGTCACATGCTACCATCCATGCCTTGCCAGTCTCCGTACAGCCTTCTTGCTAACGAAGCACCGCGTAGCGCCCGTGTCGATCGTGGCCGACGACCTGCTGTCCCCGACTCCTACCGTGGCCACGATCCGACCTCCCTCGACACCTAATACTCAATCTAGTTCCGGGCTATACAGATACCGGCGCCCATCTGGTCCCGGTCTAGCTGACGGAGCTGCGAATTTCCCTGGTTGCCCTTTTGGCCATAAACCTGAGTCATGGTGGCCTTCTTTCCGCACTGCCGGCAGAGCTCCTGGATCGGTCCGTTGCAGTCCATGGGAAAGCGTCCGTCCCCGCCGTATAAGTAGCAAGTTGAAGGACTGTGTTTTCCCTCATCGTCGCGTCATCGAATATTGCTGTAGCCGCACGAGGGATTGCTTCATCCCAATCGTACCTGCTGTGATTATTCACATACAAGTTGCCTACTGCATTCGTTTTAGCATTTTAGTTGTATTTATATATGAATATATAAATATATTAAGGTGATTTCAAAGTCAAACAGTCAACAAATTAAGGTGCAATATATAAGAATAGTTGTATTTTTGCTTTTTCCCAGATTTTAAAACCAAAAACAGGAAAAAAATTACCGCGCAAAAAATCATAATTTTCTTAATCAAAAAAAATTTTTTTTGCAAAACTAATGATTAAAATTGAAAAGCGTCGAATAATTAATTAAAAATATATTTATTAGGTTTCAAGATTGAGAATATTTTTAAAATCTGTTATATGTTTCCTAAGTAAAAATAACATTTAAACTTTAAAAGAAATACCAGATTTTAAAATTTTCCTATAATGGGGCCTTATATGTATAAAACAAGTAATTTGGTGAAAAACAAGAAACATTGGGCACCCTTTTTAAACATTGGTATAAGACTTTTGGCCAAAAACCAATTAACGCTCTACAGCGTTCTTGTTTTATTTTACTATATCAAAATATTTGTATTGAAAAGATTTTTTTTTGTATTCAGATTTTCAACTTAAATCATATGCCGATGAAGGTATAAGTCTGGCCGATAAATCCAAGCAAAGACGAATACGCACAACGTTCACTTCAAATCAACTCAATGAACTTGAAAAAATATTTTTGGAAACTCACTATCCAGATATATATACAAGAGAAGAAATTGCAACAAAACTGCATTTAACGGAGGCAAGAGTGCAGGTGAAGTAAAAATTTGAGTTATTATTACTATTTACATAATTATTGAAATAATATATAGATGAGCTACTAGGGCATCACACTTAGCCTGTGGTTTAAATACATATAAAATATTTATATGAATATATATGAACTAATAAGTTCAAACAAACTTTCAGAAACTTACTATACGAAAATTTAACAAAAACTGCAAAACTGTAAAGTAAACAATAGAAAATTAATTAGTAGTTCGTATATTATGGGAGAACGCTCTACTCGGGGCCACCCGACTCGTAGATACCCCAAACCCTGCGATCTATCTTTATAAATATTTTCACCAGGGGAGGTATTTAAAATTTGTAGATATCAAAACATGCGTCTGATTTACAATAACAAAACGTAATGTTGCCTCTGTTGTTGTTTTTAGCTTTGATAGTCACCGAGAAAACCAAAGGTTGAAATATCGATATTAATCACACGGAGCAAGTTATCGAAAAAAGTGATAAACTTGTTCTACGTATGATATTTACGAACTGAATAAGTTCAAGATCAGCTTTCTTCTAGCTTTTATAGTTTCCGAGATGGCTGCGCTTATATTGACGGACAGACAGATCAATTCAGCTCTTAGTTCTGATCAAGAATGGCGTCAGAGATGCCTCATTCTGCTTATTACATACATTTTCAAAAAGCCATTATACATATTTTTACCTATTTTTATGGGTGCAGGGTATAATAAAGAGACGGAAGAGATACCAATTGGCGGACTAATTCTGTTTGCTTGCGCCTAATGGTGCTAACGCCCACTTAACCATGATTCCGCAAGACTTAATGCAAATAATAAGGCACCCCTAAAAATAGGCCCTGGTCTTCCGAATTTTCTTCGTTATTAAATCTATAAATTTTAAATGCAAATACACGTGTGTACCCTCGGTAGATAAAGTGTTAATGATTTTGGGAAAGCGCCTAAATCAATAAAGTCCACAATTTAAAAGATAGAGTAACCAAATTTGGTATACAGATAGCTGACCTCTTCTAAAGCTTGCGACCTTGGTACACTGGCCACGCCCTGTAAAACGCCCACCAGGCACCCCACCCCACAAATGGCGAAAGCTTATATCTTCCACAGTTTTAGCGCCAGAGACCCCAAAACTAACAATAATAGTTAAGACCGTGAAGTTCTGATATTTTCATGTCGACACACTTGACCCAGAACAAGTTTATTTCAAAAGATCCAATATTTTTCCGTTTTTTTTTCGACTCAGTTTTTTAATCATTACTTCTAATCTAAAATAGTTAAAGTCACTAAATATATTTCAATAAGTTCCCGTTAAATAAACAGATTTTAAATATTTCTGGCTTTGGATACCTCCCTCCAATTGGCCCAAATATCGATATAACCACAAAAATAAAGAACAGAAATAAAACACTGCATAGTTGCAAACATTTCAATGTTCTTAGCAAGTCCCATAAGTTTACGAGCAAATCAACAATCTTATTCCGTAGTTAAGTCTCCGGTGGTTCAAGTCTCCGGTGTGAAATCTTTCTTTTTTCATTGATAATTATTAATTACATTTTTTATTTTTATGTTTTTATTTGTAAGCCATCTCAGTACTCATAATCTTTGGCATCCGGAGATAATTGGTTTTATGGCTTTTATCTAACAATTTTTGTATCCTACATTTTAGGTTTGGTTCCAAAATCGTAGAGCGAAATTTCGAAAACAAGAAAGACATGCAATATATATAATGAAAGATAAATGTACCAAAATGGAAAGCCGGCCAAATACAGTATCTGGAAACCAAAATTATGATGTATCACTTTCGGAATCTCAAAACGCATGCCAAAGAAAATGTTTTTATGATAAAATATAGAACATAAAGTATATAAAAAAAACTTAAACATCTTTAAATATATAAGAGTGGTGGGAAATTAGGATAAAGAAGAAGGTTTAAGGACGGGTATAAAAGGAAAGCGGGATATTATAAGAAAAACTAAAAAAAATTTAGGGTATGTAGCGATTCGCCAGTTTCCTATTTAGGGGATCGCATACTACATCGATATGCGCCTGGTTGGCCGAATCGGGCCGCCGTTCCAGTAAGCACTTGCGGTAAGGTTGGAAATCCGAATTTGAGTCGGAAACTTGGGGACCGAACGAGTAATCCTCGCGCCCTGACAGTTTCTATTACGGCGGATCTGAATCACCAATAGCGCTCCGAGAAGTGTAAGCACATTGAAGTGGGGCAGAAATATAGTGTAAGTCCTTTCAGGAGATAACTAATCTAAATCCGCAAAAACGGATGGAAATGACGGTCGCTCGATAATCCTCAGGTCTGACAGTGAGGTGTGCGGTTCAACGAAGCCGCTGACCCCATCGCGTTTTTGATGCTGACTCTGAGGCAAATGTTTATAATATAATGGGCACCAGGGCTAGTACAATGCGTCCAGGCACGGTTAAGGCACCCGACGTCATCATAAGAAAGCCGATGGAGGAAGATCTTCTGCCTGATAATCTGGTCGTGGTCGTACAACTTTTTCTGTAACGTCTGGTGAAGCTTCCCAGTAATATATATATCCCAAATTTGGTGACTCTAGCTTCAAAATTTGGTGGCTTTATCTCAAAAATTGTGGTAAATATGCACGTGTTATCGATTGAAGCTGTCATATAATATTTTTTATGATTATAGACATAAAAATAGGAAATATTATTTTAGGGTGTGGACGCTGGAGGGCGTTTGGGTGGGCATGCCCGGGATATCAAGGATGCAATCCTTAGGGGATGCCACCAGACATCTACATACCATACTTTGATACTTTTAAAATTATAGGAAATATTCACCTTTTAATAATTTTCGACGTGGGGGTGGTGAGCGACAAATCCTTCACAAGACCCCAATTTAGTGCTTGACTTGTGAAGCAGATAAATTAAGCTATGTACGACTTTATACGAACTTCTGAGTGGTACAAAAATGCTCGGTTTTCCATGATTCGTTCCATGAATTTCCGCTTGGGTCTGATACATGTTACACATCGGCTCAAAATCTTGGAAACTTTTGTTAGACCTGAAAATGGCCAATACTAAAAACGAACTTAAACTAAACGCGAAAGTATGTCGTACAAACGTGACGCCAATTCAAAAAAATTTGTATGGCAGCCTCATCATTAGATAATAATAAAATGAATTTGTGGCGGTTCTCATTAATCCAAACTGCCACCGTAGAGTCACATCAGCAATAAAATTGTCCGACGAAGATGTCCATTTCCCTGAAATCATCACATAGAAATCCTGTTGCAGGGTAATTCAGCCAATAGGGATTTTTTCTCATCAAGGGACTGCTGGCGCATTGCGTGAGTAGACGTGAATGAGCCGGTGTAATATATGCATGAATTTTAGTCGTATTGGATAATAACATAAAAATTTAATTTAAAGATTTTCCAAAATTACTAGAAAGTTTTTCTAGATGAAAAATACAATCACCAATCAGTATGTCAGTCAGGATAAGTTTTGTGTTGTACTTATATACATACATATATATGTATGTAGGCATGTATGAATGTACAATACGCCAGTCCAATCGTCTGCTTGCGCCAACGCAAGTAGCGTGACTGATCGCCTTACTAAAAGCATCCAACTGTTTTACTTTCATTTCTCATACGTTGCCATGAAATACAGATATACAGATATACATATGTATGTACATACATATATTGCACGTATATAAACAACACAAGATAAACAACAACAAGGTGATTGATGTACATATTTATGTAAGATAGATTTATAGTCCTGCATTTGATATACATATGTATATACATGCCTATGTATACATATATATGTATATATGAATATGTACATACATATGCTAAATATGCAAATGTGCGTGTAGAACGTTCTATATGTTTACATGCATGGCCTTAGAGTTGCATGATAGTAAAAGGAGATACTAGCAACTGACTTTTTAATGTAAGTTAACCCAAAATCAGCGAACCAGAAAGGCTTTTCATCCCTCACACACATAGCAGCTGCCAATATATATACATACGTACACACATGTGCACAAGTGGCACGGGCTGCACATTTATTCACACATGTTTTGGTGAACAAAAATGTTCTCCCATATGCATAGATATACAGACATTCGTACATATATTTACACTACATGCACACAAGTGTGCTATAATATAACACACGATCAAAAGAGGCAATGCCGGAACGGATACAAACATTCATTCTTTGGTGGTTTGTTTGTCTTTTTGACTCTCTTCGTGATGTTGGCGGTTGTGCTCAATGTACATCGACAACCTAATATATGTATGAAGGTACCATACATATAAATTTATACATATACATGTGTAATTTTGTAGAGTATGTATGTATGTGCCCAGGCGTATGCCACGGTCGACAACGTTCAGTTGTGATATATCAGACAATTGTGCTTGACCATGCCTAGTGTTCGGTTTAGCTGCAGTATTTAAAATAGTGAAATTTTTAGTACTTTCTGTGTTAAGCTCTTTAAAGAGTAGAAAATAAGTTAATATGCAACTTCTTGCTTTTATTGTGGTGACATCGACCCTTTTAAAAGGTAACGGCCAAAACCGTTTCTTTCGTTCAAATAAGTGTGCTTGTACTAAACTATTTTTAAATTAAGAAGTGAAATCATCTCAGCGTGTGTATAATAAATGTATATATGGCCATATGGACTCACAAAACAGATATTACATATATATATATATACATTGAAAATATACAAAAAAATATATATCTACGCAAATTCGAATAACTGGATATTTGATCATATTGTTTGTGAATACATTTTTTTTTATATTTGTTAAAAAAAAGACCTGTTAGAAAAGATTGCAATTTGCACAATTCAAAGTAAAGAAACTGAACGTGCAATGCTATATTTGAAATGAGAAAGGAAAATCAGTATGGATAACACATAGTGACAACACTAAATATTTTGGTTTTACACCCATTCAAGACGTAAAAAGAGCATACAAATTGTGGGAGATAGGCATTTCCGATTATTTAGGGCGGGGGCGGCGGGGGCTTTGTAATGGCCTTGGGATGTCAAGGACACAATATGTGAGGGAGGTCACCAGCCTACATACAAAATTCTACATACAAAATTCGGTGGATCTATCTATAAAATTGTGGGAAATATTCAGCTTTTATCTATTTGCGATTTGAGGTGTATCGACATTTTATCCAGTTTTGGCACAAAAATCTTAACACTTCGAAGAAGATAACTACAAGTAAATATCCAAAGTATGAAGTCTGTATCTTTAATAGAAAAGAGTTGCGTTGTTTTGCTTTTGTTTAGTCCTGAAAATTTGAAAATATAAAATATAATTTAATATAAAAATATATCACAATTTCAAAATGGTTATTTTTATTAATATGGGTAGTTTTATCTCGAGGATAGTCGAGCTCGCTGTTGTAAAAGATACGGAAGGTGAAGCACTAGAGTATCTAAAAACTGTTTCCCCACTTTCAATGAAAAAAGTATATGCCAAAGATTCGAAAGCTATGAAAAAATATTACTTTATTTTGCCATCAGATGGAAAAGCAACCTTAATCGCATCCCGATGCACACACAATTATAAATAGGTAACTTGTTATTTTTACTTCTGCCCATCAATAAACACTGAGAATAACAATAAAAATTAGTTCAGCTATTTTATCAGGGTTTTAGGAAACTGCCAAAAAAATTAATTCGGGCAGCATTCCCGAGTCTTTAAAGCTCGAATTTCATAAAACACTTCGTAAATCAACAAAATCGCTCGTCGTTTTTTTTTTTATTGATATTAATGATTAGTTTCTAAAATGACGCCCCATTAATGTTAATACGTATAACAACAAATCCTGGAAAAATAATTATATTTTTTTCCATTCAAAAAAATATAGTTACGAAACCAATCCTCCTTCGAACAGTTTTTCAATTCATGCACAAGCACATATGCAATATTTTGTATTTATCATTTTTCTAAGAAATCATCTTGTGATTGTGAAGTGGATTTTTAGCACAGTGAAATAATATGGTAGGCAATCAAAACTTTTTAAGTGCCATGCGTTGAGTGTATATGGGAACCCAGCATCTCCCAGGGTATCTCATGGTCTGGCGCTCCCATCTAGAGCAATTTTATATGATTCATTTTCCCGATGTTTAAAAACATTCTGGAGTTATTCCCCTTCTATGAATCAAGAAACTTTTGGAAAATGATTGTTAAAATCTAAGCAACATAAAATACGGAGAGTTTCCAAATTTAGAAAATTTGGCATTTCCTATTTTTTGGTCTTTAGATTAATGTATACCGCATTTGTTGACTCTAACTTTAAAATCTTGTTAAACACAGTTTTAGAGCTAGTCCCCAGATTTAGAAGGTAGATAGCTGGTCACCCCCTTTAAAGATTAGACGGATTTCCTCGCTACGCCCACTACCGCCCCCCTCAACCGCATCTATATTTCGTACTGTTTTAGAGATAGAGTCCGCAAATTTGGCAGACAGTTTTCACATGAACTCCTCCAAAGATCGAGCTGAAAATTTTCCACTTCACTTACACCCGCACCTCCGCACCCCCACAAAATACAAGATATGAAAATTTTCCAAAATAACGATAATAATGTAGAAATTGAATGATTATAAGACATTCGGTAACAGCCGACTGCACCGTTCTTCTTACTTGCTTATAGTTTTCAAAAGCTTACATATTTAATTGAATATCCTTCGTCATAAATTTGATAACAAAAGTTTTCGATTGAATGAGCTTTCCCTAGATTTTTACCTCGTTTCTGATATATGTAGATGTAATTAGTTAGACACACATCAAGGTCATGCATTTTATTGCATTATTATTAACTGAACACGGCGGCATTATAATCTCTAAGATGTGTTAAAAAGGTATAAAAAACTAAAAACTGCTAGTGTACTCTATTTACTATATTATATTAATTTTATTCTCATTTAAAGTTGTGTGTTGTTCTTAATTTTAATTTTATTTAATTTATTATAAGGTTTTCTGTGTCAGCCAGTTGCGGAAACTAAGTTTCTTGTTCTTGAAAATGACGACATGGAGCCCACTGTATTGGATTGTGAATATAACATCACTGACACTAACTCGTTCCTGACTGTAAAATGGTTCAGAAATGATAAAACCATTTACCAGTGGATACGCGGTTCGCCCCCTGCTCCAATTGTATGTATATTGAAATTATTAATCTAGGATTTTAATATTTATACAATTTTTTGTTTTTTAGCCCGAATTTAAAAATGATATTGAGAGCTCATATGAGACTTCTACCGACCCAAATAAACAATATAGTGCATTAGCCCTCATTAACCCGTCAATAAGCTCAACAGGAGACTATAAGTGTGTTGTACAAACGAGATCCGAAACAATCACTATTCACAAGAGTGTACAAGTCATAGATGTTCGGAACTATACCCTGAACATGTATCGATATAAAATTCAAAATGAAACTCAACTAGAATGCACAGTTACTAACGTATTCCCCAAGCCAACAATAACTATAACGTACGCAGCTGTTTAAAAATATTGAATTCAAACTCGTTTTTCAATTTCATTATACTCTTTACGTTTTTTAGATCGGATTATGATATTGTTAAAGTGGTGGCCAACGATCCCCAAGAAAACGAAGATGGATACTTCAATGCAACTACATTTGCTGCGATCCATGATAATGATAATGACGATGACTTGGACTCCCACAAATGTGTTGTTACATTTGATGGATATTCACAGAATTTGACTGCTGTAATAACGTCAATATCTTGTATAAGTTTTATAGATATTCGATTATTATTGTTGAATTGCGCCGTGTATTATTTATTTTCCCACCCAAATATTTTAGTTTAAATAAATGTTGTTGTTCCATTGTTGGAAATATTGTTACACTAAAATTGTCTTATAATTTAGACTTATGCTACAGAGAAAAAACTTTATCGCCAAAGCAGAGTTATTTCTCCGGCCTTATCAGGTATGTATGTATGTAAACGAGGATTTGGCTAAATCTATGTAGTTTTCCACAACAAATTAAATGTCGTGTACAAAAAATTAAATAAACAATTAATAACAAGTGAGATTGCTCTAGTCGGGACCGCTCGATCTTGAGATACCCTGAACCCAGCACACAAACTCTCAGCTCTTGATGTGTATTGAAGTGGTTTAAAGTTAAAAAAAAATATTTTCTCACAAAATTGAATTAATAATTATCAACGAAGGAAGAAAGATTTCACACCGGGGCTCGAGACAGACATACGGACATGGCTAAACCGAATCGGCTACTCGATCAAGAATATATATACTATGAGGTCCTTCCTTTTGCGTGTTTCATACATCCAATGGGTTCAGGGTATAAAAACAGTTTACTTAAAAGTGCCAAATGAGTAAAACATTGAAAACGATGTCAACGAATTGATACTTCCGGTTTTTTACTATCGATAACATGTAAAAATAATATCGTGTTGTTAGCGCAAACGTTGTAATAAATTTGAATTTAATTATGATTTGAACATTTGTTTTTTTTTTTAAATAAATTGTAATAAATATGTAATAAAATAGATGTAAATATTTGAAAAAATATGTACTTCTTATGATATTTATTTAAATATATTTTTTATGTTTAATTTTTACAGATGTACTTACATTTATATTATAAAACAGCAAAATTTTGAAAAAACCATACGATTTAGGGAGGATAAGCGAAAGCCCATATTTTTATAATCGTATATCTCATTTACCAGCGTAGCTCAATCGCTCAAAGAAACTTCCGAGAAGTTATGATGAAATAAAATGAATTCATCAAAGCACTACTGAGATTGATGAGCAAAAATAATTTCGGCCGAATAATTACTGAACGATATGCAATCGTCATCGGGAGACAAAAAATACAATTTTTGTATCTTATAAATAATTACATTAGTATGAATTTCATTACAGGCCGTAAATATTGTTTAAAAACGTTGAAGCTTTTATAAAAATATTCCGTAAAACAATTTGTGTTTTTTATGATGTTTTTATTTAAACTTATAATTAACTTATGTGTTTAAGTCCTTGTTTAAAACATTATTTGCAGTGTCCCCAATTATTATATTAACTATACATTTATTTTTACTACCAATCGGGTATTCTTTATTAACTATTGTTTTAGATATGATTGTCTGTTGATTGAAAGTCTATCGATCAAAGATGTTCATCACGACGATCTAAGGAAATTTACTCATCTTGGCACTGTTAGTAAGTAGTATGTTATTCTTAATTATAAAATTTTATGCAATGTATCTACTTATCACGTTATTAAAGAGTTAGTGTAAAATGCGATCAAGTTCATAGTCACCGTTGTCCCTCTCATTAAAAGAATATCAAAGATTAAAATATCTCTTATCAGATCTATTAAATAATAACAAGACATGCTAATACTATATATATTTTTTTATTATATATTTCAACAAGATAAAGATAATTATAAAATCTAATAAAAATAAATATAATGATATATTTTAAGTAAACTTTACACAAAAGTTAAAATACACATATATATTAAAGAAATTTAAACTAGTTCAAAGTGTTTTCAAATACAGGGTGTATGACAGAACTTTGCGCCATAGTATATACGATATTTATAATGACTTTCATCGATAGTGTACGATTTTAATTTGCTAGTCTCGAAGTCGTTAACGATAGTCCATACCTATTACATATTCAACATAACATTGTATCGATATGGAAAGACCTGTGGTATCGTGTTACCATCGTTCTATCGGCAACTTTAATTTGCTTATATATAAGAAAATTTACCAGAAATGGAATTCTCAATAATAAAAACCAAGTAAGGTAGAGGCAAGCTTTTCCTGTTTGGATTGTCTTTACGTACAATGGCCAAAACCTCATTAGCAAACGAAACAAATATCGATACATCGGGAAAATATCAATCACAAGGACAACACTGTAGCATATCGATATTTCGCACACTTTTTCACTTTTAGAGCCGTATCTGTTGGCCAAAGGTAAATATTATACAAAATGATTTTTATCAATTAAATACTCTCAAATTAATAACATAATGTACAAATTTCAGTTGGACTTAATGCTAATGAGTTTTTAACTTTATTGCAACTGCAATACTGACCATAGCAACACTCTCACGTGGTTAGCTTATGCTCAAGAATTTTGTTTATAATAAAGCAAGTATGCTTAAATCAAGTGTGATCTGCATCCGGGCCCACAGACGATCCTTGTCCTGCTTTTCAAATGCATTCAACAATTTGGTCAATCATGGTCCACCACCAAATGCAGCCAGTCCCACTCAGAATTTTCGCGAAAATAATTTGAATTTAGATATATTCATTAACCAGGATCATAAGCAAATGGATTTATTGGACAAATTAGTGAAGCTCAGGTATTTTAATTACGGAGAAAAAATTGTATGTACCCAACAGCAATTTTTATTTTTTTTATTTTAGAAAACAGAAATACTGTACCACTGTGCCGCTTCTACCGAATGTATTGGTCAAGCAACTAATGGATTACTCTGGGCCGCAAGAAGTTATTAATGTTTTACGCAGTCCATTGCAGTATGGCATTTTTATTGATACGTTTACCGGGTGCTATTTAATGGACTTTCTGTTACACAATAGCAACGCCCGTGAAGCGGCAGAAATATCCGCTCTGCTGGTAGAACGAGAATTATGCAACAACGAACTGGTCGCTGCCCTCTCCCTTCAATCATTTTATGCTTTTCTTAAAAATTACCAATCAAACCCAACTGAAAAGGTTGAGGAGTCGTCGGAAGTGGTATGTGCATTATAGTTTATATTTAAATTATAAATTTAAGTTTTCCCACTTTAGGAAAAAGTTCGTGTAAAATTTCTCCGCAACTACTGTGAAAATGTAAATGTAAAAACAGAAGAGCAAAAAATAGGTGAATTGCTGATAAAGTTGAGTTTGAGTGAAAGCTTGGACAAGCAACTTGGCATAAATTCATCACTGCTTGGCTTTATTTTATGTGGTCGCATAATTGATGCCGAAAAGTGTATTACGCAAAATGAAACCATGTTATACAAAGAGGTTTTGCTGCTGAGCCGAAAATTGATTGACACCTTAGAAGAACAAAAAGCTGCGGAATTGAAAAATCTTATAGATAAAACACTTGAATGTTGTACACAATCTGATTCACTTGATGAGATTTTGGATTCACGAGTGAAATTGTTTGCCGCAAACATTGAACCACAGCTCATATCAGAATACACCGAAAGTTACAAAAAATGGGAAACGCAATTTGAACTCGCAGTTAAAGAACAAACTAAAATCCAAGACGCAAAGCAACGTGTCAAGACTATTGAAAATACCTTGAACGAATTGGAATCAACACGTCAAAACCTTTGGTTCTTTGAGAACAAAGAAGATATTGATATGCAAATCTTTAAGAAAAAAGTGTATTATCCTAAGCGGTGGTTTGGAAAAAGAAGAAGCCCAAGGCAGTGGACGCTTTCTATGTGCCACCAACTATTTCTCGAGGAAAGTAACTTACATTTTTGTGTATAAACAAATGTCGATACAAATATGCTAAACACAAAATCAGTCCAGTTTTTAAGATTTAATTAAAGTACTGGAAAAATAAACAAAGTTTAAATGTTGATTCATTTTTCGAACGGTAAATTTTTTAAAATTACCATAACGTAACATTGAGGGTCACAGTTATATTCATTCCATCTCAGGTTACAACATTTTTATAACTTTTGAGTTTTCATACATTTTAAATATTAAAAACTAATCGTTTGTCATTTATGCATGGCCGGTGGCAGGGCAGTTTTTAAAACACGTTGTCCTGGTGCTGACGGCGAAAGATTAATTGGCGATGGTAAATCATGTCTCTTGTCCTGTATGGTAAGAGGTAAGAATTGCTGCTGTTTCTTTTTTCGATTCATATTCATTGGATGAGTATTATCGTTCTTTCCGAACAGTATGGTTAGGTGCACCGCGCAGAAGATACCCAAGCTCTATAGATTTTAAGAAAATACAATAGTTAGAATTAATGTTAGCATTTAAGATATTTGTGATTTAGCTATTAAGACTACCTGAAGAATGGCAATAATAGCGGCTCCAAAAGCGGTGATCAGCAGACGACTTTTTATTTGTTCCGATACAACAGCTAAGCAACCGCGCTTGTAGTGAGTATCACATGCCGATTCGTACGCGTGTTCAGGACGAGAGCAACAGGACCATGGCAAAGAAAGTCGTCGGTAGTCAAGCGGCCCATCAACACCGCAACATTGCAGCTAAAAGCATTAAGCATATTTTATATATATAAATCTGTTTGATGATGGTGATTGGCAATTAACGCATGGACTAAACCATAAAAGCTATTAAGCTTTGATTCGCGCAAGATTTCGTTTTGTACGAAAGTAATAAGCCTCGATTTCAGAAAGTTCGACCCCCCAAGCCCAAAAAATCCGATCATTATTTGGACTGTGAGATATATTAATTTTTATGTGTATGCGGAGGCAAAAAAATAATATTGGCCTCTTAGCGCCGCCCGCCTCATAGATATAAATATGGAATGGATTATCAAAAAAAAAAGACTCATCGGGCTTATCAAAATCTTGATAACATAAAATTTCATACTCGATTATTTACATTTTTTCGGCACAAAATTAAAATTCTGATTACAAACTCAGTAACATAATAAATGTGCAATAGCGACTAGGAATATAAGCGCGATCTGTTGGAGTTTTACTTCGATAGTCCCAGCAGCAATATACCGATCGATAGTTTGAT
Organism: Drosophila paramelanica; assembly: GCA_035043915.1. NCBI lineage: Eukaryota > Metazoa > Arthropoda > Insecta > Diptera > Drosophilidae > Drosophila > Drosophila paramelanica. The sequence goes on from JAWNMO010000405.1 coordinate 96,061, forward strand.
AGTTTAGACCCTGGAGGTTTTTGCGTAAACTGTCGAATACCACACTATTTTTATACTGGTTCACGAAATGAAACTGGTATATTGAGTATGTAAAATGTCCGTCATGCTGGCCGGATAAACGCACTTTTTTCGCCAATATTGAACAAGTGTTATGATTTTTGTTCCAATATAATTGCGATCTTGCCATCCCGGCCACGCAAGAAAAAAACGCTCCGCAGCACTAACAATTAAGTTAAGGAAACTTATCAGACCCCATAAAGTATATATATTCTTGATCAGTATCAACAGCCGAATCGATCTGTCTGTCTATCCGTCCGTGTGTATGAATGCCTTGATCTCATAAGCTATTGGAGCTCAAAACTTTTACTTTTCGAATTTAGACTGGTTCATAGTACGGTTTACCTTACTGTTTTTCTAAAATCGATAAAAATCTACAACTTCTAGTTTTATTTTAAGTCACAAAACCGATATATATAGATAATAAAAAACCGATTACAGTATATTAATAGTTAACTGGTGCTTACCTGAGATTGCATACGATTCCACAAATGTAAGTTGTCAACTTTAGTTCTTGAAAACTTGTCTAAAAACTCTACAAACGAATCGTCAATGAAAATCTCTACAGAAGTAGGAAGATTTTCTCGCATTGCCAAGGACCAACCACAGATTATGAATTGAACACATATACAAGCCACTAAAAGAGCTGCAAACTACAAGAATAATTAAAAATACATATTTACATATATACAAAACGACCAAAACACAATCATTCTTCCATGACTTACCATCCCAAGCAGACATCGTTTTCTTTGATTGGTGGCCTGACAGCCCATCCAGCACAATATAAATGTGACAGGTCCCAGGCATAGAAGTATTGCAGCTGGTGCCCACAACTTATTCTGTACAATGCCATAATACACCGAGTGTCCCCATAATAGAGATGTTCCCAAAAATATTTGAGCTGCTCCTGTTATCTGGACCATTCAACATGAAATAAAACAAAATGATTATGTATAAATTAAAAAAGCCCTTTTTGTGTATGAGGAATTATAATTTAAAATACATATTCATAGCTTAACTAGTTTACAGTTACATATTAATTTCTTTCAGTCAGTATGATTTCTAAAAATATTTCGCAAAGAAATAAATAACCCCAGAGGTGGGCTTGGGACCACTAAACTTTTGTCAAAATTTTAAGGAGCAATTTCTACAGGAAATGTCTTACAACAACTTTTAGTTCACGGCAACGAAACTCAATTTTCGGTAGTATCACCGACATATATTAATACTCACACTATACTCCCAGTTTGGTTATACTAAACGTCAACAACTGGATCGTTGTCCTGCTTTCAACAAACAGTGTATCGAGTACACCTGGTACTACCGACCTACACAAAAATCTGGCATTCTTCCGTAATGTAAATTCTACCTTACTTTTACGCCTGTTATAAAAAAGCTACTTTGGAATAACTTTTAGTGGCCGTACAAATAAAGAGCTTTAAATATTAAATTTTAAATATGAATTTGGGAGCATTGCTAAGTAACAATGCATAAATATGCATACACACATTTTGTTGTCATAGCATTACTCGGCTTGTGCGCTCATACATAATATTCATTAGCGCGAGTCCCACGAGACTTCTGAGCAACCATTATTGAGAGAGAAACCAGGCTATGCAAAGACTTCTACGCTCTTTGCGCTGTGACGTCAATATATCGGAATTTTGTGTACGAGAGATACTTTTGTATGAAAATGTCCATAGTTTCGCTCTTAAATTCGGCTAGCTCATTCTCAATCGTGCTACGCACACTATACCGTTGTGGTTGCAATAGAAATCTCTCAATCGTGAGAGCCCCGCCAGTATAGTCTGTAGAATGATTTGATCTTGAGGCTCAGCGTCTGACTTACTCTCTCAGTGCTCTTACTCATTCCAGTTTATAACAAATGAAAAGGCTTTCGTCGGGACCGCCCGATTAAGATACACCCTGCACCCTGTCGGACTGTCTGTCTGATTTCAGAGACTGCACAAGCTTGAAAGCTGATCTAGGACTCTATCTGTTCGTATATACCGAATGCACATCAAATTTATTTCAAATGATCAATAATTCTTGCGATTCCTTTTAGACCCGATTTTTTAAGCTTATCTCCTAAAATATAAGACCTTGAGCGACATAAGCACACTTTAAATATTTCGGATATTGAATTTCTCCCCCAATCGCCCTCAATATCGATAAGTCCTACGAGTTTCATACATTTAGTTTAGAAGAAAACAGTGATTTATGTTCCATAGTAGGTACAAGCACTAGCTACTGAGTAAAATGTGCATGCATTTGTGTGGGCGTGTGTGAAGTTGTGAAAAGTTTAATATGACAGATCGCAGAGTTCAGGGTATCTCGCAGAAGGAAGCATCTCCGATCCCATAAAGTATATTCTCGATCAAGACGACGAGCTCAGTTGATTTAGCCATGTCCGTCTGTATAAACGTGTCGATCTTTTCAAATTAAGACAACCATTACCACACGCAGATCAAGTTTTTTTTAATTTATCGATAACTTTTAACGTTTTCCTAAAATAGATAAAAATCTATAACAACCAAGAGACACTAAAATAACAATAAAATGAACAATAGCATTAAAAGAATGTATTGCAAGGAAGTTTCATCAAGATTGGGTAAGCAGAAAGCGTGTGGCAAATTTATCAAATTTCACAAGCCAAGAAGCATCAGGATGAAAACGAACAAGCGCAAGCTGTGCAATCGCAAGCAGTGTATGAATGTCCATACACATTAGTACATTTGATGTAATAACTTTATTAACATTTAAAGTTAAAAATATGCACTGCTTACTTTCAGCTGTGAGCCACTGTATGTGTGTATGGCTTTAAGTGTGTGTAATGACAGCTCGCAGCTGGTTGCAGGGTATCTCCTAGTCGAGCGTTCCCGACTAGAGCAGAGTGTACTTTATGACGCAATATAAAAGAACTAAATGGTTTAGTTTTATGCCAAAATATTTGTGTGCAAAAACTCCTTTATAGGTCAATGCAAATTACATTGAAGTTGCATTTATGTATGCAGTATCGACGTTGGAAGATGTCATTAAGTAAATGTTTAACTTTTCATTTTCTTGGATGCGAATCTAGCTTTAGCTTTAGACGGCATCATAATTCAGATACGGTTACATCTATTGGATGCAAGCAAAGAAGTACATATGTGCGCGTACATATGCATGTATGTATGTATATGCATGTACGTTTGGAGCTAAATGTGTGTATGCATTATTTACTGCTATTAAGTAGATCAAGGTTATCTCCAGATGTATATATTTTCGCATGTGCGTAAATGGATATATGTCATAGGAAGTTGTACATACTACAAATCAATTGAATTTTTTTTTTAGTTTTTAAAACTATAAACAATTGAAATAAAGCATATACAAAACTTGAGGAATTTGAGATTGTTGATTTTTCCAATTGTAAAAACACTTTGTTTACATACTGTATGTAAACAATTCATAATTGAGATGTACATATAAAGATAAGTACGTGAACCCGATTCAATTTTAAATAAAACATAAATATCCTTTATATACATATGCCTTATGTAGTATCATAAAGACAAGCGTCTTTTTTTTCTTCGTGTTAGATTTTAATGAATATATAATTGCACACAACAAATTGTGTACATATGTATTCATCTTTTTAAATATGAAATATATGTATACTTATTTAATTTAAATATGTTTATATGTACATGCGCTAATGCTTACTTCACAAGTTTTTTCTTTTCACGAATTTACGCATAAACGTATGTACATACATACATATATCCACATGGAAAGCTTACATTAGGAGTTGTTGAGAACTTACGATTGTATTCTACTTACCGCCAAGAGGAACACATAACTGTAAACTAAATACTTAAAACATTTGATCTTTTTTGGGAGCGCCATAATTATGTGCTTTTCGTATCCTTTATATACTCCCAAAGTACTCTTTTAAAGTTTTTGATGCTGCCACTTAAACAATTATTAACTGAAGATTCATCTAAGTGAGAACAGATGTGTGTTAAATATATATTATATATATTTTTGCATTGGTAAACGCCTATATATGTATGTATGCATACATAAATAAACATATATATTCACAATACATAAAGGACATGAATATATACATTCGTAGGCAAATACATAGATTGGAAAGCAATTTATGTATTTTTTTTTTGTTTATTTTTTTATTTGTATTGCATACAAATTTATGCCACAATTGATTGTGTCAAAGACATTAATTGGTCGAGCGAAATAATAAGTTAGGTTTCACTGAAAATTTTAAATTGCAATATTAAATTGTTTGCCAAGCCAACTTAATATAATTCACACAGTACATTAACATTTTTGTTTTGATATTTCTCAACTTCACAGTAGTAATTTTTAACTAAAAATAACAGTTATAGTCAACTTCAACCGTCCAAAATCGTTCGTAGATAAAAACACGCAGTTTACGGTCTGACGCATTGTTCCTTGTTTTGTTATACTTTTGCAGTTTAACAGTGAAAATATTATCTATAACCGTCGGCTCGGTTGCAATCAGCCGACTCGTTACGACAACGGGTCGATGACAACAGCACAATGGCGGTAATTTTGTTTCAAATTGACGCATACAATTTTTATTTAACAATATTTACTTAAATATTGTATTCAATTAGAAGATATTATGCATACATAAAAAAACAAATACATTTTCAACTATTGCCTGCCGTTTATTATTATATTCTCTATAAACTCCCTTTATTTACTAAATTACCGGATTACTCCGGGTGGTTTTAAATTATTAATTATTGATATTTATAATTAGATAATTACATATATACATTTGCAAAACAACATTATACCGTTTTTACCGATTTTCATTGGGTTCAGGGTAAAATAAATTAATAACAAATAATAGCCCAATACCACTCTCAATATTTATACAAAAGTTTTTGGTTTTCGTTTTGGTTTTCTGCAAATGTATGTAGTACTCAGAAAGGGATATCTACGACATACAGTACATATATTTTTGATGAGTATCAACAGCCGGCTCGGTTTAGCCCTGTCCGTTTGTCTGTCCTTCCGTTTAATTGTTTGTATGAGCGCGTCAAACTCGGAAACTATAAAGCTATATGTAGACTTTAAATTTTCGATGTAGATTTGTACATAGCACACGCAGATCAGGTTTGTTTCAATTATCGATAACTCTTACCGTTTTTTTTAATATCAATAAAAAGCTTTAAGCACCTCAAAATTTGTAAGCGTATTTGTAGACTATGAACTAAATATACCAAAGATCGGTGAAAAAAAAAACAGAAGTTATTAATGAACACGTTTGGTCGACTTTTAACAAATTTGATAAATTGGCAGCAGTCTCAAGCATTTTTTCTGTTCATACACAAAAGCACACAGAAGTTTGTCGACTTTTTCTTTGAATTGTTTTTTGTGCTGGTTACGCTGGTTTTTGTCACATAGAAACGGCGTTATAAGAGATGTGAGATATGCATAAGCCGTGAGTAACTATGCGTGTATGTACATTTAAAGCATTTACTTATTTGTTGGGATTTTAAAAAACATCACAAATATCAGAAGTACCGTGCTCATGTGTTTATATGTGAAATATGGAATTTAGTGTATCTCCTAGTCGGGCGGAGTATCTCCAAGAGCCGTGTCGATGGTGAAAGTTTTTGTATAGAACAGCGATTCTTTTTTCAATTCTTTTTTTTTTTTTAAATTTAACTACCTACGTGAAAAATTAGTGGTTAGGGTTGTTTTTGTTTCATTACATCAGCTTTAAAATAATTTTTAAAGCAGGTTTCGAGGAGATTGATCGTTTGATTTGCCTCTGCCCGTGGACTAATTGACGATAGCCTCGTTGCAGCGTTTGCTGCTATTGTTTGATTGACCATTGATTATTTGACTGAAACTGTGTCAAAAAAATTCATTTTTTTTAAAGCGTTCGGACAAAGCAATACTTCTCTGGGCTATAGGAGAATGGCCACATTAAATAGACTTAGGTATGCTATCTGGCATAGGTACTTGCCTGGCTGTTGGCTACTTCAAGAACTTAGACCATCGTGTCCTCGGCGGCAGTCAGGCTCAGTTCTCATCCTGCGTAAGGTGGTCTGTAAGGAAAAAATATTTTAAAAATACGTAGCTGAGTTCGTCTTGTTATGCTTGCAGCAAGAAAGTGGTATGGTTCGCTAATCATAACCACATTTTTATTATTCTCATTCACAGTTTTTTCTAGCAAGGGTTTTAAGAGATTCCATGTACTCCGGAAAAGAGCAGCTTTTTGTCGCTACATGAGGCTACCCAGATTGATAAAGTGGGCCGCAATATACCAACACGTCTGGCATTTTAAAAAGGGTTTCCGATTTTCCGGATGTGACGATTTACCCAGCCAATATGTATTTTCGCATAAGCAATATATATATGCTTTGTTGACCGGCAATATGATGGTAGCCGCCTGCAGCACGAAGCGACTGCATGGTACTTTACTTGACTGCCTCGATAGCATAATCCTTGGTTGCTTACTTGTCAAGATCGTAAATTTCAACATTTGCAGCCTCCATCTGCATTTGGACCATCGCTCTATCACCAAGAGATTTCCCGACGGCTGTTTGCAGCACGCTCGGACTAAGCACTGGCTGATTGCTTAGGCGCAGTTGCAGGGCACTTTACTGTCTTCCGAGTACCCAGTACAGATGGTAGAATATCTGCGTAGCTGCACTCCCCCACTCCCGAGACAGTTATTCGCGTGTTTTTTGCTCTTCCTGCCGCCGCGGTACTTTGAAGTCTTGAAGGATCAGACCAGCGGCAGCTACCGGAGGAAAGTCGATGACTTTGATTTGAGGCCTCTCATGCATCACGTAGGATACGATGCCGCCCGGAAACTCCACAGCGTACACGAAAACGCCGCGACGGAATGTCGGCCATACATCCGGAGGAATGACTTTAGAAACCTGTCGCAACTCACACAGATGGCCGTTCGAGAGTTCGAGAGTGTGCGAGAGCCGGGCATATCGATGCACAACACTACAGACGCAAGTTTTCCCGCAAAGCAAAGCTGGATAGCAAAGCAAAGCGGGATGGAAGCTCTGGAACGATCTATAATCCCTTCTGGGCCGCTCCTTGACCGATGCCTGCTCTTCGGCAGGATGGGTCATCCCCAATGCGGCTCCAGCGCGGTATAAAAAAGTGACCCACAGGGTGATCGGACAAGGGGAGACGCAACTCTTCAATATACGACGCGTCTGCTACCGAGGTGCCGGGACAAACACTTCCCCAAGGACTGTAACAAACCGATTATAAAGTTCTTCTGGAAGTGCGAGAAGAAGGGCATCAAAACGCAAGAATTTTGCCAAAATTGTTACCAGGCAAATTTGCCTAGACCGGGAACTGGTAGGAGCCAGGATTCCAATAGCCATGAATTAAATTAGGCGCCACGGGCGGTTGGATTGTGGCTAAGGTGGGAGTCGGGGACAACAAGTCGTCAGCCACGATCGATTTGGGCGCTGCGCGACTCGGTCGCACATTCGGCTTGGCCTTGAAGATTAGGCGTGTATTAAAAGTAAAGATTGAATTGGCAGGACACGAAGTGGAAATGTCACTGCTGGTCATGGACTGCTGGATCAGTTGATCCTAGGCATAGACTTTGGACATGGGACATCCATCTGCCAATGTAACATCAGACGGCAACCCACTGGTAAAAGAACTGCCGCCTGAGAGGTAGGCAGACTTCACTAAACAGGTTGACGTGATGGTCGCAACGGCAGGAGGACGAAGCATTTCCAGTTCGACGTGTACTACCGCAAGGGAAGTATAAAGTGGTGGCGGACGCAATGTGGCTGTGGAGGAGGAACTCCTTTGCCGGTGGATGTCCGGTTTGTTAAAACGCGTCCGATAGAATCCAGAAAAGTTTCTGGATTAACCGTGGCAAAATGGCAACTTATACTGTCCCTGCCGTACAGGGTCAACGATAAGGACTATGTACCTCGGAAACTATTCGTGAGTATGAGTCGGCAGCAGTGAGTTCTACAAGAATGTTAGCAGGTACCAAGGGGTGTGGAAATGGGTGGCAAAGTTGACTCAGAGCTACTACTCTCCGGGAATGGTAAGGGACGCAGCCAAGTATGTGAATCACTGCACCAACTGCAAAAAGTTTAGTGACAAGTTTGAACAAGCAGTACATGCTCACTCGCCAGGTGGCTGAGCCCGAAAAAAAGCCTCAGCAAGTTACAAGTTACATTCAGAGAAAGTATTCTTTGCAGATTCAGAATTACGCGTAATTTGGTGTACACCGGGCATTAAAGGAGTTCATTAAGTCGCTCGGAGTGAAAGTCCAACATACGGACAATACGGCGGTCCGCAGAAGAACCTCACGGAACGGACCAACCGGACGGTAAAAACTATGGTGGTAAATTCCAGCAAAGCAGATTCTACGGGCTTTTTCCGGTGTTCGTCGTGCAGGGAAATGTACCTTGCTTTCCTGTCGCGTTCTATGATGAGGTATCGCCACGATTGGCAGCCACCCAACACAAAAGACGAACAGACTAAAGGAGGTCTCCGACAGTGCCCGCAGTAGTATAAAATCAAGTCGTCTCCTGGAGCCTTGTTTGTCTTTGAGCGCTTGATCACCTTTTCTACTTCATCTTTTATAAACGAAAATCGGGTACTGATACCGTAAAAGCAGCGACTCTAGAATCTGCGCGCTTTCCGTCTATGGCGATGCTCAATGAAGTAAATAATTCCAAGAGGTGATATGGTAGCCTGCCTTAAGTCTTACAGTATTGCTGTGCGTATCGCTTTTCATAAGCTTGGCGTCCGATGACATGCTCATCAGCATGTTAGTGTTAGCTCATCAGCATAGTGATTTGACCTTTGGTCCTGTAGTTCACAAAGTAGCTGTGCCGAAAGCAATACTGTCCGCAGTCTTCTTTTTACCCTTAGAAAGTAGGTTGACGAAAGTCTATAAATGCCGTCTCTGTGCGACCTTTGGGTGTGTTATGAGTGCTTGTATTATGGATCGGGACGCTGACATCGCTGACAAGGAAGCTGTTGCTGCCATACAACTTCTTTTGTGGGGCTATAGGTTAGCGGACGGCTGTTGATGAATAAGATCCAGTTATCTCCCTAACTTAGCGACGCTTAGTTTTAACCTCTTGCATGCGGTTCTTTGTGTTTTCAGGGCAGTGCATGTGTAGAGCATTATGACCTAAAGCTTAAAGATCTTTGCGAATTTAAGCATGCGATGACGATTTTTGTTTGGTCGTCCGTAGTCGGTTTTCGCATTTCTCAGAGTTTTTTAATTGTTCGAATGTACAGGCGTCATGGGAGTACAACCGCTTCATTCCTCCTAATCAGGTTCTGCACTTTACATCCACCAACATCTACCGGTGATTTTGAAAACAGATATTAGTAGAGGCCGCGTTGAGTTGGCTGTGCAGTAGCTATGAGATGCACGTCATTTGTGTGCATGATACGCTTCTTGAATTTGTTCAAGAGATTTCAGAGGGAGTCTGCGTAAGTGTTGCACATGGTAGCAGATTCCATGTCCCGGTACCCTCTTCGTTTGAGTTGCTCAGTGCCTAGAATCGGTTACCACTATCAGCTTAAAAACTGATTACCAGCTACCAGCTTTATTGATTGAATATAATATCCACGCGCCCCAGGGCTCACCAAAAAAAATATATAAGGACAGACATTACACTTACCCAATATACTATGTTCACTTCAGGATCGAGTAATGTTTTGGCCAGTTACACTTTATCATAGGTTTTCCTGATGAAGCTTTTATTTAACGTGCTAAATTATATTGAAATTGTTTCTTTCGCTTTTATAATCTACAAAACAAGCGTATAATACCGGAGGAATATGGTGGTTCTTACTGATTATAATAAATCGATAAAATTAAATAATTTTGAACTGCGAATTTTACACAAAAACTATTAAAATTATTTAATCTCTACGATCGACCGGCGTATAATGACCAAAAATACAAATGTATATACTTAATGTGGCTGCTGATGTTATTGAATTGGTATGATTCGTATAAAAAAAAATAATTATTTAACTGTTTTATAAAATACAAAAAGAAGGGACCCACCATTTTTTGCGTGGATGGGGCAATTTCGACATCGGTTTTGTTCGAATTCTTAATGCTTCTCTTCCACACTAAGAAAACATAACTTAAATTTTGTAATTTTCGGTGACTTTTCCTCTTCTTTCTAAAACATTGAAGCTGTTATACAGACAGATCGAAATGAATTGAGCGACACAGCTGTTATAGCTGACCAATAACATTTCAAACGCTTGACTTATTTTACATAGCTAAAGGATATAATACGAAAGCCAAACTAAATCATTATAATTGTAAAAAATGTATCAACTGCACCATCAATTCAAAATAAGAGGTAATTTCATAGGTTTTTAACGTTATGATTTTGTTTTTACATTAAAAAAAAGCGATAACCTAAAAATGAAATGCTTTTGTTTTATTACAATCTGGTAAATGTTTTCTGTACAATTTACACTTGCTTATTTACGATTTAAAAAATTTTAAGCTACATATGTATGCAGGAGTGTATAAAAATGTTCATCAAAAGTAATATGTGAATTTTACATACATATATATATACATATATATACATATGTTTTAACACAAGTAGATTACAATACAAATTACAATACCTTTTCAATAAAAAATGTACTTAAAACATAATTGTTCCACTTAAATGGACCAGCCGGCTTAAAGAGGGACCGTTAGATTTCTGATGCAAATTGCATAATCCAATTTAAATTAAAAGTCAATGTGCAATGTTCGCAAGCTTGACTCACGGGTGTAGATCCGTCGATGAAATGATCAAGTTAAATCAATTGAATGTAAATAAAGTTATGCTTTAAATGTACATTTTACAAATTATACAATAGCTTTTTGCTATTGTTACTGTTACCGTAAGTTTATGTATATATAAAATTCAGGTCTCTTTGCAATTACTTATTCGATAAGCGGTGATAGCCAATCAAACAGATCTTTTTTAGATTATTCCCGAAGATTTTTAGTGAGCAAAAGGTTGTTATGATGTCCAGATAAATGTCGGACAAGCTCCTGCACCGACTCAAAACACATGGAACAGAAACAGCAGCTATAGCGGTTCTCGGTGTCCGTCCCATTAGTTGTGGTTATAACATTTCTATGAACGGAGCACAAGTGCTTAAGAAGGTGCGCCTTTTGCTTAAACATAGCCACGCACAAGCGGCACGCGAACGGTTTTTCACCTGTGTGCACGCGGAGATGGGTCTTAAGATTCCATGACATTCCAAACTGTTTGCCACAGTATTCGCATCGATACTCGCGTACCGATGAGTGAGAATTATTTGTAGCAATGTTGGAAACGGATGTTGTACTATTACGGCTGTCTGGGTCAATATTTAAGTTTATATGCGATAAACTTGATAGGCGTGACTGCAAATTGGGCATTGTAGAAAGAGCTGCATTTTGGTTAGACTGCCACTGATATACAAACTGTTGTCCAAGATGCATTTGAAGCTCCGGACTTTGGCCTCGATTTTGCTGTGTTTCTAGTAGTTTTCTTTCCGGTATCAAAGTTTCAGTATTAAGTGTGCCATCTTCCAGATGGGATATTATATTCTTTTCCGATGCTAATCCAGATATGGGTGATGTCGTCGACTTAACCAGTCGAAGTTCTTCTAATAAGTTGTGCTGATATGTTGTGAAGGGTTGGTTATCGCTCTGCGTATTGTGAAACCCTGGCCGACGTTTTCGATGGGGCGTCACAACATAATTCTCGGGGGAACTATTTATATCAGATCCATCGGAGAGTGGTTTCATAACATCCTTGTGTGAGTCAAAAAATAGACCTTTTCGCTTCGTACTCTCGTGTGTGCTGATACTATCAATGTTATTATGTTTCAGAAAAGTTTTACTAATGTCATTACGTGCCGAATTATCACTCTTCGTTCGAAGATCAAGTGATAGGTTAACAGGGTTTATTGTTGAATTATTATTATTATTATTATTGCTGCTATTATTGGCAAGTCCCCCTGCTGGAATGTCGGAAAGGTTTACGATTTCATCTGTGTCTTTATCGCTTTTATTGTCCTTGTTGGCGCAGTCATCGTCATCTTCTTTGGGTGGACACTCTATTGCGCTCTCGCAGTTTTCAGCAGAAAATCTCGAAAAATCTCCCGTATTTCTGGTTTCATCCACACTCTCGACTTCATATTTTAAAGGTTGGTCAAATGTTTGGGAGGTCGAATACTGCTTTCGAGGTCTCTCACGGAAGCTGGTGCATTTGGTACTCAGATAGGCAGAATCTGTAGTCTTCCAACTGTCTGACTTGATTTGCAGCAAAAGCAACAAGTCGTGCAGATAGTTCACGTCTCTTGACGTAATACATGTTTGTCCGGAATACAAAAAATCCAAAAGAAATTTAAAATATGTGGCATTAACGTCCGGAAAATAAACTGTTGTAGTACAATCGCTTAGGTGAGTATCCTCTAGCAAATTCCTGTAATTTTAAAATGTTTTAGCAGGTATGTATATACAATATTTGATCAAAGCGTTTACCTTATAAGTGGACTGGCAGCTGCGAGTACCAATTTGTGCGCATGTAGCTTAACCTTGTTTTCACACACGATAGTTAAGTCAGCTGGATGCTCCCCTCTAAAAGCTGCTCCAATTTCTTTGAGGATGCACTCGCCATGCTTGCTGTATTGCAACATCAACATTCTTTGAAACTGCAAATAACAATTGTATAATTTTAAATAATAATTTTAATAATATATATACTTATATCAGTTATCTTAACATCAAAGTAAATAAACATTAACTTAATTTACTTATTCTTAAATAATAAAATAAAAGTTGCTTACTTAATTAACAGGACTACAAACGGTTGGAGTTGACTTAATTAAATTGCGGGAAAGTTTAAGGGTCAATGGACCAAATTTCCCTTATTTTAATTATTTTAATTATTGTTTCATCGCGATTTCGATATTTATCATAAGTCCTTTGCTTTTTACAAACAATAATGTAAGGATCGGGGCTCTGGGTAGACCAGAGAAGATCAGCACGATTTAAAACCTTTAAACATTTTGTAAAATCCGGTCATTAGCTTGAAAAAGTATATTTCCTTATGTAAAAATGCATGTTTATTGAAAATATCAATACAACCGGACCGATTTAAAATGTCCTATTGGGACATAATAAGACTCACGTCCAATTCTATTAATTGGCTGCAGTGCTATTTGCTAAAGATGTTAATGTATAAGAACTTTTAACTAGCGCTGTATATGAAAAATTAAGACTCTAGTTTAAAAACTTTGGAAGATATAGTCATATCCGATTTTTTACGGTGAGAGCGCTGGTGGGCATCCTAGTCGAAGTGACTTGGATTTCAGATAAACAAAATTTGTGTTTTGAATACGCGAATGGTACCTCATTTATTTCAATATGATTACTCATTTAAAAGATATTATATAGTATTGAGATAGATTTCTAAAACTCTGTAGACTCACAAAAAAAGAAACTCTTGTTTTAGTTACGACTCGTTAAAAAATTGGCTAGTTTGGCCGGAACGCTAAGCCCCACTAAGATTACCACTCAACTATATTTAGTTTGGAAGTTAATTATGTCCAGTGGATGGCCATGATTTTTATAAGTGAATTTGAAAACGCGACATAGGTGGCCTTGCTGAGTTGTTAAAAGGGCAGCCATCTCTTCATCGTTTTCAATGATTAATAACAATATAATATTAAACGATTTTATTTTTAACTATGTAAATACACGGGTTGTGAGCACAAGAAATCATAACTTTCTATATTCAAAATTATTTATTATTTATTTTAATTAAAAATATGTACAACTTATATTGTTACATTATAAGTAGAATAACAATAATAATTTGGTCATATTGTTCATCGAAAACTTAAAACAATGGTTTTGTGCAGATCAATTTAATCGATTAAACCATCTCATTCGTCCTTAGGTATGAACGTGTCGGTTTCGGAAACTATAAAACTTATAGCCGGGTGTTCCCGACTAGAGCAGTCTTACTTATTTTCCGCACATATCGTTCTTATTTTTGGGATAATGTCCAAAAAATATATGTTTATTATATCTTCATAGTATTTTTACAAATTTAAAGTCTGGCTTTTGTAATTGGCTTCTCATCAAAGTTACTTTGCTGGCCCAGAACCATTCTTTTATCCAATGTGCGAGGAATATTGAAATCATGTTTAATATAAGCTCTTACATTAACGGATAACAAACTGTCGGTTACCCAACTAAACGACAGTCTGTAACACACTCATAATATGTATATATATGCACATATATACACACATTGCAAAACTATTTGATCTTCAAATCCCGACCTTAAAGACGTGTGTGTGGAAGGAATTAACCAAAAAATATTTAATTTCGCAAGGTGCGTTTAAAAATTAACTGTTGCGATCTAAATCCAAGGGTTAGAGAAAAACTACTCGGCTGAGAACCAATTTTAATCTACTGTGATTTCGATTTGTTAAAGACAACAAAAAAGGGATTTCTTCCAACAAAAAAAAACAAAAAACAACTGTGTTTTCGACACATGTCAGCTAAGATTGAGTGATTCGATGTAGTACTTAAACATGAACAATATGTTTTTGAATAGTGTATGCTATACGAGAAAGTACGTTTCAAACTTGTTGGCTCTATCTCACATCATCTCTTTTAAAAATGCTAAGCGAATGGTATAAGCTTTAATTGACAGATAAACGTAGAGACGGACTAACTCGACTCACCTTTTTGTTCTGAAGAAAAAAAATATATATATATATGTACATATAGTTTTATTAACTATATAGTTTTATTTTATTAGATATGTATGTATCTATGTATGTATATATGTACTCAAAGCATGTGTATTATATTCATATGAATAAATAAAAGGCCATGTGTCATTAATGTATTGTGCAAGAGCACGGCTTGTAAGCTTGCATTTAAACGTGTACACACACATACAACACATACAGACAATACATATGTATGTAGATGTTGGGCTGTCGAATTGACTCTATGTGAGTCTACAGGGCCACACATTTAAGCTAAAGTTCACAGATCTCTGAAAACTTTAGAAAGAGATAGTCTTGCTTTTGCCGTGAATGGAGAAAAAACGTTCACTTTCAATAAAACTTGACTGACAGGCTTACCGAAGCAAGAGAATGGTATGCTTCGCTGTATTATGTATTTTATGGCACGGATCGAGACAATAAAAAATAAGCGGAATTGTGATACCTTAACACTGTAATCAACATACATATGAACATTTATTCTAAAATATGCACAAACGGGTATACCTAGTTTGAGCTTAAATACGACCTTTTTAAATTGTAAGAAAGAGAATATATTATCAGTATATAAAGGTTAAATTTAAATTAGGTAAACATATTAAATATATATATATCATAAAAAGCAAAATGTATTAATGATCTTAATAAAATAAATCTAACTTAAAAAATTTCACTCTGATATTGCTTTAGATTGCCCTAGATGTACATATATCAACAAGTGGGAACGTGTCTCACCGACAGCGCAATATTTTTTTACAGTGTAATAGTAACTTAAATATGTGCGTTATGTCTAATTAAAAAACAAGATTAAAAACCAAAAACAAAATTTTGCGTCTGCGTTGACAGTCGAACTACGTGTTTGACATCATCGATATCATGTTATTTATTTATGTTATTTCACAAAATTTAAATATGTTTTTATCGTAAGTATCTAATATAAAAGAGTTGCGATCTGCACTTAAAAATTTCAACGGGGAATTCTCTTTTTATCTTTAGGGACTTGCTGATGTTTACGTAAATAAGTCAATATATGCATATCTTCGGTCCCACCAAAATTGCGGTGCAATGACGTAACGAAAAACTATATATCCCACAGTTTTGAAACTAGAGTCCCCAAATTTAAAGATCGTAAGACGGACAATCCTGCCTTCGTAAAAAATCTACACACATTAGTTAATAATAATAACCACTGTTTAAAGATTTAAATTTACTGCAGAGGAGTATTGCGCAGTCGGTAAAACTCGGCTGCAATGTTCCTACTGAACCCATTGAAAAGGGGTAAAAAAAAATGGTACAATAGTTTTGTGGAAAAGAAGTCATCTCCGATCGCACAAAGTAAATAAAATGTATGTAATATGCATATAAATTATGCAACTTTTAATGATTTAAGGTATTATCAAAATTTTAATGTTTACCTGAGACATTATCAGATAACTAGTAATATCTTTTTATATTTTTGGTCTTTTTCGTGCAAATAAAATGCATTTAAAAATGCACATAAACGACATGACATTACTGCATACATATGTTTAATTGTGTTACAAATTATGTATGTGAATCTACATATAGTATATGTTCATGTATGAAAGTACGCTCATTTTAATAAAACAAAAATCAGCAATTCATAAAGCAAAAAAACTGAAACGAAAACTGAAATCAACAAAAACTCGCTGATGAAGAGTAGAAAAATCACCTTTCACAAAAAGCTTTTCTCTGCATAGTTTAGTCAGTTCTCTCTTAGCATGTGCGTATGTGTTTGTGTGCATTTGCGTACATATATTCATTCATGTCTATTTGTGTTTGTATTTGATAATGGCATGTAAAAAAGCTTTCGAATTACTATGAGTTTGAACAGATGTGTATACGAAAACTAAACAAAATACACACACATCCATACGTATGTACACATACATGTATGCATATGAAAAACTACATAGACAAGTTTATGCAAAAGACGATCACTTATTTACGCTTGGGCTTTCCGATTTGCAACGTACATACGTACATATACTCATAAGCATATACATATGTATATTATTGAAATTTTCAAAACTAGACATGAATTTAAAAATTTTAATTTACTGAACGTGCATTTACAAAAACTTGTTGATTTAATGGAAGAGAAAATTTAAAAAAATTTATTAAAAATTTAAAATAAAAGTAAGTGTGAATTAAAATGTATGCATACATATGTATGTACATACATGCATGTATGTATGTTTATATGTACATTAAATTTGTGAAGTGAGCGGATTTAACACGATCAAACTTGTTTTTGCCGAAGCTTGACACGGGCGGACCAATACTAACGCAATACGAAGTTTCTGTTCATTTTCCCCTTTCACGAAAGCTCTTTTGGTAAACCAGCCAAAAAATCTCAAACTCATACACAAACACCACTCTCCGTTGTACATACAATATGTTTGTATGTATGTAATGTAAATGCCACACTCGTAAAAATGACCCAAATTTGAGTTACATAATTATAACAATAAGCAATCTCTTCTTTCCTTATCGATCTCAAAAGAGTGTTTCTAGCTTTCTATGTATATGCATGTGTACAAATACAAATGTACATACATATTAAAATATAGACAATTCATTTTTTTAAGATACAGAAAATAAATGTGTGCTTTTGAGTCCGACATACATACATAAATGCATACATATGCACATACATATGTATATGTGCGATGTTATTTGGACGAAGCTTATTAACATTTCTGCGCAACAATAAATGAAGGAGAAAGAGCGACGATGTATGCGACGTGCACCCAACACAGAAGTTGCTTACACGAACAGACCCACACTATGTTTGTATTTGTATATACGTACAGCTCATACAAGTACAAGTGTGAGTGTTTAAACATGTGTGAGTGTATATATGTATATATAAGCACGTTATGAAGGTCACTAAGCCTTTCTTGTCTCTTGCTTGGGTGCGCGCTGCGATCTTTTATTGCTGTAGTTGTTTGTGCTGTCGCTGTTAATCGTGATGATCAGACGGTATACAGAAAAGTGGGCTCTGTTGCACATTTACATACACACACAAACTATATATGTATATATTTATATACAGATGTACATATTTTTATTTAACATTTTTGCTTTTCTTCATACGTACATTTTAAAGTTGGCCTTGTAAACGTCATATTATTGCTTATTTTATATTTAAAGCATTGCAAATTCCATACTCACATAAATTTGTACATACATATACGAATGCATATAAACAATATTGCACAATATTAAATTACACACCATACAATTTCAATTTTAAAACCATATTTGAATTTTCAAAATGTTTACAGAGTATGTATGTATGTACATACTTTTACTTACCTCTTTCATTAAATTAGCAAAGTAGCAATTACTCCCTTTCACAAATAGCTGGAAAATCTTTTGTAGACTTTCTGAATATGTATGTCCAACACATGTACATGTAAATACAGTAGTATTTTTGCATATACTTATTATTTTTGTACTTATACACACTTATGTACAAACCAGTACACGACTGAGTAAAGCTTTCCACTTTCACAGTCTCTGATTAAAGTTTGTGTACGCACCTACATACAACTGAACATGTGTGTGTATGTGTGTGTAAGTGAATAAGCGCGTTCTATTCCTTTTGCATTGAAAGACTGAGTTAACATTTGTATTTGTACGTTTGTGAATTATATTGTGTATATGTATGCATATATTTATATTACTTTCAGTTTCAACATCTGCACACGTTTAGATACATAAAACAACTGTTTCTGTTTATGTTTATCATATTTTGATGAGATTTTCAAATTCAATATGATAGATTTAATTTCTCTTTTGAGTTGGATCTTGTTTTTAAGCAACGCACGTACAGTTCACAGTTCCAATAGCTTTTGCTTATGCTTCAAGCAACACATACATATACCAATGACAATCCATATGCATGTATGTTCCGCACACACACAAAAAGTTCACAACAACAACAGTAACTTTTAACTAGGTTGAAGTTTTGTTATATGTAATACATTATTGCGAAATAAAAAACTTGATTGGTAAAACTTTTTTCCGACTCTGCGAGCGAGAGATCGGGCTTTTGCCTCTCTCGTATAAAAAGTAACACTACGTTTCTCTCAAAGTACGCGCGCACCAACAACACGTCCGACTTACCAAAGCACTATTTGTGCACTAAAACTAAAAGCAGCAAGCGCAACCGACAGCAGCAGCTAGCGAGATCAGGCCGACTTCGTGTAAAAGTGTTTGTCTTCGGACTCGTTCTCTCAGGCACTTCGTTTTATGATGTGTTATGCCTTTGGCAAAGGGGTTACTATAACACTGTAACAAAAATTAACCTCGAAATGTTTTCAAACACATAGAGATGTATGTATGCATGTATTCCCGTCGTATGTATGTAAGCACTTACATCAACACATTGTTTTTTGTATTAGGTTTTAATTTAATAGTTTAAAATACAAACCGTAAATAAATTGATAGACAATAGATATACCACTATAATAATTTTATCTATGTATATCTATAAATCATATTTATGAACGTACATGCATACATACATGTAGATACATATGTATATATGTACATGCATGTATGTATGCATTTTGTATGTACATTTACATCAATATCGCAATCTATTTTTTAACAAGTCTTACTGATATCCGTCTGCATTTCCATTTTTCTGAATTGTGCATGTTTATGAGAACAGTTATTTCGGATATTTTCACAACAAAATGATCAGTTCGGCTAATGCAAATATTTATTAATTTGCCCTATTGGACTTTCCTTTGAATTTTAATATATTTACATTTTTGCAAGGCATTTATTTTAAATTTAAATATACATCAACTTATTTCTATACGTAAGTAATGTTAATCTACATAAATATGTATTGCAGAATATGAAATTCGTTAAATTATGTTTAAAATAACGGGCGTTTCATTATATATATTATATATATGTTAAAATATTATTACTATATTTGTATAAAATGATATAATATAATAATGAAATGCCCGTTAATTTTAAACACAATATTACCGAAATTACATTTTTTGTAATTGGGAAAAATTACTGTTTGTGGCATCTAATTGTATTAATAGGATATGAGAGGATATAAGTATGCCACCAATTGTAGCTCTTGCATACACAGTGTTAGTGTATGTGTGTTGCGCATTGGTGTCTAAGCCTATGCATTTAGACTTACATAGGTATGCAGGTACATATGTACATACAGTTGGCATTAAAAGTTTAAGTACCAATGGTTTTTTTAAGTGACTGCAAGGAGTTAGCTTGTTAAAAACACAAAAAAAATATATATATTTTGGATATATTAAAGTATATTTTAAGAAACATAAAAGTCGTTTTGTTTTCCTTTTTCATTAAATAACAAAAGAGCTAATTAAACAACGCAAAAAAAAAAAAATGCCAAATAGTTTAAGTACACTTGATTAAAAATTATGCTAAAATGGCTTAATATTTGGTTGTACCCGCTTTATGTACCAATTACTCATCGTTGCATACTATGTACTAACACTTTCGTTTCCTTTTGATCAACTTGTCAAATAAATTCCAAATGTGCGCAATTGAGTTGAGGTCTGGAGATTATAAGGATGCATGCAATTGCTTACAATTGTAAACATACTAAATATGACATGTGTTTTGGGCCAGTGTAATAACGTTTTTGAATTCAATTGAAGCTGGTTCGCGCTATTCTTTTCTCTCAAAACTTAGAGAAACACGTTTTTATCCATAGGGATATTTGTGAATAAAAGTTTTCCAACCCCAGATGTGCCCATATCCATATCTTATATCTTCAATTGGGATTCATCACTCGATATCACACAATCTTGGAGTTGGATTCGGGATTTGTGATATTAAGTGATGAATCCAAATTTTACATTTTCGATTTAGATAAATCTCAAAAAGTTTATAGTATATATAAAACATATTTATTAAGAACTAAATCTATAAACTTATATCTATATAAATGTATGTATATTGTGATATTAAAAAATAAATAACTTTTTTTAATGGTCTTTATAACAGGATTTATAAATTTTTAAAGTACGGCTCATCTACACTGCTATTTCTATGATATATGATAAAGATACATGTATATAGAAATAGTTCCCTGAAAGCGATCCTATTTATACAATTAGACCTATAGAATGCTAATTAATATAGAAAAATTGGAAGTGAAAAGGATCTAGTCGGGAGCACCCGAGTAGTAGATACCCTGAAACCTGCGATCTTGTCATTACAAATATATCAACTTGGAAACTAAATTCTTAATTAACTTCTAAACTAAACTTAAAGGAGTTATTAAATAATAAAAATCCGGACTTTGCATCTATGTACCCTAAAAGCATGTTTGTATAATAGTATTTGATTTTCTTCATTTTTTTTTATTAAGTTTTGTTAATTTTTATTATTTGGAGCAATTGGTATTCAAAATTCCATAAATTAAAAATCTGCATTTGCTTCAGGTTAACAATATGTATATTAAGCAATAAGAATAAAAAAAATTATAATAAGAAAACGAAATGTATTATCGAAATTATAAATTGAAGTAAACTTGATCTGATTTACGAACTGAATGAGCCCAAAAGCATTTTAGTATGTTTTTTATGTTGATTTAAATTATTTCTTTCTAAAATGTTCTTCGAAATATTGACATAAAAAGTTTCAGAATTGCCACTTTCAATTTATGAACTTAATATATTTATGCATTATGAATTATTATACAATAAAATTAATGGAAAACTGACCAATTTATATGATGAATACTCACAAGCATGTACGATTTTCTGTGGTATTTACCGAGACAAAGTCACCTAATCTATTGATAAATAGTCACAAAACAATTAGACATGATATATATCAATAAATTTTTATTAATAATACGGAATAACTATTTGTTATATAGAGTAGTAATATCAGTAGTAATATATGATATATCTCAATAAATGTTTATTACCTATTTGTTTCCTATGGTTGTAATACCAGTAGTATTACATGTTGCATAGGTATACATACATATATAAGTTTATTAGCAAAGTCGGTATTTTCGAAAATAGTTAAAGTATCGTGCCGTAATCGTATGAAAACACAGACATAATTTTACAAATCTTGATAATCTCGGTCAATAGATTTTCATTGGTATTCTCAGTGTTTTTTTAAAATCCATTTTAATGATACTCAAAACGTGTGCAGTGAGTTATCGTAAAAAGTTCTATGTTGCTTTTTCATCTGATGTCAAAATAGAGTAATAGACATCATTTGCCATAATCTTTCGAAACTTTGATCTATTCTTTTGTCATTTAAGAAAGTGGGAAAACAGATAGGACCTAATCTTATCCAATGCCCTTACAAAGTTTTAGATGAATCGACGATTGATGTGCAACGGTGGCAAGAGTAGAGTAGAGAAAGTCGCATTTTGAATGTTACAATTTCCCAAGGTATCTGCTCTTTGTTTTAAACCATCCAGATAATAATGGCTATAATTTTCATATGGGAGCATACCTTCAACGGTTGCTCTTTATATTTAATAAATTGAACCAAATAAGCTAGATAGTACGAAGTAGTTGCTAATTCTAACAAAATATACAATTTTTTATTTGACCTTTCCTCGAATTTTAAAGTAAAAGCACCGTGAAAAATGCCGCCAAAAAATCATAATTTTCTGAATTGAAAAATATATAGTTGCAAATCGAATGATAAGCAATTAGGAACGCTGAAGTCGGGCATTACGGTATAACCCAGATATCGGTATAACCAAAAAAAAGCCACAAATCAAATACCATAGGCTTGCAAATTGGTTTCTACAAAGACTTTTAAACTGTTATCCCAGAAAATTTGAATTTTATCACAAGACACCCAAATAGAAGTGTGTGGTGCAGTCGGTAAGAGTTGTGCAGCAGAAGCTAAAGGGTCGACGATTCGAGACCCGGTTTGAAATCTTTCTTGCTTGGTTTAGGGTATCTACTAGTCGGGCGGACCCGATAAAGCCATTTTCCTTTTTTTTTTAAACTTGAGTATCATCTCATCCAAATCGAGAATCTGCATTTAAACAACTTTGCATGATAAATGAATTCAAGTGTTAATTGTGTTTCTGTTTTAAATAAAAAAATAAATATAAAAAATAAGTTTTTATATTGACTTTTATTTTCGTTATTTAATTTGTTGGCTGCCTAATCAATGCAAAAATTGAGATTTAAAATTTCATGGATATTCAGCTTTACATACACACATATGCTTGCATGAATGTATGTGTGCATATACAAAAAGATATGGGCGCAAGAAAAACTTTTAGTCTGACTTTTGACTATTTCAGCGCAACGTCTGCGTCCCATTTATTTCAAATATAACCCAAAATCCTCTTTTTTTTAGATTTTTCGAACTGTTTTTCACTTTACATAAAGTAAATAGATATATTTTTACAAGTACATATGCTAATTTCTGAGCACAATACAATACAATGTTCCATACAAACGAACAGATGTATGTATACATGAGGCGTAGCAAGCGGTAATCTTAGTGTCCTTGATCCTTATTCATATACCAACATGCATATATATATATGTAAATAATGCGCACGACACGCTTCTGCACCCTTTCTTTTGAAAGGGGACAATTACATTTGTCCTTGAAGGCACACTGAACCATTAAATTGTACGCGCTTTCTATTTTAAAGTATTTATTTAGGACTATTTAAATGGGAAAAGGAGCATAATAAGTGTAATGATCACTATTGACTCAAAGTAAGAATACATTAGGCAAGAGTAATCGACAGGAATATGCCCAGTTCTTTATACAAGTATATGAATGTAATGTCCGCTTAGAGTTTTAACTGTGTAGTTTGTAAGCGGGCAGGTATATTATATATATACATATATCCGATATCCGTTTGAACCTATGAATACATTAATTTGCAGCAATTATATGTAGGAGCCAACTGCTTCACAGTAAAATTCGAGATACCCTGTACTCAGTTCTGAACTCCCTTTATATACAGTATGTGGAGAAGCTGATCTGATAATTCACATTTTTTCATTTCTATTATAATAATTAAATTTCTTTTACCTCAAAATCGAGTTAAAGTTGTTTATAATTATGATAAGAATAATCGTTTAAACACACAAATTCGCAATTTTCAATTTAAAAAAAAAACGTTTTTCGAAAATGATTTTTGATTTTTCACATGATTTTTGACCAAAAATATTACCACCTTAACATCGAGTTTTATGTTGTTTTTTTATATGTACTTATTATGTCAATATACTCGCTAAAAATAGAAATTCGCAATTTTAAATTTGGAATAAATAATTATTTGAAGATGGGTAATTGGGGTTTTTGCATATATTTTGATTAAAGAATCAATCAATACGACAAATAATATAAAAAACAAAGGTATGGAGGTTTGAAAATTGTAAGCCATCGATCTAAGAAGTTACATTTAAAAATTTTTGTCACTTTGGTATTATTGCTGACCAACATTTTGGCCGCCCTAAAACCCATTTTAAAGTTGTTTTTAATATTCATGAATTTAAAATGTATTTTAAAAAATTCATATATTGAAAGTAAAAAAAAATTAACAATATAAATCATCATATAAATGTCTTTAAATATGAAAATCGGTTATATATGCAGTTGGTCTCCCAATGTAAAAAAAAATTTAAAATAGCATAAGAAGAAATTATTATAAGAAGATTATAATAAATTATAAAAAACAACAAAAAAAATTGCAAACATTCCAATTTTAGTAAAGCGCAGAAATTACTTTGTAATATAAAGAATGATGCTCAGTTTAAAGTCAAGTTAAGCTGCAAAGACTAGCAGGGGCTAGTATATAAATAACGACATTAAGCAATTTAAATGTAGCTGATTAAGCGAATCGGGAACGAAAGAAAAGGCCTCTAATTATCTATGGCATATCTACCCAAAATGATCTGAGATAAAATGCAACGGATACTTATCAACCCGAAAGTATACACAAAGACGATTTTTTGCCATTTATCTTCTTACATTCTTATCCTCGCTATTGTGTATTTTGTGGATTTATTAGTTTTCCTTCAAATCGAACTAAGGTTACTTTAGTCTTAAATAGTTGCGTTATGCTCTTGCTACACTGGATTTGTTCATAATAAGCGGGGCGCGGACCTGCGCGTTAGCGGAAATACTAGATTAGATATCTACCTTCAAAATTTGAGGAGCTCTAGCTATAAAACTGTGGGAGATATAAATTTCGCAATTTGCGAGCCGTATCGTATCGAATACGAGGCAGATAGGTTGTAACTGCCACAAAGGTGCCAAGCTATGGAGAGGCAGAACCATAGTCGAGACTGACTCGTACTGCGACTCCAAAGGTGAAAGCATTACGGTGGAGGCCGAAGCGATACTATGCTCCTTTCCCGAGCATTCCAAAACCTCTAGTAAGGCTGGGCCCAATAAACGAAGGGAACAGGGAAGCGAAGGTCCAATAGGAAGATCAGAGCTTGTCCCAACAGCACCGGCGAACTCACCGCTGAGGAGATCAAAAGCTGCAAAGATGACCTTACCCTGAAGTGGGTCATAAATACACATGACAATACACATGACATGAGTGCCCCGTGCGAACGGCCTAGGCTGTAGGTAGTGCATATAACAATGAAAGCTGACAGAATCCGGATGTGGCAACCGCTGATTGGCAAGGAATACATATAACCAATCTCAGCATCAAGAGACAGCACATGGTTAAGTGGATCAGCAGGGAGGCTGAGGACATGTTATACCCGAGATCCGGGAAGATGGAGTGGGGAGTAGGTAGACTTTACTTACGACTCAAGAAACATCACCCCAAAGACAATAATAAAAACAAACTCGATACTGAAGAAGTAGAGTAAGACCGTGGCCTACAATTAATCGTACAAGCAGAACAAGGTCCAGAGTTGAGGAAGCTACTGAAGAAGCAGCCCCCATGAGGACGATGATTGTGTCACGATGCTTGTAGTCGAACCATTGAGTCTGGAGGAACATATCAGCTATACAGCTGAGCGTCCTCTATCTTATCGTGTTATCGATTAGAGCTGTCAGATATATCAGTTTTTGCGATTCCGGGGCTTAAGGTAGTATTCCAGTATCCCAAATTTGGTAACTTTTGCACAAAAATATGGACAATTTTGATTTTTGTAGCGCGGAGGCGGTGAGGGGCGCTATAATGGTCGCGGCGGGATATCAAGTATGCAATGCTGGGAGAGGTTACCAGCTATCTAAATACCAAACTTGGTGGATTTGTCTTTAAAATTGTAGGAAGCCTCTCAATGAGCGTGTCACAAAAATCGTATCTCTTTGTCTAAAGAGATAACTGTTAGCTTACAACCAAATGGTTTTTAAGCCTTTATCTTCAATACCGCCGAATACAGTTGCGTCCATCCGGACGGACAGACGGACAGCCTACCGGACATCGCAAAAACTTAATATACCTGTTTCACTTCGTGAACAAGTACATAAACTAAAAATTTGTTTTTACAAACTAAACCCAAATGCAAGAAATTAATGTAGAAATTAACGACGGCTAGATAAAAACTATTTTATTTAACCGTCCTAAAACTTAATAATATATATATGCAATTTAGCTCGATAAATTAGACAAATATCTTTACAAACCACATAAACATTAAGTGTTAAAAAACCTGCCAACACTGTTCTTTTATTGACGATATATTTTTAGCGATAGTTGAAATATAATATAATCGTATTTTGTACCATCGCAAAGCACCGACGAATTTTAATTAAAACATTGATCGTGTTATAGTTTTGTTAAGCGAAAAAAGTTATAGTAAACATGAGTCTCCGAATTATGCAAAACCGAAACAAATATCTTAATCTAACAAGCACTTTTAGAAGACGTAAGTGGCTAACTTGTAGTTCAAACTTATAAAGTTTGACGACGTTGATGCTGGGTGATCAAAGTCCAATTATATTTCTTAAAGTACAATCAATATACATATATTTTAATCTCGTTATGCAGTGTGCCACTAAAGTGCAGGTACACCAATCAACTTTTTGAAACAACAACTTTATCTTCAATTTTTGTTGACGAAAATCAAAACTAATATAAAATTGTTGATTCATTGTTTAAGAGTAAGATAAAACAAAAATGCATTTATCTCAATAAGTGTTTTTTGTTTAAATATTTTAATTATAATACAAACATTCCAGATTGTGACTGCACAAAAGTCTCGGTATTTACGTGAACGGTGAGCTTTTGAGAATATATATTTGTAACGGGACTGTTCTTCATTCCATTTATGCACCTCAATTCATCATAATTTACACAAAAGTAAAAGTGTGTGTAATTTTGTCAAGAATAATGCGTAAAGCTCTCTTAGAAGAACTTATAATAATTTTGAACTTACATGTTCAGAAAACAAAGTCCTACGCGGATGCATAGAAACTGATCAACAATACAAAATGCAATTGACCGCTTTAAATACAAAGGTCTCATTGCAAATATAATCAGAACTAGTCGGCGTACAAAATTGACAGAGCGAGATAAGCGAAGCATTAAGCATAAATTTCACAAAGATCCGTTCCAGAGTGAAACAAAAATTCACCAAAAAAAAATTACGTGCAATCCTAAATGCACTTAAGACTTAAACAAGGTAGCGGAGGCTTGATGGTTTGAATGATTGTATCAATAGGCCACAAAGAGTACATTTTGATTGGAGATTGGAATTGAGTCAAATTAACATTTTTAACAGGATAATTACCCAAAACACACAGCGATAAATAGGCGTTTGTAGATGCCCATCTTCATCAATGTTATAACCCTATTTTCATTAGGTATAGCAAGACTTTTGTGGAAGCAAAATCTATTATTTTTGTGTTATAAATTAAATATTCAGAAACCCGCTTATTGAGATAAATGCATTTTTTTCTCTTAAATAATGAATCAGCACTACTATTAAATTTTTTATTTTCGTCAAAAATATTTAATATAAGCTGTTTTTCTAAAAATTGTATTTGCTTTAATGGCTCACTGTATATATATTTATTGTTTTTTTTATTTTTTTAAATTTTTTGTTTTAAATAGTGGCCACAATGGTATTTTTTTAATATTTTATTTTTTCATACATTAGTTGGATATAGACAATTATCTGCCCAAGTTGCAGTTCAACCGAAACGAAATGGCCAAAACATAGTGCTTGTAGATGGGGTCCGTACACCGTTTTTGACCTCTGGTACAGCATACTCAAAATTAATGCCGCACGAATTAGCTCGGCATTCCTTGCTGTAAGTTTTATTATTGCTAGAAGCAATGCATGCCTGAGTAATACATATTTTTATACTTAAATAGTTCACTATTGCAAAAGAGCAAAATTGACAAGGAGCTTGTTGATTATATAGTTTATGGCAGTGTCATACAAGAGGTAAAGACCTCCAATATTGCACGTGAGGCGGCACTTTCGGCTGGATTTAGCGATAAGACCCCTGCCCATACAGTTACAATGGCTTGCATAAGCTCCAATGCGGTAAAGACTGATGTTTGGCCCTTTAAACCACTGAATCAAAATTAAAGCTCAATTTCATATTCTGTTTTTTAGGCAATAACTACTGGTATGGGCCTAATTGCAACAAACACATATGACGTCATTGTTGCTGGTGGCGTTGAATTTATGTCCGATGTGCCCATTAGGCATTCTCGGAAAATGCGAGCGCTTATGCTGAAAGCAAATAAGGCAAAAACTCTTGGTCAGCGTCTATCGTTATTAGCTACGTTCAGACCCGGTTTTTTGGCTCCCGAAGTATGACAAACACGGTTCTCAACACCAAAAACTTTTATATTAAATATTTAATTTACATTTCTTAAATAACAGTTGCCGGCTGTTGCTGAGTTCTCCTCTGGAGAGACAATGGGTCACTCTGCTGACCGATTGGCGTCAGCTTTTAATGTTTCACGCAAAGAACAGGATGACTATGCTTTAAGATCGCACACTTTAGCTAAAAAAGCCCAGGAAAACGGATACTTTACGGATTTGGTACCTTTCAAAGGTATGTGCATTATTTTATAGCGGCAATCAAAATAATTTATATTAAAATGTTTATTTTTCAAGTCCAAGGCGTTGATCAAGTTGTCGACAAAGATAACGGAATTCGCGTATCTAGCCCTGAAAGCTTAGCGAAACTAAGACCTGCGTTTGTGAAGCC
This sequence comes from Drosophila paramelanica, assembly GCA_035043915.1. Classification (NCBI taxonomy): domain Eukaryota; kingdom Metazoa; phylum Arthropoda; class Insecta; order Diptera; family Drosophilidae; genus Drosophila; species Drosophila paramelanica. Next base: position 125,131 of record JAWNMO010000405.1, read on the forward strand.
CTATGGAACAATTACTGCTGCCAATGCTTCGTTTTTAGTAAGTATTTTTCGTCTGTTTAATTTTGTGCTTTTTATAATGGGACAATCTGTTATTGTACTTCTAGTCTGACGGTGCATCAGCTTGCCTTATCATGACAGAGGAAAAAGCCAAGCAGTTAGGCCTTAAACCCAAAGCATTTCTTCGTGATTTTCTTTATGTGTCCCAAGACCCTGTCAACCAACTGCTCTTGGGTCCTGCCTATGGAATACCTAAACTCTTGAAAAAAGCTGGACTCGCGTTAAAAGATATCGACACTTGGGAAATTCATGAAGCTTTTGCTGGTCAAATTGTAGCTAACTTGAAGGCTTTAGACTCTGATTGGTTTTGTAAAACATATTTGGGCCAGAGTGAAAAAGTCGGAACTCCAGATTTATCAAAGTGGAATAATTGGGGTGGGTCACTATCAATCGGTCATCCATTTGCTGCCACAGGAGTTCGTCTGTGTATGCACACTGCTAACCGACTGGTCCGCGAAGATGGCAAGCTTGGAGTTGTTGCTGCCTGTGCAGCTGGCGGGCAAGGCGTGGCTATGCTCATAGAGCGTTACCCCGGCGCAAATGCTGACTGAATATATCGTTAGTTATTTACACATAAATATATCATTTAATAATAATAAATAAATTAATGGGCGGTTCAGATTAAGATTAAAAAGATTTTGACTTGTCCGTCCAAGACAGTTGCCTTTTTTATTGACTCGCAATATCTTTGGGATATCTCTGAGAATCAAAAAAAGCAGTATGTTTGCTTATAGCATACACAGATAAAAAAATATATATAACTAAAGCTTTTTGTTTAAATATAATTAAATTTTTGCTAATAACAAAATAAAAAAATTTTTTATATATTAAATCAAGTTTTAGTCTGTTTCATAAAGTTGTTTTTGTTTTAGCTTTGTTTGTAAAACATCGTTTTCATTGTAAGAAATATGCAGTGGAGGTATCAGAGCACATGCCACCATTCTTCCCTCGGCGTTTAAAAAATTAAACGTGGCGCACGCCTAAAAATATTTGTTAAAGATTGTAACATTGTAACACAAATTCAATTTCTGTGAACACACTTACCTGTTCTGTCCGAAGAACCTCTACGTTTGTTTTGTACTTTTTCATGAATTTAATAATCCGTTTAGTTAGTGTTGGTGTGGGGTTCTGATCTCCAATACCTATAATAAGTACGTCTATCTTTGGCTCCAATGTCGGAAAAAGCGACAGACTTTCTTCATTTATGTCTTCAAATGAGTTTACGTTCCAAGACAGGACAGATCTAAAATGTTTAACAAGCTTTAACACAAATATTTAATTACATAACATACCCAAATATTCAATTTTACTTGTACCCACCTAGGGAAAACCGTAATAGGTCCAATTAAGACCATTTCGTTGTTAAGTCGGAATCCATATTGACTATAACCTGTTATCATAAGACCCATGTCCATTTCAGTATTAAATATTGAAACTTTAGTTTTCCCATCATAATCATATGCCTTGCTTAATTTTGTTGCTACTGTTGAGACCATCCTCGGACGGACCAAGGAATGACACAAATTCGCCATTCCAAAAGCTTTAAACGTTACAGACTTCAACGCTTGTATATTCATTTCCAATTATTTACTGTTTTATTTTAGAGCAAAAATTCAAACGAATACAACTATAGTCGATATTTCAATGTCGTACCGATACTACATTCGATATATGACATATAGCAAAATAAAGCGGTATTCTAATTTAATTAAAATACAACAAAGCGTTGTTACCACCAAAACACGTTTTGTTATCGCATCAGTGATTTATTGACATAAATTGAATGCTGTTTTCAAGGTGCTTCGCGTTCAATGAACGCTTACTGTAGAATTAAAAAAAGGTGATATTCAAAAATAGTACAAAATTGTTTAGCGGTATAGAACCAATATTAGACAACTAAAATCAACTTAAAATCTAGTTTATGGTCCGTGAGCAGATTAGGTCACGACTAAAATAATATTTAGTTAGTTAGTTAGCTGAGACACCAAAAGAACCTTACATTTTTTTTTTTTCGTTTATTTCGACATATTGTTTCCCGGTATTTCTAAGAAAACCCATGCACCAAAGAAACTGGCGATTCAAGATCACGCTGCCAGTAAGAGTTGTTCAACCACCGGCTGGAACATTTATTTTTTTATTTATCTATGTTTTTGTCATAATTTGTTCCACCTTAATTCTTTTTGTCTGCCGTATGTTAGTGTGTAGGTGTGAAATGCTTGTTTCAGGGTATCTTCTAGTGTCTACTAGAACATACTTGCTCTATATACACTTTAAAATTCTTTTTTTCATTTAAGCTACGCTTTGGCAATTCAGAATTCGGCATTGAAAATTAAGCTAAGCATTGGAAATTCAGTGCTTAACTTATCGATAAGTGTTGAGTGCTATAACATAAACATAAATAGCCATATTGAATATTATTTTTCCTATCAATAAAACTCATATTTATAGATGAAGGTATAATAAATGGTGCTTATGTAAAAAACTTTTATTGATTTAATATATACGAGCTTCTAATCTTAACGCCTAACGTTTAAGTGGAAACGCAGGTATATAATTGTAGAATAATCGAATAAGTGATGACAGTGAGTAAAACTCATATGTAGTCGCATATATATATTTTTATCGATAGAAAATCGGACACTACACTCTATTAAATCATAGTATAATTAAAGAATTTATTACATTTTACATATGTCAAATATAGAAGAACCTGTCGACATCAACTAATCTAAAAGCGTTCTACAGATTTCCAGTTGGACACGGATTGTGCTTCTTTTATCATAAATAAGATCTAAATATGACGGCAATAGCTCTCTAATCAGTTATTCACAATAATAACATGTATGATCATGTCGTATATAAAGATTTATGATTAAAAATCATATGCAAATATTTCAATAAACTATGTAAGATGTGTGTATGTAAATAATATAAAGTGATTCACTGCAGTTGTAAGTAGACTAAGTTACTATATGGTAGAAAATGTACTATATAAATCGGTTATCATCCGCTGAGTAACTCGTTCATATTATCAAGCATATTTGGAAGTATGGCGACATGTATATGTATGTGTATGAACCTGCTAATTAATACGTTTATACATATGCACTTAATATGAATTTATAAATACATGTATGTTTATATGTACATGCTTAGCTCCAATAAGAAGAGTCGTTCAAAAATGAGTTTTTGTATGATACATTTTTTGTTTTTCTTGATATTCTGACCAATCTTGGCAGTTGTAGGAGTCGCCATGCTAATTTATATATAATCAAAATAATACCGACATCCCATTACTAAATAATAGTATTGCCTTTCATACCCAAAATTTGTAAAATGCAGTGTTTTTGTCTTCAGTAAACCAAAGTATATATATTCTTAATCAGGATTAACAGTCGAATCGGTACTCATTGGCGTCTAGCCCGGTTTTTGAGCATATCCCAAATTATGAGAACAAGGCCACCAAGTTTGTGTCGATATTTTCGCGTAAAGCCGGTTTGAAGTAGACTTGAAATAATGATTTATCAGCGTTTAAAAAAGTAATACTAAAATATTTTGCATTGAAAATCTTAATAACTTTTTATAACTATTTTACTTATGACTATTTTGTTTGTTATTTTTCTTTTTAGCTATTTACTAAAGGTTGGAAGAGTTTACAGATGATAACTACCTCACAACAGGCAAAATGATTGGCCCTAGCTCCCAAATAAGCAAAATATTATTAACTCTATTGTTTATGTTAATAATATTTTATGTTTTTATGGATATTGAGCTGTATCTACGAATTCATCATTATGCAATTAATCGAAATTATCACATTAATGTTTCGTCAACGCCACTATCGTCGATGGAACCGTCTAATTTGGTATCCGATTCAGGCAGAGCCCTTAAAGTTCCCACCGTTGAACAACAGCCGTCCTACGAACATAATACGTGGTTCTCATGCGATATTAATCCACTTTGTCACATAACAGTTAAAGCGATATTGCTAGATCAGACCAATCACTATCTTTTCGCACCACTAGCTACAATCTTTGACAATGTGGTTAAAATTTCTCAATCCACATTTATTACACCTAACATGATATCATTTTTTCACGTGTTTGTGGCTTGCGTATCTGGGAAACTTGTGGCATCTGATAGCCTAGGATACCGGCGCCTTGGTGTGTTACTTTTTCAAATTCGTACGTTTCTGGATGACTTGGATGGACACGTGGCTCGTGTGAAGAAACATATTCGTGGCGAACGCTCGGAGATCGGGACATCGGGATATTATATTGACGGACTTTGTGATGGGCTTGGATGCATTGCCTTACTACTTGGCATATTCTTTTTCCTAAAAAATAATCCACCTCGTCGAGGCTATTCAATAATTCCAATGAGCGATTCCAAAAGTCCCGAGCCAACAATTATACCTAAAATGAAGGCAACTACGCGCAAAGTCGCTAAAAATGTAATCAGCTTTACTGGTCAACTTTTACTCAGCTCTACGGCGTGGAATCGGTATATTGCTGTCTATCAAAACATGTTGGAAAGAGAAGATGTGACTAGCAACCAGTACCAGTGCCAGAATTATATATTTAAGTCAACCTTATTTTTTTGTGTGGCTTGGATGTGGCGCATAGTTAACGTACATGCCTTGCTTCACTGTGTTTTACTTAGTATTTTTTGCGACAAATTATGGGATTTTCTAAGGGCGATACGTTACAGTGGATATATAATATTACTAGTTGCCATTTGTTTAACTGAAATGCACATATTGGAGGCCCAAAACTATATTTTTAATTCAACAGCGTGCAGTAATCTCTCACTGTGATTTTATCTATATTACCGAGAATACAATAATATTTTTGTAGTTGAGATCAACAATGCCTTTTTATACCCTGTACCCATAATTTTAAATTGTGTTTGTGTGCAAAATATATATATACATTGTGATTGTGCGACTTAGGCTAAATACTTTAGTTACTTTATCTGTCAAATATATTAATATACAATAAGATAACAGGTAACCAGGCGTATTTACATGCATTATGCAGAATTCTTAGCAAGGTTTTACTTAACAATGAGCGTTTCTCGTTTGCGATAAGAAATGAGCTGAGTCAAATCGATATCACCTAAAATCGCAAAATTGATAAATGGTGAATATTTCCACAATTTGAAAGCTGGAGTCACCAAACGTGGTAAGTAGGATGCTGGTAACCTCCGCCAAAGTTGCGACCTTGATATCTCGGCCACGCCCAATTAGAGCGGGCAAACCTTGCCAGGCCACTCTGCGGAAAGTCTATATCTGTCATAGTTACACAGTTTACGACAGTTCCAAACGGTAACGTGTGTATATATCCCACTATTTTAAAAATAGAGCCACCAAATTTGGTATTTAGGTAGCTGATGACCTCCAACACAGATTGCATATCCCGCTTACGCCCACTAGAACGCCAGCGCCCTCGCCCTACAAAATCGGAACTTCAGTTGGTGTCCCCAAATTTGGGATATTTATTACTGGAATGGAAACAACATCGTAGAACATTTTCAGGCACGCCTCCTCCTGCCCCCGTAATCGCAAAAACCTTTATTTTTGACAGTTCCAATCGATAACACGTTAAAGGGCCACCAAATTTGGTATGTAGATAGCTGGTGAACTCCCTCACAGATAGAACTCTTCATATGCTGGCCGCGCATACTAGATCACCCCCCGCTGCTGCCTCCCCCAAAGATTGCACACTTAATATCCCAGCCAGGTCCACAATAACGCCCCCACTAGCCGGAAACGCCTATATCTCCCACAGTTTTTAAGCTAGATTAACGACACTTGCAGGGTAGATAACGGGTCACCTCTTTTTAAGAGCGGTAAAAAATTTCGGCGACGACGGGCGTACTTGGCTTTCTTAAACGTTGGTCGAAGGCATTCCCCAGGATAGAATTGAGTCTGTTCAGAACGAGTTGCTGCTATTTGCCTTATGTGGTTTAAGCTGGTATCCCAATCTTTGTCTCCCATCGTACTCCAGCAGACTCTTACTTCTTAATCTTCCGTCGCTAACCTACCGTTGAACAATCTTTGTTCTTCCTACATAATTTGATTAATGGCGATAGTGACTCCTCGTTCTTTTAGGTGTAATGAACTTCTCTGTGCCCTTGAGACTTACTAGAAACCTCCGGGAAATAACTGCCCGTCCTTAGCTATGAGCAGGGGCTTAGCTCGCCGGACGGGCTAAGAAAACCCCAATCGGGTCACTCAGTTTCCAACTCTGTCTGTTTTTTTATTCTTATCTTCCAAATACTTATTATTGTGATTATTAAGATTGTTCTATCAGTTTTCCCGAATATGTTGTTTATAATTTAGAGTAGATTTCCATTTATTAATATATTTTTAATTCTAACGCGTTCGTAACTCAATGTAGGATCTAATAACATCACTGAAACATTAAGCTGTGATCAGGGGAAAAGCTGACCGGACCAGCAAATAAAATACCACATCGTTTTGGTGATGCTATTACCAATGTTTATAATTTCATTAGGCTATTAGCATTTAATAAATATATTTATGTGTATATAGCTTGTTTTCAAATTCTCTGTCTCTATTCGTTCACTGTCTTAATTATTATTGTTAGTTCAAAAATTTAGGTTTTTCGAAATTTTACATTTGCCGATATTTAAACGTGACGGATTATCTACTTGCGGTCCCTAGTTTTAAACCTGTGGAAATAAATAGCCATATCCTGTATTTTGTAGGCCAGGGCCCTGGGGATGTTCTAGTAGGCGTGGCTGGGATATCAAGGGGGGAGGTCACCAGCTATCTACATACCAAATTTAGAGACCCTTGCATTAAAACTGCGAGATATCGTTTTTTGCGGTTTGAATGGCGGGAGGAGTGGTGGTCGGAAAGTCTATAATGACAGGTGGAGCTTTCCTGCAATATATATCCCAAATTTTTGTAAGTCTAGCTTAAAAACTGTAGGATATATATAGTCATTTTAGTTCTTTTAAGGGCATGGGCGCTGTGAAATCCACAGCTATCTGTATACAAAATTTTGTGACTATGTAAAAAGTAGTGGCGCTTCTATTTACCAACACCAACTCGACGCATTAAATGGTTCGCTATTACTTAGATTATACATATAAAACCAACAAGGAGGAAATTGGAAATAGGGAAAAATTATCAACAAAATTATGCTGGGTAGTTCTACGGTGGGCGGGATGTTGCGCAGCAAAACAAATTTGAAAATAACTGCCGTCCTGACAACGAACTGCGGCGCAGCTGGGAACAGTTGTTTTGCTGAAGTAAAAGACTCGGCGGTACGAGCCCGCGCGAAGTTCCGTTGTTAATATTTTATTTAATTATGTGTATGTGTGAACTACTGGGTTCAGGGTATCTCAGGCGGTCCCTACAGGAAGGATCTCATTTGTTTTCTATACTCGTTTATTATTACTACAAAATGTTATAAGTGAGCATATTGTATTTATTATTGCTCTGCGACCGTGTATTATGCTGTCATTTAGACTTGAATGCAGCGTTCTCACTTGTTTTAAAATACTTCGGAACATATATCATATTAAGTTACGAACGCAGATAAAACAAAATAGATTTTTCGATTGTCTAGCATTTGTACAAAAATAATGGTACAATTCTATAATGTATATAGAATTCTGAATGATGAGAGTGATGAAAGACTTATTTAAGCAATAAGGTCAGTATACTGACTAGCTTACATTGTATAAGCCATAGTTTTGCCATTTTACTTTTGAGTCCTTATATGAAGAGTGTTTGATTATACCTATAGTCACACCAGCTTTGAAAGAGTTTCTCCTACATGTTTTTTAAAACCGTCGAACTGCGTCCTTTGAGTTCTGCTCACCAGAAACCGTTTCCGTTTTAATATGTTATTTGAAGAATTTGTTGACTTTAAATGCATTATGAAGGTAATACGATATTAGGATGCTGAGTGAGTGACTTTTTTTTAACAATGAACCGTCATGCGTTGTCAAAATGACGACACCCGATCTTGTTTTCAAGCTTTTTCACGTTGTTATTTTAGTATGGTAGTATGGTTATATAGGGATGACTTTTCATCGAATTTACAGCATTATTTGTTTTAAACTTTAATCATCATAGTATGAGCAAGAAACATCGATTAAACTATCGATAAGCCCCGTTGCGCCTGATCATCGATACATCGTTGTTTCGTACAGCACTAGTATACATACAGAAAATTTTACTTGATATTGAATAGCAAGAGGAAATGGTGTGCTTTGTAAAATCAAATTTAAAAAAAGCGAAATTGTAAATATTCTTTATATATATTACGCACTTATTAAAAAGTGGATGTGCATTGACGTTGCGTGTGTTGTGTCGATTCGAGCGTGAAAAGAAAAGTGATTTCGATCTGGTTCTGACTGTGTGTGAATCTTGTGAGAGAGCGAGCTTAAAAGGAAATATTCAAATATTACGTGTGTGAGCTGTACTGAAAACATACATACATATATTGAAGGCATTACATCTGTAGTGTTACTACTAACCCTTTATCAATAGTGTAAGAATTGTTGTATAACCATTTAGGAGAGCCTTATCGTCAATCAACATTTTTCAGTACATACATACATGTGTTAGTACCTGCAGACGGTACAAACATCTGTACATGTATATTTTTTATATGCGTATACATGTAAAACGTGTATTCTATATATAAAGCGGTATAAAGTTTACACATTTTAACATGCATATGTACATTTACGTTTACTTCGACTAGGAAATTTCTGTTTGAGGTAAAATCAATACGTTAACAAATATGGTCAGATATATATCTGTACATTTTATCGCAAATGCGAATATGCTCGCTTTGAAAAGCGTTTAGAAACCCCATTTTTGTGGCTTATTCCATTGTATTTTCTATTTGTAGATTGAGCAATATTTTTCAACTATTTGACACATAGTTTGCCATCTGCGTGTTTCATATACACCAGTTACTGTTTTTTTTTACATTTTTTGGACATAGCAAACACTGAACGCTTGATGTGGATATAGGGAATTAGTTTACGCGTAATGTGCAATGGATTGTAATCTGAGTCAGGTTTATAGCAGCTCTGCAATCCCCTCTTTCTCTTTTTACTTTTTTTATTATCAGATGAGATTTTTCTTTAATAGTATGATTGCCAATGTTGTGGGTCTGTGGAAATGGTTGTCAAAATATTTGCATTTTAGTTAAATTATTTTTGTTTTAACGTTTTCTAGTTGAGTGGGCTAACGGTTGTGTGGGTGTAAGTGAGGGTGGGTGGCTGCAGTCTTCTAAAAAACCGGAACCAAACTTTAGGGGTTATTTTGCCAGTGAAGTGTACAGTCAATCATTAAAGTCATTTGTTCTTATTGAACATAATCTCAAAATATAATAATAATAAAAGGATATTTTTGTTTATTATATTTTATACTCGTTCACGAAATGAACTTCCTGATCGTCCGTCCGTATGAACGTAAATGTATTTCGACACATAAAGGTCACCGAGCCGTAAAATGTCTTTTGCCCAAAATACAAACCACTTTTTATTATATAGGTAAGAAAACTGCACGTTTTCAATTGTTTATATTGGGTATTAAAGTGTGTGATTTTAATTTCTTCAACAACTGACTAAACACTTTAATAGAAAGGTGTTGATTGAAGACAGTGATAAATTACCATTATTAAAGAATACTATTTGTTGTCGATTTTTTTTTATAATTTTTGGGAAACTGAACAACACTATCCGGTCTTAAATGGCAGGCAGATATTTTGAAAAAAAATGTTCAATTCTTCAATAAATATATTTGTTGTGATCGATGTTATTTTTGACCCAATTCCCATTATTTATTTTTTTTTTACGTATGCATGTTCCACAGTATGCAGTGACTTGGTAAGATTTGTCTTCGTGCAGATTCGTCAAATTGCTATTTTCTGGCCTGTTTGTGTTCATAGCTGTGTATTTTATGTTGGTTCTTTTTTTGTGTGTGTTAATAAACCATATACTAATTTTTAATAAAAATGTGTAGCAAATATATCGCAACAAGGAGAGAGAACTACCGCCTGCGCCACTTAAAAGTGACGATAACACATTAATTTCGCTTCAAAACAACGAAACTATTCTTTCTACAATGTAGAAACCCTAATCGTCTGCCCTATACGAACGATCCCAGATTGTTAATCTGCTAGCTACTTGCTGAATTGTCAGTACGAAGAAGGCAAAATATATATAATAGTCATATACAAAACCAATGTGTGAACATTGTTTTCTGAGTGAGTGAGTAATTTGTTAATACAAAGAGCTTTAAATATGAGATTATATATGGAGTATATCAGAGTGATTTTCAGTTGATTGAATGGTTTAAATAACATTGAAGTCAAATTTGTGTGCATATAAATCTCATTAATATTTTATAATTTATAGAGTTTTGAAAAAAAATCAAAATGGATTTTGTGCAAGTCTCCGAGGAGGAGGGTGACGAACCTATCGAACTTCCGGCTGAAGAAGATGGCACATTGCTAATATCGACCCTACAGGCTCAGTTTCCTGGGTCGTGCGGACTTAAATACAGAAATATGGATTCGAAAGCAGTACGGGGTGTTCGTTCAAACGAAGGAAGACTATTTCCACCATGTGCTGACTCGGGTTGGGGAGATTATGTCTACTTTTGTGTGTTTCCAAAAGGTATACAAAATAACAGAAGATCAGCCGAACAAATCGACAGTCCTTATCGCCCCATATTGCCTCCCATAGAGAACAAACGTAAAAGCGATGATAACTTGGAGAATTCGACGGCAAAAACCAAACGTATTGAAACTCGTTTGCGCTGCACTGATTTGATTGTTTTGGGACTGGCTTGGAAAACAACTGAAGACAGTTTACGGGAGTATTTTGAGAGTTATGGCGAAGTGCTCATGGCGCAGATTAAAAAAGATGTCAAGTCGGGGCAGTCTAAAGGATTTGGATTTGTTCGTTTCGGCTCCTACGATGCACAAATGCGCGTACTCTCTAATCGCCATCTTATAGATGGGCGTTGGTGTGAAGTGAAAGTTCCGAATTCAAAGGTATTACAAAAAAATAAATAAAATAAAACGGTTGAATACAGATTTTTTTATCTCTTAGGGCATGGGCCATCAAGTTCCATGCAAAGTATTCGTTGGCCGTTGCACGGAGGATATCAACTCAGATGACCTACGCGAATACTTTTCTAAGTTTGGCGAGGTTACCGATGTTTTTATTCCCCGACCATTTCGGGCATTTAGCTTTGTTACTTTCCTTGATCCTGATGTTGCCCAATCTCTCTGTGGCGAGGATCATATAATCAAAGGTAATAAATTTAATGAGTGGTATTAATATATATATATTTATATAAACATAATAACTTGTGATTTTATTAGGAGTGTCAGTTCACGTTTCTAATGCCGCTCCCAAAGCTGAGCAAAACCGGAGCCATCAAGGGCAAAATTATAACTATAATTCTGGAAATAATTTCGGAATGCATTCGTATCATCCTCAAGGAAATCACATGAACTCAGGCCGAAGCGGACATCACAGAGGTAATAATCAACACAATGCACACGGAGGTGATAACACTGCAATCGGCAATAGTCACAGCAACATTGGCAGTGGTGGCTACGGAATGGGTAGCAATAATTTTGGTGGAAATTTGGGTGGGGGTTACACAAATGGTAGTAATCACAATAGTGGTGGGAACATAAACCGCCAAGACGGAGGTATTCCCTATAATAGGCAGAACAATTTTCATGGCATGAACCAGCCACACAATGGTAACGTAGGTAATGGTTGGATGAACAGGGGACATTTGGACATGCCTAACCTACAAGCGTTAGGCATAAATTCACAAGGATCCAGCTCTTCAAATCAAGGGCAAAACATGAACAACCCTTTAGGCGTCGGACTTAATTTAAACTCATTGCCGATGAACCCTGCTTTGGTTGCTGCTGCGTTGAATCAGTGGAGCCTTCTTGGTAATCAGCTGCAAAATCAAAACCAGGATCAGCAGGCAAGCCTTCTATGCACTATCATTGTTTCAAACAAAAAACTCTTTCAGTTACTTCTCAGGGAGGCAATTTTTTATCATGGATGGCACAAAACAGCGGCGGGCACTCCAACAATTCTAATATGAACTCTGGGAGCCGCAAAGGACCAAATAATGCAAACAACTCTAGTGGCATGAACAAAAGCGATAATTTGGCTTCTAACGATCAGCAGGTGAGTTCACACGACAGGCATTTTAAGGTCTATATTTTTATTTTTTTATATTATAGAATGGCTCCTGGTCAAATCAAAGCAGTGGCTCCCAAAATTCAGTGGACAAATCAAACTTTCTCTAATTATAGAAAACTTTACCAATATGGTACGAATAAAAATAAAATCATTTAACTTTAAAAATAAACTACAATGTGTATAGTTGAATATACTGATGTAATAAGCTTCCTTTTTGAGCGATCTCCAAGTAAAGGAAAATTTACTTTGGCAATAAGATTTCGTCCATCTATCATTATATCCTTGCAAAGGCGCAATGTATTTTAATTACAGGCAGTACAAATGTAGGAACAATGGGAACAGTCCGTCTAAAGTTGGGTTTGTAATAAAAAACTATTTTGATATTTCGGATATCCTAACTAAATCCGAAAAATCATTTAACAACGGAAAAGGCATCTTCAAGCCGATAAAGCATATACATTTATTGCTGATCACCACAACGAGAGCCGTGCTCTCCCAATTAAGCTTAATTTTAAGTTGTAAATTTTTATCGATAATATGAGATATATAATAGTTATCGCCATAAAAGACTTTAAATTCGCAAAGAATAAGTCGCTTCTGAGGTCAACGAGCTTATACAGACGGATGAACAGAGTGATAGACGGACATGGCTAAATCAACTCTGCTGTTGATGCTGATCAAGAATATATATACTTAAAAGGGTCGGAGATGCTGCCTTCTGTCTGTTGAACATTTGAAAAAAAAACATTTTATATTATATAATATATATATTTAACTCAGCAGCTGTGCTTGGCCCTCATTATGGTAACTAAATTTTTAAATAGCAAACTAGTAAAAAAGGCCAAGTTCATTGTTCTAGCTCTTATAGTCGACACGTTCATAGAGACAGGTAGACAGACATGGTACAACCGACTTGGTTTGTGATGCGGTGACAATGAAATAAACGAAGAGGAGAAGAGTCCGTCCGACTGAAGTACCAGTCAGGAGAGCACCAGTTGTCAGTCATATGTAAGACGGCAGCCAACACGGCATGCCAGTCGGAGGATGTCCCGATATCAACAACGATCGCATATTAATTAATGATGTGCTCAGACTTAGTTCCCCTACCGGAGGGTCCATGAACGATTCACCCCGTGGACGGCTATGGACCGCAGCCATGACAAAAGTCGGACCAGGGGATGTGGCAGAGAGGAAGGAGGAGCTAAAAGTCCAATGTAAGTCGTTCCGACGGTAGCCCCGCGGTCCCAGGGGACCGACGTCGTGCGTCGAGGAAACTGCATGTATTTCAACCCCGCAATTATCGGGCTACTCGACCATTCTTGAGTTAACAAACACCATTATTCCGAAGGACTTTTGACTTAATAAGCAAGCGTTCCCCATGTATCAGCATGCGGCTAGTGCTATACGCTTCTCGCTGGAAGCACTGTCGAACCGAACGAACACCAGGACAAAACATGTGATCACTGAAAACGACAGAGTTGTGGAAGAAGGTCGACAACTTATTCGAAAAATTGGTCTGGTGGGAGTCCGAGGAACTCAGGAAGAATCGCGCATGGTGTGCACCCACCTATCGCGGAATGGCCGCGCCATAACTATCGTTTCGAAGCAATCTCCCAGTATATGAATTATGATAGAATTTATGAACTATTACTGTTTGAACTAATACGCTTTTTTATAATGAATTATTTCGATTTTTGTAATACTATAATTTATTTTATAAAGCATAGGTATGCGGTGCAGCTGCCGACAAAAGTTAGTTAGAAGTTTTAGGGTAAATGCACTGACCGAAACGAAGACTCAACTATTGGGTTAAGAGTACAGTGTCGAATAGCAACAAATGGCCATCGAACCAACTTTAAACCTCGACAGAAAAAGCTCTATAAAGAAAGAGCATGCAGGCATCAAAGGGGCTGAGTGCAAGAGAAAAACCCTAGGTCAGGTACCCATTGCAGTCGAACTTATGGTGATTGAACCTGTGATTCCCGTACGTTAAGTTTTCGAGCCGTCTAAGTACCACTTAGACTCATGCGATCGTTAAAAGGATTGCCATTATCCCATTCTCTACAATCTGAAGTAAGAGTCCTAAATATTACCCCAAAGAAAAGTAACGTGGTAAAATCAGTTGTATCGAAGATCTTTAATCAGGATCTTTAATCAGGACAGGGTGAAGCGCCTTTGCCATTAAATTCTTTATTTTTATTAATGTTATGGTTTATTTTTGAAACCAAGCCAAAAAAACTGAATAACGACAGGTATTCAGAATCCGCTATAAATTCTTGGATACGAATATATCGCATATGATTTTCCACTTTGGATTGAGGTGATTTTCTGAAATAGTTGTCTTGGTTTCACCACTATTAGTATATTTGCACTTCGAAAAGTATGTGTGCCACCCAAAAAACATTTCTTACAAGCGCAGTCACTTTTAGATACGCTCACCAACAACCAGTACTAAACATTCCAAGTTCCCATTCAAAAGTGACGATTTTCGCAATATTTCACACAGTGTCAAGTGAAATAGAGAAGAAGTGCGCGCGAAAATTGACATTGCTGCCTGCGCTGCCAATGCAGGCAATGCTTTATTATGTGTGAGAGGAATTGCACTATCTCATCCAACACACACCAAAGTCGACTAGAGCTTGCTAAGCTGAAAATTAGTTACAAATTTTTAGTAATATATGTGCCCTTTTTGTGTTATTTAGTTTGTTACAATGCTGATCCTTACTGCGAAACTTATATTTTATAAATTATTTACCATGTTTACTTTGTTTCTTTGTTTCATCATTAATAACATGATTCATTGAGCAGAGCTAGAGTAAATAATGCATTTGCTTATACAACGAGTAAATATTGTTTAATTATTAATTGCACAACGTTAAGAGAATCATATATTGTGTTACCATAACATAACTTAAATGTTTCAGTTTTGAGTAAATTAAAAGAAGATAACTTATTCTGTCGTTTTTTGTTTGGTGTTCCATTCCATTGTTCTAAGTTGTTTGAAATGACAGTTCTGTAACGGAAAGTCGAGTTATTTCTTGCGAGGGAGCAAGTTTTAAACAAAGTTTTAAGGATTGAATAGAATGGATCAAACAATTCGGGAAAGATTTATTCCACAGCAATTACTATATTTTATTGCTGGTCGACGCTGTTGTCAACAATTTGCTTGCACATTCCGTACATCCGAGCACAGTGCACTGATCGATTCCGCACGATCTTTGGGTTTACGTTTCCAGTACATATTAAGTAATGGGCAGATATGTGTTAAAGTATTCAAGCGATCCTGCCGACACTACTTTGATGAGCCGAAATCATTAAAGTTGTCCCACTCAACTATATTGGACATGTTCACATTGCTGGCTCGTACAAACGTCGTTGGAAAGGATGAACTGCAAATATGTGCGGATTACATTGGCCATAATAGGTGTATTCAGGTTCCATCACTTTATATCCCTTTAACAGCTATGAGCCAACCAATAATGCTTCCCAAATCGGAGAAACAGTACAAGTTTTTAGCAAAGGCTTTAAACATCCCGTGTCACAGCGAAATCCTTGAATGTGTTTCTGGCAATCGCGTTACTGTGTTCGATGGAAATCTTTCCGTGGATAAATCCATTTTATTGCCGTTAATAATTTTAGAAGATGCAAGATCCAGAAATTCAAATTTAAAAATAATGTGTATCGAAAAGGAGAATATTATTGCAATTTACAACTGCGAGCGTTTTGCCGAAAGCTTGGGTGAAATTGTTGGCGAAACTGTGGGAGTCCAAGTGCCTCAGCACAGCAGCATTAGCTCTGTAACGCATGTTGTGTATACCACAGCCAGATACTTTCTACGTTCTTTGTTTAACAAAGACTCGAATAAACTGAATCAAATCAGCCACATTGTGGTTAATGATGTGCACATGCACGCTCCATACACTGACATTTTACTTTATGAATTAAAGCAAGCATTAACATTGGATGGAAATATTAAAATCATATTACTCTCGCAAGAGTGCGCGGCAGAGCGATTTCTAAGCTTTTTTGGTGAAGGCACGAATTTCGACTTTGAACCGTCGGGTCCATTTGACTTTCATATTTCTTATTTGGAAGACATCCAAAGAAGAATTGCTTTGGCGGGTATTCACAAAGGCCCAGAGGTTTATAGAAAACAGTTACAAGTGTTTAGAAATAAAAACCGTAGAAACGAACAAATGGATAAATGCTTGCAGGCCTACGAGGAGCTTGGGACCGATGTGGCAATTCGTCCACTTTTGTATTCAATAAATTATGAGCTGGTACCAGTAAACTATCAGCACTCGCTTACTGGGAAGACGGCTGTCTTTATTGCCTCCCAGCTAGGCAATGCCAACCATCTTCGCCTGTTATTGTTTATGGGCGCCAATCCAAACATTGCGGATGAACAGCATGAAAATGCTATAACTATTGCTACGTTAAATGGGAACACCGAATGCATTAATATACTTGATAATTATAGTCTTCATGGTTACAATGTGAAGAAAAATAATCCCGAATTTGTTGATTTTGATGCTGTAATCGATATAATGTATCTTCTATGCACACAGTCTGAGTTTTCACCAGGTAAGATATTACAAATTATATTTTTTTTGTATGTATGATAATTAAGTGATCTACTTGTGCTATTTTTTATTTTTATTTTTATTTTTTTATAAATTAATCAGAGTCTTATAATTGTTGTTTTATAATTGTTGTTTTATTTAGTTTTTGACCCATTTTTTTTGACAACCACAAAAAATCTGTTATGACGGTAATTTCCATAGTATTAAGTTGTAAATGTAGCAGAATCAAAATCAGAATTATAAATAATATCCGTTCGATTGGAGTGTCTGCCTAGGGGGACGTTCCCGATTAGAGAACTCTTACTTGTTTTGCCTACTTTTTATTACATACATTTTTCTTTATGTTTAAAAAGTTACAGGCATTAATCTATTGTAAAAAAAAATTTGTTTTTAAATTTTTACTTATTTTTTTATCTTTTACAAGAACATATGGAACGCCTTAGCGTTTAAAGTTTGTGAGATATTGTTTCCAAACACATATATTTTCTTTTTAAATTATGTATTTTATTGTTTTGCAAGGCGTCAGTGTCTAGATTAATACTACATTTTAGTATAAAAATAAAATTTTTGGTCCAAATTCATGTAAAATATTTTCAAGTAATACCCTATTGTTCCCATATAAGGATAGGTCTCAACTTTTCCCAGCCATAACTTTGTCAAAACTCAACCGATTTCCATGCAGATTGTATTTTTGTTCATGGTTCGGGGTCTTGATTAATCATACATTTCAGTATAAAATAATAATATTTTCGGTCCAAATTCATGTAAAATATCTATTTTCTGAAAAAATTTTGAATTTATAGAAGTTTTTCACGTTTAAATTTTACAGTGTATGACAGTGTATGGGCTCACCAAATATAGAACTAATTAGAAAAAACTTTGAAAACATAATCGTTGATTGTGAATTTTGAATTGTGTATAAAGGGCGAAACTGGTAACCATGATGTTATATGTTTGTTATTGCCTCAATTTATATTCGTTAATAGCTCTTAAATATATTTAGTAATTTATTTATAGTAATTTTTTTTTTTATCGATATACTTCACTTCCACTTTACCAACACTGTTTAAGTAATTGAATAAATGAAATTGTTTTTATATTCTCCCAAAAGTTTGCCATTTACCTTAACTTCTCCAATGATTTCAGTCCTTGCGCAATAAAGAATGGTCTTTAAAAATATTTAATTTGTACACTAAAAATTTATAGGAAATATATAGGAAACAATTGTTTCGATATATGAGTAATCAATTTTAAGCATACACAAATAGTTCCACCTCTAGGTGTATATCGATACATAAGAATATTATTTTTGTATTAATATCAGAGTTTAGTTTTGCATTTTTCAATTAAAATGAGCACATATTCTGAAAGTAGTGAGGGCAAATTTATTCCTGCAACCAAGCGACCAGATGGCACGTGGCGAAAAGCTCGCCGAGTCAAAGATGGTTACGTACCGCAAGAAGAAGTCCCACTATACGAAAGCAAGGGAAAACAATTTGTTGCCCAGAGACAAAATGGATTGCCTCCTGGCATGTGTCCACTTTTAGCAGCTGAAATGAAAAAGGTGCGCGAGAAAAAGGAGAAAGCAAAAGTTAAAAAGGTTGAGAAGCAGCAAACAAAAGTTACAGCAAATGCAACGTCGGACGCTATGGGATTGCCTGTCACAGCGCCAAAAAATAATAATGACCCTTCTAAAGAACGCGAAATATCCATCCTTTCAAAGTCTGTGGATGACACTATTGCGCTAGTTGACGTCCTTGAGATTGATGTAGCAAAACAAATAAAAAAGCTGAGAAAGAAAATACGCGAAATCGAGCAAATCGAACTTAAAATTCAAGCAGGCGACATAAATAGTCTTGACAAAGATCAACTGGAAAAAGTTAAAAAGAAGCCAGAAATTTTAAAAAATTTAAAGAAAGTTGAGACTTCCACCGAACTTTGCACATAGTTTTTTGCCGATAAAACTTGTGTTTTAAAATGTTTTAATGTAAAGCCAATATATATCATTGCCTGCCTCTGCCTACCATACCGAAACATGTCTGTTAAATAGTTTTAATATAAGACAGCTGATTCTATCTGTTTTAAAAATGTGTGGTTCCATTTATCTGGTCTATTTTGACTAAATTAGCAAGATGAATGGGCTTTAATTTTAATTATTTTATAAATAAATACAAAACAATGCAGTTCAAATTTTGCGTACACATTTTATTTTTATTTGACATCTGTATTTTTTCAGGAAACATATTGATAATTTTGCCCACCTATTACCATCTAGTAAAGCTGAACTATATGTTGCTGAGTAATATATTAACAGGCAACTTGCCAGAATACTCCATATATTTGTTACATGAGAACATGGACAGGGAATATTTAGACTCTTTAGTTAAAAGTCATACCGACACCTTAAAAGTCGTTTTGGCCACTGAAATAATCGAGTCGTTGCCACTCTCGGTTTTATTTAAATACCTAATAGATGCCGCAACCCAAAAGAAAACGTTGTTCGATTGTAATACTAGCAGTACGGAAGACAGAATTGAATGGGTTGCAAAAGATTGCCTTTTAAGAAGAACATTAATTCTTGATACGAAAGGTTGGTTTAACTTAACTTGTTTGTTTGCATTAAGTAAATCTAAGTATATATTATATTTTAGCAATTGCTGAAAAGTACTGTTTTCGACTCATAACAAAAGAAACATTTGAAATGCTAAACACAAGAAGCAGACCTATACTACAGACAATGCATTTGGACAAAATTTGTTTAACTGTCAAATTATTGTCGCCAAATATGATTATTAGTGAATATTTGGCTAATACGATTGCACCGCCGCCCCTAATACACATTCACCAGACTGTGCAGTTTCTGAAGAAGATTGACGTGTTGGATGAATCGGAGGACGTCACATGGTTGGGCTGTCGACTGATAGATGTTCCTGTGCCTTGCCAACTCGGACGAACTCTAATGTTTGGTATTTTGCTACAATGCTTGGATCCGATATTAACTATTGTGAGCTCACTTACCACTGCCGACCCATTGAGTATAGCGTTTCACGGAGACATTGATTGTATTTGGGATAGATTTACTATTTACATACAAAATCGTATTAAAAACGAACGTTCTCGTTTAGCAGAAGATCAATTTTCAGATCACTTAATATTTGTTCGTCTGTTTCAAGAATGGCAAAGCCGATTAAAAGACGACAATCCGCCTTTATACCTAACCGATGAGTACGAGTTCGTACTTAATGGCCTAATGGAGCAGTTAAATATGATCCGCACAACACTTGTAAGTGCCCTGCGCGCTGCTAATTTGATACATAGTCAAGGTCACCTAAGTATACAAAATGTCAACATGAAGTCGGCCAGCTGGCCACTGGTTAAAGCTGCACTAACTGGTGGCATGTATCCCAATATTTGCGCAGTGGATGCAAAAAATAAATACCTCAATTCGGCCCACTCAATAAACGTTCATCTGCATCCCAATACGGTACTTCGAAATTTTTTGGAGCCTTTTAAAATATCTGCTGAACGGATCTGCACGCCATGGGTCGTCTGTACGAAACAGAAGAATAATATAAAATATGCCACTGTTGTTGTTCCACTGGCGGTGGCCATGTTTGCTGGTGAGCTTCGTGTTCTTTTTTTTTATAATAATATATTTTATATATGAGTGTTTTACAGGATCAAACAAATTTGGCATTGGGCATTTTTCAGTCTCGTCGCCAGATGGAACCAACATTAATTTTTTTATCGACGAATGGATTTGGATGGTGATGTCGAAATCTGATTTCGACATTTTTCTAAAAATACGGCAATATTTTTTTAAAATGTATCAATATTTTTTAAAATATTGCAACCAGTTTGATAAATGGCGAAGCGAATCCACATTAAGTAAACATAATCTATTATTCGAAACGTTGACTATAATATTTGAAAATGAAGACGTTATTGCCGGTTTCAAAAAGTGTTCAAACATCGGCTTTCGACCAGCACTAAAGTTTCCGAATCTATATTTGCTTAATTTGATTTCTCACTTTACTTGGAAACAACATATAGATGAGAAAACCGCTACAACACAAAAAGGGCCGAATTTTAAAGTTAACTCGAACCTTGTTGAAAAACAATTTTTTTTGCTTTACACAGAAGATAGCCCCAACCGTTTTTACAAAAATAGCGGTGCATCGTACATTGAAAGTGTGATCGGAAAGTTTGCAAGACCAATTGAGTCACCCAGTCGACACATTTACGTTATTTTGTATTCAAAAAATCCGGATATAATGATCAGCATTTGCCGAGCCAAAATTCAAAAGGGGGAATTTATCTTGAAGGAGTATTTCAGGAACGCAATTCCATTGTGCGAAATTGTGTAAGTAGAAAGAATCTATTACCACTTCTAAACAAGGTATCAAACTAAATAAAGTTGAACTAACAAATAATATATTGCAAAACACTTCGTATAATTATCAATGAAATTTTTCTATACTTTATATACTCAATTGTAAAAGTTTATTTATTATATATTGCTTTATAGGAAGGCCTGTGCATCTATAAATGTGAACGCTCCAAATTGTGATGGGCGTTTTTTGTCCACTCTTATAGACAAAAGAGTTGGAAATTTAATTATGGATTTATTTGCTTTTCGACACCATTGGGTACACACAGAAAAATAGAAAATGTTATTTTTATAAATTGTTAGTATTAATTGCATTTTATGATAACAATAGTATTACATTTATCTGTCCATTTGCAGGGTACACTTTGGATTTTCACATTATGTATTGTGCACATATATAGTGTGGTATAGTTTAAGCAATTATTTCACAATCCATCCTTTTACATACATGAATACTTGAATTTGTGATAACATAGTTTATTTCGCTAAGAGCAAATATAAATGCAAGCATGCATATGTGAATGCAAAAATGAAAATGTCAATGATATAACACAATAAAAGGTGTATATAAATATTGCTGATTCTTGTTGTGTTATTTAATGAGTGCAGATTATATATAATTGATTATTCGATAAATGAAATATTTTTGTATAATACATTTTGGTTTATTTTTACAAAAATATTCGAGATTATTACAGAAAATTACATGTACATTTAAACACACGGAAATTGTATTAAAAATTTACAATTATTTTAAAGTATAAGTCAATGGCACCCACAAGATTTTACAATCATATTTCTATACTTTTTCAAGTTCACATTCTCATCGTTTAGATGATATAAAACTGGAAGCGCTCCCAATCGCGTTGGTGCACAACACGGTTTTGGTACTCTTTTAGGTTCGAGCAAGTGTACTAGTGTTTGGACAATTGCGTGATTGGTGGCGTTCATATGTGCGTTGAGTGGAAAATTGCATTCTCCGCTGCAATAAAAAGCTCCGTAACCCTCCGGTGCGATAATCCAATCATGCCAGCCCAGGTCTTTAAAGTCAATGTAGAGTGTTTGCATCTGACAGCTTCGCGTATTTTCAATTGCGTTATCCACAAATGGATTTTGCGGCTCTGATTTATTCTTTTTGCGCGGATGTAAAGTGCTGCGCTTTGATCTCTTCTGTGTACTGTGCGTGGAGGATGTGGTTTTAATAAGTTCTGGACCTCTGAAGAATCCAATCATAAAGGGTTGGTTTTCATCATCCCCTTTCACTTTGTGATGTATTAATCCAATGTCATCAAGTTTAATCTCCCGATCAGGTTTGTTGATTGCATGTGCACCGATATAAACACCGTGATTTTCATTTGAATTTACATGCCAATCATGCAACGCTTCTGTAACATTCAGCTCCAGCCAGCCAACATAGTCGCCTGTTGTGTTAACGGAGGAAAGTGGCTCCAGCATATTCTGTGCCGATCCTCCCGATCGAATTTGATAGACTGTGACAGTAAATTGTTTGTTTGTCGTAAGCCATTTGCCTTCGTTGGAGTTTTGGTAGATACGTAGCTCGGCCATCATTAGGTAATTGTCCTTTGGAATATTAGTAACATCAAACCACAGCCGGCGGCCGTGCTCATGGCGCATTTCTTCCACATTGTGATTACGTTTGTTTAAAAAAGTCATTATAATATCACTCTCGTCTATGGCACGTTTGTCGAGATCGGTAATGAAATTCTGCTCGCTGCCATTTGTATCGCGCTTAGAGCGACTGTGTTCACTTCTGTGCTCATTAACAAGACCTTCTTCGGAAGTGATGCGATAATAAACGTCAAGCAGAAACTTCGGCGCCGACTTTCTCAGCGACAGACCATGACTCTTTCGATATAAAGGACGATCTGCTATTCCCAAGAATTCCAATATCTCATAAGAGACATCCAGCTTGTCGTCATCGGTTAGCACACGTTGCATTACTGTCTGATCTTTACCATTATCTACGTATATCCCAGACTGTGTGAGTTGGTGTATGGAACTGTGCAAATAATTAATATTAGCCAAAACGACGGTACGACTCTTAATTTCATGATGATTCGCACTCTTAAAATGTTTTAAGTCTCCAGCATTTGGTTATTTGAAACCTAGACTGTATTAAATTACAACGATTTTGTTGTGTTTTTTTATTTGTATAGTTATTTGTGTGTACATAAAATACTTATACACCTCTATTAAATTCGTTGTATGTATCTTAATCCCATGGATGCATTTTTTCTTGAACCCATTTATTGACAAGTTGGCAGCGCTGCTAAAGTGATCTGCAAAGTAGAATAGCTCCGGAACAAACAATGCTGGTTCCTTTTGTCTATGTGCGTATGATATAGTTGATATTTTAAATTAAACTATTAAACTAATATAGGAAATGATTAAAAGTTATTTTGCTACCATTAATAAGTTTAAATTTTTTTTTTTATTTTCTCGTAAGAAAATAATAAATAACCTAGAGGTAATATTTTTATTTTTTTTATAACTACTTTATAACACTTTATTTATAACTACTTTTTGTTTTTTTTTTTACACACAAATTTAAAATTTTTAAATTACATTCGCAAATCATTAACTCAGTAATTTAAATTAAAAACAGTTTAAATTAGATACCAAAATATTAAATATTTATCGATACTTTTCATTTCGATTATTTGTCTGAACAAAGTGTGGTGGATTATCAATTTTGGCATATTGCTCAAGTAGTTGGCAACTCATTGTTAAAGAGAAACAGTCAACAACAAGTTAGCAAGTGAGCACTAGTAAAAATTAGAAAAATTGATTAAGTGAGTAATTACATAGCATTTTTAAAAGTTCTAAATGCATACAAACATATATGTGTGCGTGTTCATATAAACGTTTTGTTTGGAATGAAGATTCTACAAGTGTGTGACAGAAATTAAATTAACTCAATTAGAAAGTCGCATGAAATATGTTGCAATTAAGTGTATATATTATAAATAGACATGTGTTTTCTATTAGTAATATAATTGTATATATACATATGAATATGTATTACAAATATATGTATTTCCGTTTAATGCCAATAAACCTGTTTCTACTTCGCAATCAAAATATGAATCTCTAGTTTTAGATTTATAAAATATTTAATTTACTAATGTGCATTTAAAAGAGCAGCTATAAACATACCAAACATTATATTTATATATACATATGTAAATGTACATATGTATGTACATAATTTAATGCTGTCCAGCTCAGCGACTCTTGATATCTGTATGATGTCACCATTAAATTGGATATGAAAATGTTTTTGTAAATGTAGCATAGAAAATGATTGTATGTGCGTATCTAAAATGTAAACTGATTTAACATAATAACGTTTTCAATTGCTTATAATCTCAGAAATAAGTTGAATATACTGTAATAAGCTGTGCATACACATTCACAAAATTGTAGGTTTAGATTAATATTCTTGATTATATGAACTTCGTCTCTTGAGCTACATATATCAGTTTCTTAAAACTAACATACAGTGAGTCATAAAAGTTTTGCCACATATTTAAAGTTTAATTCAACATAACTTCTTAACAACTTAAGGAATCATTTAATAATATATTTTAACACCAAAAACATTTGATTCAATTTTTGTTCAGATTATAAATGGAGTAGAACTAAAACAACGCACGAATTAATGTCCGAATTCAGTTAACTCTTGGCCTACCAATACTACGATACTTGCACTGTTATTTCTGCATCGCGTCCCATTTTGCTTGTCTACTTGGATCACGAACGAATTCAAGTCCGTTGGGATACCAAGAAGGACAAATACACATGAAGAGTGCTAATTCTTTTTTGATGTGTTTTGGACTAGTTTTTCTTTCTTTTTCTTGCATTAGAAGTTGGGTGCAGTAACGGGTTATTTAAAAAAAAAAACAATGGATGTGGTAATAATTTTTTGACTTACTGTACATACAGTATGTCAAACAAGTTGTGTTATAGTAGAAGAAATTTACATTTTTCAACTACTATTTAAAAAAAATTGAACACTTTTAACAGTGTTTTACAAATATAAAGAGCAAAATAAAAATAATGTTTTTATATTTGGTATGGCCTCCTTTGGCTGAACTTATGAGGCTTTTCATGTCAAAAGTCTCCGGAATCTTTATGCATTCTTTTACCACGATTTTAATTAGAAATGGACACACGTTCTCGATTGGTATTATGTCCAATACTTTTGCGCAAATTTATGTTTATTTTTATGGAATTTATGTTTGGGGTAATTACCTGGTAAAATGAAAACGTATTCTAACTAAACTAAATCACTATTTACCAGATGTGACTGCAAAATAATCAAAATATTAAGCATTTACCTTTTATAATCGAGCTTCAATAAAAGCTAAGAATCCAATATAAAAAGTTTGCCTAGCTTTTCAGTCTTAGCATCATTGCAGTAAAGCATCAGCTTGTTTTTGTCTTATGTTATGACATCATTTTAATTTCTTTTGATACATAGGAAAGTCACTTTTCAATATTAATTATGATGACATTATATTTCCTTTTTCTTCATTTTGAATGTACCCACTGTGGGAATAGCAAACCGATAACACCTTAAATCGCAAATCGATAAAGTCCATAAGTCCAAGCTAGAGTCACCAAAAGAAACCTTCCCGCGTGAAAATTTCCAAAATAACAATAATAATTTAGACCTTGAACGAGTATAACGCAGTCGGTAACTCCCGACTGTTCATCCTTGTTTTATATTATATTTAAAGGTAAAAAAACTAAATAGATAGCTTCATGGCGTGACTTGTGACAATTATCATATTTATGTAAAAATGTACAATTATAGTAATTTCCATTGGGATAAATTAAAACTGTATCCTGGAAGTTAATTAATTAGACTGCTTCAAAACTATATGTAAAGGTAATACTTTTACTGTTACATTCGTTTGGCATTGCCAAAAGACGTGTTTTTTTTTTCTTGCGTCTAGAAATAGTTAATTTTTTGATCACTAGTTTCAAAAAATTAACTTATGAATTTTATCCTTCAATTATAATTAGTGTGTTAGCTGTGGGATACATCGGTTGTGTAAAACCCAAAATTTCTCCGTAATCCATCTTTCTCGCGCTTAAATTAATATAATTGTAGGCGTTGGTCGCTGTTTTTTTCTTCTACTTTAATTCCGTTAAGCCTTTTTCAGTTGTTTCGCCTGCGTTTTTGACAGTTACTATTTTTTACACAAAATTG
The DNA here is from genome assembly GCA_035043915.1 of Drosophila paramelanica. Classification (NCBI taxonomy): domain Eukaryota; kingdom Metazoa; phylum Arthropoda; class Insecta; order Diptera; family Drosophilidae; genus Drosophila; species Drosophila paramelanica. Next base: position 151,637 of record JAWNMO010000405.1, read on the forward strand.
CCAGGTACGAGCAAGCGTTAATACTGCTGATGGTGTGACCTCAGGGTACAAAACTTCATGACGATCATACATTTAGTTCAGAAGAAAACAAAGATTTCGTTTCTATAGTAGGGCCACACTCAGCTAGGCAGTAAAGTGAGCCGTGCTTGTTGAATGCAAACGTGTTGAAATTTTTATGAAGACAGGTTTAGCCTAGGTTTAGACTAGGAGATAGTCCCTAGCTCCGACTAGAGCCATCTCAGTTGTTATTTATTCTTTCTTCATTTATGATATTTATTAATATTTATCGTTTTTTTTTTACAAATGCAGATCTTTTTCTAACATTAAAACTTAAACTCGGTAATATTGTCACAAAAAGAGTGTTTTATATAATCTTAAAGCCTACAACTATTCCTGATCGTGTCGAATCGGGCCTTTTTCAATAGTGATTTTCGGGCTCGAGCCGTGCAGTCCTAAAAATTATGTACGCGCCCACTTCTAGAATGATCCAGATTCTTTTTGAGATTTGAAATGTTGTGGACCCCTTTGTGGATTTTGGGGTGCGCACACTGGGAGCGTGGAAAATTATATAATGATCTAAATTGCAAACTTTCATCTTTCTCCCTGATTGGATTATTAAGCAAGTAGCATCACAAGCTTGATTTGTTTCACTGCATCTGATAAGCCTGACTTAGCTGCTACTAAAATAGTTTTTTACCTTATTACACACTATTCAATCTTTTGAGGCTTTAGAATATCAATTATTTTAACTTCAAAATAAACAAAAAATTGTATGTTTTCTTTGCAGAATGGATGAACTCAAAGGATTCTTCAGGCAGGCCGGGCAAGAATTTCTCAATGCTGCTGGCGAAGCTGCAATGGGTGCCGCAAAGGAAGTTGTTGGATCTGTAATAAATGAAATATTTATAAAAAAGGAAGCTGATACCAAGCGCGTACTTCCAAGCATTAAGAATATGAGAGTTGTAAGTACCAGTAAATTTAAATTACAATTAATATTTCATGACAATTATATCAAAGGTAATATAAAAATTGAGAGGAGTAACGCCGAATAGCTAAAGTAAAGTATGCAAATTACTGTGGCCCAGTTTCCCATTGTAAAATACTTTTTAGACATACTGTATGTAGTTTATGTACAAAGGTTCAAATCCCGGTAGCTCCCAAAATTGAAATTTAAGTTTTTTACAAACATTCAACTCCTGAATATATTGAACATAGCTGAGTTGATTTAGCCATGTCCGTCCGTCCGTCCGCCCGTCGGTATAAACCCAGCGATCCCCGAAACTATAAAAGCTAGACACCAAACACAGATACTTAGGAAACCTAGAAACAGTAGAACATTTTTTTGATAAAACTCGATTTCAAAACAGGGTTTTTTTACCGAACTGGAGATACTAAATTTAGCTTTTGCAATTCGTAGGGGCTGGGGAGTTACTAATAGGCGTGGCCAAGTTTAGTGTCTAGCTTTAAAATTATGGAAATTTTTTATCGATTTGCGATTTTAGGTGTTATCGATTTGCTACGCAGTGGAGGCATACACCACCGCGAAATACAGAACCATTTATCTGATTTATCTGGTTTAATATGGGAATTTGAAAGATTAATAGTAGTTTGATAAGTGTTCAAGTTATTCGAACGTAGCAGAAACGCTTTGCTGATAATTTTATCTTGTATTTAAATGTATTGGCGTTACTTACCTTAAAGTATACTTTGTCTTTGAATAAAATCTCATACATTTCTACTACTTATCAATTAAAAGTATTTTAATATTTTGCGTCATGGTCAAACAATATTTTTTAAACTTAGCAACCCTTGCAAAGTGAAGCTAAATCTTATGGTAATGTAAGTACTTCAGTTGACAGTGGCATTTGCAAGATAAATGCATTGTCAAAATTATTTTCTATGTGTTCGTGTGTATTGCAACTATTTTAATTTCTACCATACACCAAAACTCAAATGTTCTATATTCTTTTTATATTTACCGTGCAATTTTGAAAAGCGCGAATTTAAGTAAACTTAAAATTTGTATATGTATATGATTTGACTTAAATTACTGTAGCAATTGAAAACAAATTAGTCCGCAGTTGCAAGTTACTGCGCAAAACACATAGAAAATTTTGTTCGCGCGATTAATAAAGGAAATCATTTATGATGTACATATTACATTTGATAGGTGTCGCTCAATATTATCGATAAATTTGACGGTTGTATACAAGTTTAAAAAGTTAAAAAATCAATTTAGATCCAAAAGCATATTTAATCTCTAACATTAATGTTCAATTATAATGTAAATTTTTTAATAAATGTAAAAAAAAATTTGGGCATTCCGCACATTACGTAAAAAGCTCTATATTCTGTGTACATAAAAATAACTTTTACTATGACCAACTATAACTATTTATACCCTGAACCCATTAAAAAAAAAGGTGAAAGGGATTAATGGTTTTGTAAAAATTATGTAATAGGCAGAAGGAAGTATCTCCAATCCCAGAGGTATATATATTTTTAATCAGCAAGCCTGTGTCGTTTTATCCATGTCCGTCTGTCTGTCCGTCCGTCTTGATGAACGCGTCGATTTCGGAAACTGTAAGCTAAAGAGTTTAACGTTGCAATTTAGACTTGTCCATGGTACGCGCAGATCAAGTCATATGATCGATAACTTTTACCGTTTTCCTAAAATCTACAATAAAGTCCCATTTTGTATACGTTGGATCCCTTTGAAAATGGCTAACAGGCAGAAGGAGGCATCTCTCCCATAAAGTATGTATATTCTTGATCAGGACGACAAGCTTGATTGAGCCTTTTCCGCATGTACGAACGCAGCGATTTTGGAAACTATAAAAGCTAAAGAGTTATAACTCTTTCCTAATTAATTCTCTGAACAATATTATTTTTCCGTTACAATATTATCGATATAAATCGATTTCAAATTTAAAAGAAAATCGAGAATTTAGTTTCTTTCGGACCGATGGCAGGGCCCAGGGTATCTCTTTGTCGGACGGTGCCGACTACATCCTCCTCACTTGTTTTAAGTTATCCAAAAGTACAGTTTAAAAAGATCATTCACCTAAAATTTTTTACATATTTACTTAAGAAAAAGTGTCAATGTAAGTTTAAAAGCTATATAGAACAAATTTTATACCTGTATCTTCTGCGGTTTTGAGAGTGTACATTTTAGCGCTATTTTTCAAAAGACGTACAACTGAAGTTACTTGGTTTATTATAAGATGTTTTAAAAATCTATTTCATGAGCGAAAAATTTTAAGTTAAGCTAATTTTTGCCTGCGAAGCCAGTAGTTTTTTTTTCCAAAACATTCTTCGTTCATGATAGGAAATAAATTCAAGCAGTTTCAGAAATATATATCATACGCAAAAATCTTTTCTTAAAAATTAATGAGCATCTTGTTTTCGGAAATAAAAATTTTTGTTAAATTCGTATGTAGCTTTTGAAAGAGCTATATAAATTGAATTAATGAGGTATTCGACGCGTATTTGAAACACAAATTTGTATCGTAGATACTAATTTGTAGCTAGCTTATTGTTGTAAAATAAGGTTATTTAATTGTTGTAAAAAATCGTTATCTAATTGTTGTAAAATATAGGATTTAATCATTTGGAAAGTAAAATCTTTCTACTCCTAAAATTATTGCGCTTATAAATTAATAATTTATTTTTTATGTATGTGTAATTTTTAGTATAATGTATAATAAAGTCAACTTCATACATAATACACATTAAAATATAATTAAAAATATAGTATGTAAGCTAATTTTTGGTACATATCATTAACTTTTTCTATCTTTTTAGTTGGGTGAAAACAATTCTAATCATGGACAGTACGCCGATGTGCAGGACTATGAAACATTATTAAACAGTTGTTTAACGAATGGATCCCTGTTCGAGGATCCACTTTTTCCAGCTAGTAATGAGTCTCTCATGTTTTCACGTCGCCCAGATCGCTATATTGAATGGTTGCGCCCTCATGTAAGTTTAATTACCGCTGTGTAAAGTTGTCGATGCTCCTTTAAGTTTGTATTTAGAGTCAATATGCTTTATATGTGGTATACAAAATATCGCTAGAAAAGACGAATGTTGCCAGATAAACATATAGGATAGTGGTGAAGTAGTAGTCTCTTCCGAAGAATGACTTGATAATTGGTCTAGCCTATTGAAGGATCAAAAGTGTATGGGTTAGATAGTGTGAATAGTTAGGCAATTGATAAATTTGAAGCTGCGGCGATTAGTTGGAACCCAGACTCTGTTTCTTAAAAATTAAAACATTTATATGCTTTAGGAAAATTATTTGTCAAGGGAATAATTTTCCGAACGCAATAATTGCCTACACCATTGGGGCAAACCTATGGGGACCCTTTATGCACTGGAGAATTGGACCTGAAAGTCCTGTAAAAACTATTGGGGATAGGCTTATAAGCAGAAAATATGGAAAACAAAAATTGGCTAAAAACACATTGTAAATCTTCTCGCCTTTCACAAAGCATAATGTTAGATCGGAATCTTAGAAAGAAGCTTTTGCCAGCTGTCATGCTGTCGTTTGCTGAACAACTCGCCAACAACTCTTCGCTTTATTAGCCCTGTCAGAGGGATATCAAGAACATATCGACATGTTTTTAAAGATGCTCATTAATTGTTATTTTGTTGTTTTAAAATTTGATCACCTGACGTTTGGCAAAGAAACGATAATCAAAATAATAACAAACGCAATATTTTTTCCAGGAAATCGTAGATAATCCACAATTTTTCGTAGAAGGTTATTCGAGATTTGATGTGCAACAAGGCGAACTTGGAGATTGCTGGTTGTTGGCTGCTACTGCAAACTTGACACATGAATCATCTTTGTTTTTCCGAGTGATCCCTCCAGAACAAAGCTTTGAAGAGAACTATGCTGGAATATTTCACTTTCGATTTTGGCAGTACGGTAATGTTTATTAAAGTTTTTTACAATAATATCTTAATTTTTAAATATTATTGTTAAATGTTGAATTGATTGATTTCAGTAATATTCCGTGAGAATTATTAAAATGGGTAAAAAGGTATAATTAGGCAAATTTACAATGCCTCACGGCTTATTTGACCAAGCCAATTTAAAATGCTGACTATTTTAAATTGAGTAAAGCTTATAAAAGAAAAGCAATATCGTAAATAATAAAACGTAAAATCGTTCATTTAATTTTAAACTTTAGCAAAAAAATTTCTTTTAATTCAGAATTTAGCGGCCACGATCCCTCCCTCCGGTCCCGCCACTACAAACCGCAAATACATCGATGTCTCGCACAATTTTAAAGCTAGGGTTCCTGGCGATATAGATATCTGGTCAATCGCTCCTATACTCCTGACGCAACCATTGAAACGACAAATCGAATATCTCGTACAGTTTTAAAGTCAGAGTCACCAAATTTGGTATAGCTCGCGGACATTAGCAGGTTAGGGAGGTTTCCCCAAAACATTGCAGACCTTGACTTTCCGGCTACACCCACCCAGCGCCGCCCAGATAATCGGAAAAACTACAAATCTCCCACGCCCAATTGCAACGTTCTTACTTGTTTTAGTTTGGTAGCTGGCGCAATTTCATTGATATCGAAAAATATCGATATTAAGACAGCGTATCTCGGATATAATGAGAGATATCTTCTCCCTCATCCCCCTCATCACTCTTACTTGTTAAACATATAAATCTTTTTTTATATATAAGTATCAGATCCCTAATCTAAACATAATTATTACCACATTAATTTATCAGGTAAATGGGTCGACGTGATTATTGATGACCGATTGCCTACGTATCGTGGAGAATTACTGTATATGCATTCGGCTGAGAAGAATGAATTCTGGAGTGCACTTTTGGAGAAGGCATATGCCAAGTATGATAAATAAATTACATTCACCATAATGTTCAACTTTATATATTTTTTCTAAGGCTTCACGGATCGTATGAAGCCCTTAAAGGAGGTACCACGTGCGAGGCGATGGAAGATTTTACAGGCGGTGTTAGCGAGTGGTACGATCTTAAGGAAGCTCCAGCAAATCTATTTACTATTCTACAGAAGGCTGCAGAACGTAACTCTATGATGGGCTGCTCGATCGAAGCAGATCCGAACGTGCTGGAAGCTGAAACCCCACAGGGATTGATCCGAGGACATGCTTACTCAATTACTAAGGTTCTATAGTTAACTCTGCTTGCCTAATACTATCTAACTCCCTGGACTATATATCTACAGGTGTGCTTAATTGATATTGTGACACCAAATCGACAAGGAAAAATCCCAATGATTCGAATGCGCAACCCATGGGGAAATGAGGCAGAGTGGAATGGTCCGTGGAGCGACAGTTCGCCCGAGTGGCGGTATATACCTGAAGATCAGAAACAGGAAATTGGCCTCACATTCGATAGAGATGGAGAGTTTTGGATGTCATTCCAAGATTTCCTAACTCATTTTGACCGTGTTGAACTTTGCAATTTATCTCCGGAATCTTTCTCACAAAGAACAGAGGATCAGCAAAGCGGAAAACGTAAATGGGAGATGTCTATGTACGAGGGTGAATGGACTCCCGGAGTAACCGCAGGGGGCTGTCGCAACTTCTTAGACACGTTTTGGCACAATCCTCAATACATAATTTCTTTGGCGGACCCCGATGAAGCCGACGAGGAGGGCAACTGCACAGTTATTGTAGCTTTAATGCAGAAAAATCGTAGATCCAAACGCAATATGGGAATGGAGTGCTTAACAATTGGATTTGCTATTTACAGTTTAACCGATCGCGATCTTGCAACACGCCCACAAGGGATAAATTTCTTTAAGTATAAGTCTTCAGTTGGACGATCGCCACATTTTATTAACACCCGTGAGGTATTTAAGGAGCAAATATCGAAATTAAACCCCATTAACTGTTTTATTTTGTTTACTAGGTATGCGCTCGATTTAGCTTGCCTCCAGGTCACTACCTTATTGTTCCTTCAACTTTTGATCCGAATGAGGAAGGAGAATTCATCATACGAGTCTTTTCTGAAACTCAAAATAATATGGAGTGCGTATACAAAACAAATGAAGAAGAGTTTGTATATTAGATGTAATTCGGCAGCAGATTTAATTTTTTACTCAATCTTTTGTACGAAAAGCAATTTTCAAGGGGTGGGTATGTGACTACACAATTTATTATCTGTATGCATGTGTATTATTAACTATAAATGTCTATTATTGTTTGTAAAAAAAAGAGCTTATTAATTTTATAAAAAGAAAAGTATGAGTGTTGGGAACTATATGCTAGAAAACATTTTGATTATTAGATTTCAAATTTTACATTATTATACTCAATAGTTTTTTCTTGTAGCATGTTGCAACTAACCTAATTAATGCATTAATTTTATTCTATAAGTATGAAGGTATTACCGCGAATATTTTACTAACAACTTAAGCTAGAGGCATATTATTATATTTACCGTCCATATAATACTTATTGTGTAGAAATATGATGTATATATTATTTAAAACCCGAACAGTTTCAAATTATGGTTGCTATATAATAGCTGAAAAAAACTTTTTTTTACCCTGTACCCATTGAAAAAGGGCAAGCGTTTAACGTGAAATTGTTATGTGGTAATGTATATAACTGGTAATATAATTTTGTTTTTCTTATGTCATACACAGACAACAAGTGTTCGCACTTTTGGATACCTCCCTAAAAACAACACAATTCAAAACGGGTATCCATATGCAATTTATATAAGACATAAAAACTTTTCCGTAGTGGGATTGCATATACATAGCAGCTCGAAGCTGGGTACGGGGTATCTTCTAATCAATATTTCCAAAATTGTAATCGTTGAAATTAGTACTCCCCTAGTTATTGAAATGTTGTATTCACTTTCCATATGTATTTTATATGCTGTGATTGCACATATAATCTTAAATTAATAAATACATCGTAAAGTAAACCTACTACAATGTAGTTTATGTTTTTTTAATTTAGTGAAATGATAAGTTTTTTTTACATTATGTCAAAAATTTTCATTTCGTCTTTGGTTTCATACATTTTTTATTCTTGACCTGTTACACGTAAAACCTTCAGCCATCTAAAACCTTTGCAAAATATGTTTACATAGTCAAACTATTTTTTACATCCATTTTGCATATTCATCAATTTAATCATTTCTTTACTTTTATATAGAGAAAATGATGATCACGTTGGGTACGGAGACAATTCGGACAAAGTAAGTAAATGCAATCAAATCAGTTACATTTTTAAAATTAAATATGTTTTTTTCAGGTAATACCCGGTTTTCCGACACCAAAGCCCGTGGATCCACAAAAAGAGAGCTTGCGGCGATTGTTTGACAGCATTGCCGGTAAAGATATGGAAGTAGATTGGATGGAGCTAAAGCTAATTTTAGATCACTCAATGCGAGATGGTAAGAAAACTAAGCAAGTTATTTTTTACTGTTTTAATAAAACATGGTCGTTGTCTGCATTTTAGATCTACCTAAGGCTGTTGTGTTTAATCGGCTCCAAGCAAACAATGCATTTGAAACCCAGGCAGGCACTGGAGAAGAATCCGGTAATGCCTGTGGAATACTTGCTTTAATTTGTGGGCCATTCCTTAAGGGAACTCCCTTTGAGGAACAGCTGGGAATGAATGATCAGTCTAATAAGAGGCTGATAGAGGATAATCCAATAGGCAATCAAGGTAACTAAATTACATACATTTTTGTATTATATAGATATAGATATTTTACTTAAACTCAGCAATACTAACATTTTCTTAATGACATAAAGTACCAGTGCCAAAAATTGTGTTTACCGCATTGCTGTCCGTCTTTCTTTTCTTATGAATTGCCTAAAAAAGTTGAAAGTACAAGCTCGTGGTCGAATCTTTCGGTCTTTATTTGATTACCCAATAAATCACAGCTAACCGGAATCGATTTGTTATGGCGGAAGCGCTGGGGGTGTTAAGTGGGCGTGGCCGGATTATTAAGGGAAGTCATTGGCAATATACAAATCAAATTTGGTGACTCCAGCTTTAAAACTGTGAAAATATTCACCTTTTATGAGATGGACGGACCCCCAAAATCCTTTAGAATATATTTAGGTAGAGTACAAACGAGTGTTTACTCCAAATTTCCCTTTAGCTTCAATAGCGGTGATATAAATTGCGTTTAGACGGACAGACGATCGGACGGAGAGACGGTCAGAAAGTCGCACGTTGCACCAATATACACTTTTCACTAATGGCTAGTTTAATCAGCCAGTGAAGACAAAATTATGTATTCATATTTATTTTACTATATTCACAGCTATTGTCGACGAGACTCATGGTTTTTCCAAAGATGTTTGTCGCTCAATGGTGGCAATGTTGGACGCAGATCAATCTGGAAAACTGGGTTTCGAAGAGTTTGAAGCTTTGCTAACTGATATTGCCAAGTGGAAAGCTATTTTTAAGACATACGATAGCGACAGCTCAGGGAGAATATCAGGATTTCAGCTCCGCGAAGCACTTAACTCAGCGGGCTATCATTTAAACAATCGGGTTCTCAATGCCTTAGGACATCGATATGGGTCGAGAGACGGAAAGATCGCTTTTGATGACTTCCTTATGTGTGCGGTGAAAATAAAAACATATATTGGTACGTAAAATAATTGTTTACATTTTTATGTAACTATTTACTTACATACTTTAAAAATTCGCAGAAATATTTAAAGAAAGGGATACAGAAAAGAACGAGACCGCCACTTTTACTTTGGAGGAGTGGATTGAACGGACAATATATTCTTAAGCCATAAAACATATGTTTTTTATATACAAATATATAACTTTGAATACTGTCAGTGAATATTTTGCATCAAATTTGTTAAGCAATTGTGTATATTTTGTATCGTGTGAATTAAATGTCAGGGTGCGATGTGTTACGCTTATACGATATTAGCCCAAAAAACCTTAAATTACACATTAAATAATGTCAACAAATTGTTTTTTTTTATTTATTAAATATTTTATTAAAAAAAATCCTTAAAATTCGTATTCATTTTTTAGGTGTGCACTTTTTTGTATATTCTCGCATTTATATATCTATCTGAATAAGTTATCATGAACCAAGAAGCTTTTGTTGCACGACTTTGGAAAAGAGTTTTACAGTTCGGCGGTAAATCACTAACTTTAAACTTACCCTTGCACCTTTGCTATTTGGCGTGTTAAATTTGTTGAAGCTTACCACACGTTTTCTATAATAAATTCTGCTCTTGCTCTCCGAGGGTGTGAACAAAGCCAAAGACGTCATGGGACTTGTCACGTAAAAAAAAAAAAAGTGTCACATTTTTATACTCGTTCACAAATTGAAACTAGTATATTGGGTTTTTGCCATGTCCATCATGCAATCTGCCTGTTCGGATGAATGCAACTTTTTTCGGCGCTATTGAAGATAAAGACTTGAAACTTTGGATATATATAGTTGCAGTTATCCAGACAAAGTGTTAAGATTTTTGTGCCACGCCCACTGGGAGGCTGGAAATTCGATAACATGTCGATGAACCTCAAATCGCAAATCGATAAAGGGTGAATATTTCCCACAATTTTAGAGATAGAGCCACCAAATTTGGTATGTATAGCAGGTGACCTCCGGCCTCCCAATTTTTGAGCTTTTCGCAGCTTTTGAATGAATTATAACATCTCAACTGTAAAACTTTTGCAGCACTATAATTGCATCTTCCCAGTGTGTGTTTATGAACCACTAATCTTTTAAAGTTCTCTGCTCTGGTAATTGATCGATGCAGACTGACGTTGTTGATACTTACTTCAGTAAGGCTTTTAACTCAGTACACCACTCCTTGCTACTCCGACTTCCCAGTAAATATTATTAACTGGGTTTTAGAGTAACAGAGAAATAGAACGCAAACATTTTCTTTTTTGAAAAGCATATTATAACTCTGTCAAGCTGATATCTAGGGTTTCCCTATGTTAGTCAACTCGGTCCTGTTCGTTTTATTTTATTTATCAAGTCCAGAAGTTATACAGAAAAACAAAACACGCAAACTCACTCGATGTAAGATCCACTTTGTTCTTATTACATATACATTAGTTTTACAGTATCAAGTAAGTTACAAGTAAGCACAAGTTTATTTTAATGTGTGGAGCCGTACGATTTCTGCACAATTCTAAGCATATCGCGCCATTTTCTTCGGGTCGATATCGACATGACTTTTAAATGAGTACTGAACAATGATAGGTTAGGGAAAGAGTGGGGCTGGCATGTTAGGGCAGCGGTTACTTTCAGTTATTTTTCCGATTATGTGTAATTGTGCCAAATTAAGAATATGGCTTCCAGTAACATCTTAGCTTATCTTGGCGCCTTTGAGTCCTAGTGTCAAATAACATCCTAAACCTTAAATAGTAATGACTTTTGATAGAAGCTTTCCTGAAATGTTTTCATACAGGAATCAGTTTTTATTATTTGCCATTTTCTATTCTCAAACCTCTTCCACTTATAGAATGACATGATTGGTCAGCACACATACCAATATATTTTTTACTGTTTCTTAAATCTTAAAAACCATCTCATTTTAACGCATAACATTCGCACACTCACTTGCTATGAGATTGTAAGCGTATTACGGACCTATATAAAAAACTAGGTTGCTAGAAGCACAAGAAATAGCTCAGTAATATTTCTTTGCTCGAGCTATCGCAACGTGTTCCTTAGATTGTGATAGAATGTAATACAAAAGGTTGTTACAACTCGAACATATTTAGTGTAGTTATTAATATGACCGAATGTTTCATGTTTTTATTATTTTTTGTTTTTTAATTACATAAACATACTTTATTTCTTAAAATATTTTGACTAATTTAATAGTGCATTTCACTGCGGCCGGCCGACGTTGAGTATTCGTCACATTTTATGAACATGCAATATATATGTATGTGAGTTTTTAAGATGAATTGCGCATTTGCGAAAAAGCACCCGCATATTTACATACGTATTTTGGTTTGTTATATACACAGAATGTAAGCATTTACTACGGTTAAATTTTGGATTGTTATTATTATATATATGCTGCACAAGAATTGAAAATTATTTTTTTTTTAAATTATGCATGGCCATGCAAAGTGGATGTGTTACAATACATGTGATCGGCTGAGCTATTTATAGTATCTTCGATTATTTTTAAGGGCTCATTTCCTGTTGTTTGATTGCTTATATCATTTCCCCTATATAAGCTGTCTTTAGTTTTGCTGTCGGTACTAATTCCACTGCTACAAGCTGGTTGCAAATGCTGTGTGTTGAAACTTTGGTGCAAGTTTTCATTGTCGTATAGTCTTACGTCAACACTGTCTTTTGCAATATTGGAACCAACCATGTTTATAGGTTCCACTACATTAGATACAGATGATGAAGTTGCGCCATTATCGGAAGGCAATTGACCAGATTCGCAGTTTATTGAACTACTTGATTCTTTTCTGGCAAGCTTTTTTATGTTTGTCATTGAAATAGGGTGGTATCGATTTCTTATTGAATCGACCACATCAAAAAGATTCTTAGCATCCATAGCCAAAATGTGTGCAGCCGATAGCATACTCCTGCAAGAAAGCAAAAACAAAGAAGTTATATATATTTACATATTTATCCTCTGCATATGATCTTATTACTTTCGATATTCATTATCCAGAGTAGTGTCATTATATTGATGTGCTAACCGCATTGCTGACACTAGCTCGTGCATGTCTTTAGAAAGAACTTTATGCGCCATTTCCACTTCTCTGCCAAAAATAAAAATAAAAATCATTTAAAATTATGTTCATATCTTAGTAAGCTAAAACTATTACTTCAAAGCTTGGGCCGGAAAGAATATAGAAATTTGATCTACTGATTGAAGAAGGTTTCTCAGTTCCACACCAACATTTTTAACTAAATGCAAGTAGCCATCAATATTTGTCTTTTCCACACCTTGAGAGAGTGCCATTATCGACTTAACAACTGCCGTTGTAGCGCAATATACTTCGTCCTTTGCGCGACTTATTGGTCGAAGAGAATCTTGGTTCTCGCAATTTCTTGATGATGAGCTTTCTGTTGCGGCCGAGGACACCTGATCCGATAAAGAATTATTTAGCTTGAGTGAAAAGACATTTGGATTGTGCATCTTTGGCCTTGTGTTAATATTTGAACAATCCGGTAAACTTGTTGGTCCTTCTGCGATCAACTCGGGTTTACAAATTTGATTTTTAACCAAAACATCTGTTTCAGCTATTGCTGGTATTGGACTAGACCGCTTTCTCTGCAATTGTAGTTATAACAGTTATAGGTTTATTGGTCTTATCTATAAACTTACGAGTATTTCTTCCTGATACAGCCATTCACCGTCGATGTTGCTGTCCCTACGTTGTTGCCAAATTTTTTCATTCATTGGATTGGAAGTGGTCTGTAAATAAATTTCATAATTATCTTTTTGTGACCAGAAATTATTTTACTAGAGATAAGTTAAAATATTAAAAATAAATGGTATACGGAAAAAAGCATTCTGTTTATAAAACATCGTCCAATCAAACCAAATATAAAATAAAAATAGTATAACAAAAAACGGTGTAAGGCAAAATCATCCTGTTTATAAAACATCGTCCAATCACACCTGATTTCCCACTTCAGAATTTAGTTGTAAGCAAGCTGCTCCTTCCACTATATCGTTATTCAGATCAGCTTGGAGTGGGTATGGAAAAGTATTCCATTGCGGTTTCCACTCGCTTGTCATTTGATGTGCGTCTCGTTGTGAAGATTCGTTATAAGCGCTGCTTTGTTTTCCGACGAAACTACGAGGGCTATTGTAATCTTGCCCTGTTTGATTAGAACTTATTGTGGGAACATGAATTAATGAGTTAGAATCTTCTTTCTGCTTCACCGATACACAGGTTTTAAGGCCGACCCCACCGAAGTCGTAAATTTCTTCGGGTAGAGATTCACATTCTATTGATGTTTTCATTTGTTGGCGATATGTATGAAACTGACTTTTGCGTTCCATGCTCCTGGAACGATCTGGCAAATGTGTACTTTGTTGTTTTCCTTGCTTGTGAAAGAACAAGTTTTGTGTTGCCAATAATGATTGGTGGCGTTCCAGACTTCCACCCTTCGAGTGCATAGCCTTATCGGCCGGTGGTTGATGCCTTTCAAGACTGCCATAAAGACTATAACCTGCACTTTTGACCGTTGTGTTGCTAGATTTATTATCTATCTGAACTTGATTCATGTGAAAATCATTATCCGTATGTGGTGCACATAAAATAAAGTTATTTTTTACGGGCAAACTCTCTGATAAATTCTGAGGATTAATACATGTAGGTTGTACATATCCTGGCAGAAGGGTCGAATCAAATGAATTAATTACAGGTGATTTAGATGGAATGAGGTTCTGAGATGAGATACTGTTAGTTGAAAATTTAGTTTGAGTGTTTTCAGAATCAGCGACAGGGTCAAGTTTTAAGAGCTCCGCAGCGGGGAGTTTAGTAGTTTTAAGTGAATGATTCGATTTACTGGAATCTATGCCTACGGCTAAAGTATTAAATACCGAGGCGGGCGTAGTGTATGCTGCGGGATTTATGCCGCGCTTTTGATTCTCCATCATTAATCTGGCAAGCACAGCAGGATTTTGGGCAATAATATATGTCTGAGGTACACTCCTAGTTTCTTCATTCATTGTGCCTGGAATATCTGAAATAAATAATAATTATTGACAGATCAAAGCGTGTAAACTATTAAGGAATGTTACCAATATCATTAACTGCTCGGGATGGCTTTAATGGTGGAATGTCGTTGTCTTCACTGCCTAGCCAAGAAATACCTGCAAGTCGACGGTGCTCCCGTTTCATTGTCTCAGAGGAGTTCATGGAATCTTCTAATAAAATTTCACTAAAAATAAAATCAACACATTTTATCTTAAAGTTCAATTGGTCAAAAGTTTCCAAACATACTAAAGTGTTTCTTTAATCCGTTTGAAATTTGGCCTTTTAAGCGGTTCGTAAGCCCAACACTGCGACATAAGTGCGTACAGTCTGGGCGGACAGTTGGGTGGCAACGGCAACCTCTCTCCATTTTCCAGCTTTGTGATTACATCACTATTTTTTACACCTTGAAACGGTTTAACACCCAGCATAAGAATCTCCCAAATACAAACACCTATCCCAGAGAACAAATACATATAGATAGTTATTTAGACTTAATTTCCAGTTTTCTTAGTCTCACCGAACATCCACACATCACTAGCTGTCGTGAATCTACGAAAATTTATTGACTCGGGTGACATCCATTTAATTGGCAACGCAACTAAAATGTAAATTTGTTTAATTGCTTTAAATAGAAATTTATTTTATTTATAACTTGCGAACCTGTGGGTGTTGAGTGATAATACGACTGGTCTGAAACCCAGCGAGATAGTCCAAAATCAGCCAGCTGCAAGTGTAAAAAATTTAAGCATAAGTGTTTTAACCCTTTTACTATTTTGTTCGCACCTTGACACAAGTAGGCGTGCTGACAAGGACATTTCGTGCCGCAATATCTCTATGAACAAATTTCTTCGACTCCAAATAGCTGAGCGCTGTTGACAACTGGTAGCAATATTTCAGCAAAGTGCCGTGACTCAATCTTGCAATAAAACAAACAGCTCATGAGCATTAGAATTCATGATTAGCAAAATATTTAACATACCTTTCACTATTTGCTTTTAAGTACGCTCGTAACTCTCCGAGCTTGGCTAATTCCATCACTATCCAAATGGGCATAATGCTACATATACCAATCAACCGAATAATGTGTGGATGATCGAACTTTTGCATTATATCTGAAATAAGTAATCAATCAATATTACGAAACAATATTATGGTAACAAAAATCTTCACTTATTTCACCTTTATTTTTAAAGGTTTGTTTAATATTCTGTCTTAACTTTTTTCACCTAATAGCCGCGACGGATAAAGTGTCAAATCCTCCCCTCAGTTTTAAAGCTAGTCACAATATTTTGTAAACAGTTTACAAAAAATAAAAAATAAATGAGTATATTGTAAAATAACAGATGAAAAGGCGTGTTTTGTAATTATAAAAATTATTAAGACTGTTTCTGTTTTACAATCGATTGGCAGAGGAAAACACAATAAAAGTACTAAAATAAATAACGCCGAAACACCAAATACTACTAGACGTCCTTACGCTCTTATAATATTCATAAGGTAACATAATAATTTATAATACCAACCACGAAAATTGCCTGATTTATATATTCATACTTATGTGTTTTTACTGAGGTATTGTCGGTAAAATCCTAAACATTTTAACCAATTGTACTATTTAAAAATGTATTTTAGATTCATTAAAATTATTGAGCTCTTGCAGTTTTATTCTCTCACGCAGTCTTTTATTTCAGAGCTTAACTGGTTTTTAACAAGTTTTTGATCTTATTATAAGCCCCCAGAATTTTCGAAATATATGGATAGCAACGAAATGTAAAAACAAGTGAGAAACCTCTAGTCGGGGCCGACCGACAACCTGAACTCTACGATCTGTCCTCAAAAATTTCAACCAAATTTGCATTAATTTATATAAAAACAGCGCAGCTCTTCCTGTTAAAGAATATATACTTTATGGGGTCGAAAAGGAGATGCCTCGTTCTGACAGTTACATATATTTGCACTTAACAATAGTACACCTAGTAATAATTTTCAATAAGTTCGTATGGTAATTAAAAGCAACATCAGCATTTTGTACAAATTACAATATATCGAAAATTATTTAGTTAACTTACAGGCTTCGGCAAGAAAATTTTCCGTCTTTTCTGGATCCTCATTTGCCTTACACGTTTTTACAGCGACTTGCATGACATCATATTTGGCATCGGTATTATTTGGAGCACTCTCATTCACTTTATTCCTTTTTTTACTTGATAAAGGAACTGTATATGTTCCAACATAAACATCTCCAAACTGACCGACTCCAATTTTCGCACTAAGTACTATTTGAGATCGATCAAGCTCGTAATTGCGCACTAAAACAAAGAAGGACTTAGCGACAACTTCAACAAATAAAGTGGAAGCTTACCTGTGGGTGTAGAGTAATCACCTTCCCCTTCTAATAAACCAATTTCAGCGTAGTCATCTGTAAGCATAGGTTTACTTTTATTTGGCGATGATGAAGATGGATTATCTCCCAACGTGTTAGCTGCTTTTGTTGACTTTTTATCATTATTTGAGCTTGTTTCTCGTTCCCAAATTGTAAATCCCGGATCTCTAGTTAATAGTCTGCAATATCCATCAATAAGGTCGGCTATACTTTCAGCGGTCTGAAAATTATATATAATTAGCACAGAAATTAACAAAAACAATTCCATAACTTACATTAACTCCATTGCATGTTATAGTTAAAATTTCTGCAATATTGGATGCAGAAATTTTTATTTGCGTTTTAATTTTTTGACAATTGCAGTTTAAATTTTGTAACTCAAGTTCATTGGGTAATTTTTCCTTTGGAAGGGCACAAGTTTTGATAGCGACGACATCTTTAAACTGCGCTACATTCCTTAAACTTGCTTGTGGATGGGTTTGGTAAGAGATTCCTAAATTAAAAAAAAATGTATACAATTTACAACTACAAAAAATTAATGTTCTAAATTATTACCAATATGCGGACCAACATGCAGGATTCCTGATATATTCCAAGCTGAGCTCAAAGTTACCGAAAATTGTTCAAAGTCGATTAAATAAAAGCTTTTCAGAAGCTCAAAAAATCTATAGAATTGTTTTTAAAATATTTTCGAATTAGATAATATTTCATTTAAAATAAGCATGCGAATACATACTTTGTTAAATACTCGATGTCATTATAATTGTAGACTTTTTGTATCCGACCTGTATCATTTTTTTCAGATTCTTTGGCTTTGTTGTGCTTATCACAGATTGCGGAATAAAACATTTAAATCCAACTTCTTTTTCTATGTAATCGACGTGTTGCTTTTTGTCTGGCGCTTTCAGTGTTATATTTTTGAAGTGGTGTCGTATGCCCAAACAGCAGAGTTGAACTGCTGTATCAGCATCCACCGAAGTTATATTGGATTGAATATAATCGTCCTTTACCTGAAATCGAATACACATTTTGTATAAGCTTGATCTAGAAATATTTATAAATAACCATCACCTGATCAAAATAATAGAAGCAAGAAGTTTTGTCTTCGTCGAATAAATCTTGAATCCTGTGTGGCACATACCGCACGCGCAGCTCCACACGCCAAACTCCTGAAGCGACAGGCCGTCGTCCGTGATGCGAATCAGCAATATCTGATTTTATTGGATCGTTGTTTGGACAGTCTACATTTGAGCATCCAGGCGACAATATGTGGGACAAAACTTTGTCCATAGATGTTGACCTTGCTAACCATAGTATCTGAAATATATTCTTTTGTTCATAATTCTTACAATTATAGCAAATTAAGTTGCACCTACTTCTTTGGTTATAACATTCAACATTCGACACGCATATCGCTGAATGCTCGGTGGCGGTTGCCCGTCTTTACCCAACTCTTCAACTGCTTTTCGAATAACGTGGAATACCGTTTCATTTTTATTGAATGCGATCGATTTAAATGTCTTGTTTGGCATATGGACCTGAAGAACATATTCTTCAGCACGGGCTAATAACAGAAAAATCCAAAAAACATTTATTGCCATTCACTATTTTTCATATATCATGTGTACACTACTTACATTCATTGTTCGGATTAATTTGGTTGAATTCTGCAGTGTTCATGTTCCGAATATACCGCACAGTAGGCGATTTTTAAAAATGTACCACCTATTAATGTATGTAACCCAGACTCAAATTATTTACATATAATAGTTCAGACATCGTTTGTGGGACATCGCCTAAAATGCATTAATCTTGTTAAAGAAATTTACATAAGGACAGTTTATTTTATACTATAATAGTTAAATCCACCTAAAATTTTATTTCAATACCCACATGTCTGTCTAACTGAGCGATTAATAAATTCAAATGTTGAATATACGGAAAAAATTACGTACGTACATATATACTCATATTCATTTCTATGTAGACACATACACAAATGTAAAACTGCGACATGCTACTTTAAGCCCTAATAGTTTACTAAAACTACCATGTACATATTATATATGCAAGCACAGCAATCCGATATTCCATAAACTATTAAGCCAAAATTATTTAGTTATTCAATAATTGTAACTTTTGAAAACAGTAATTACTTCTCCTTACAGGTTCTTCTTCTTTTTATATGTTTCTATTCATAGGAGTGTCAGTGTGTTGTACATGGTATTCGCCTGAGTATTCACACAAAATGAAAAATTCAGTGACGTCACGAATGTTCGCGTGCATAAAGCAATAATCGTATTTTTAGCACATGCTGTCGCAACAAGATAGCATAAAATTAATATGCATTATAAAAATATATTAACTTAAATATATATAATATAAAAATTCGGTTATTTTTTGCATTACTCCATTAAAAAAATGTTATAAATCGGAGTCAAATAATATTTATAGAATAATAATATTTATATTATAATTACTTAATAATAATAGTATTGAGACTGTGTATTTGAATAGGCGTAGTATCCTTCCATTGTAAATTATTTTTTTTAGTTCAATTTTATAATAAAACTTTAAATTCAAATAAATTTACATTACATTCAACATTAAAAGTTTTAAATATAAAAATGTGGAATGTCAAAAGCACGAGAATATTGCTATCGATGTTTTCGATGTTATCGATGTTAACGCCTCTAGTACCAACAACTTTTATCTTGTCCATAACTAAGCGTTGACAAAGAGCGATTTTATTAAATCATTTGGGGAAATTGCGTACAATTTAATATTATGCTAATAAATGTGTTACAAATAGCTTAAATACAAATATGTAAGTATAATTTGAAGCAGTACAACTTTTAATATACTTTGCAATATTCTTAATATACATGTATGCACCAACCATAATTATGTACACGTCTGCAGCATAAAAAAAATGTCGGACTCCGAAGTCAGCAACATGTCGGATAGTGGCTCCGAAGATGGTTCGATATCTAACAAATCGCAGCAGAGTGTTAGATCCAAGTCTGGGTTTCGCTCACGGTCAAGGTCTATGTCCAGATCCAGATCTAGGTCTAGATCTTCTCGATCACGTTCTCAATCAGTCCATTCGGGCTCAGGATCTGAATCTCCACAACCTCAAGGAGGTCGTGGTCACCGTAGCAAAACTGAAGACTCTGAAGATGAAGATGCGAATGGGGAGGATATTGACTCCGAAGAATACGAAGAGGAAGAAAACGAAGATGACCATCCGAGAAAAAAAAAGAAAAAGGAGCGCTTCGGTGGTTTTATTATTGACGAAGCCGAAGTAGATGACGAGGTTCTGTATAAATGATAAAATCAAATTTGATTGTTAAATTTTTTTACGGTGTACATTTTTGTTTTCCAATTTAGGTTGATGAAGATGATGAGTGGGAGGAGGGTGCCAACGAGATTGGTATCGTTGGTAATGAAATAGATGAACTGGGTCCAACTGCCAGAGATATTGAAATAAGACGAAGAGGAACCAATTTGTGGGAGTAAGTCTTTTATACAATTTATGAGTGCTTAATAATTAAATTTTTGATTTTTAAAAAAGTACTCAAAAGGAGGATGAAATCGAGGAGTACCTAAGAAAGAAATATGCTGACGAATCAATAGTGAAGCGCCATTTTGGTGATGGCGGTGAGGAAATGTCCGATGAAATCACTCAACAAACTCTTTTGCCGGGGATTAAGTATGTGCACTTTATTATTAATTATTATTTAGAAAATTATTCCCTTAAACAAAATATAATATCCGACTAGGGATCCTAATTTATGGATGGTTAAATGTCGCATAGGAGAAGAGAAAGCGACGGCATTGCTCTTAATGAGAAAGTTTTTAACTTACCTCAATACCGATGATCCATTACAAATCAAATCAATTATTGCTCCAGAAGGTGTAAAAGGGTATATTTATCTAGAAGCTTACAAGCAAACTCATGTAAAGACAGCTATCGACAACGTGGGAAATCTACGTATGGGCAAATGGAAACAGGAAATGGTGCCCATTAAGGAAATGACCGATGTTCTTAAAGTAGTTAAAGAACAAGTGGGACTTAAGATCAAGCAGTGGGTGCGTTTGAAGCGTGGACTGTACAAGGATGACATTGCCCAAGTAGATTATGTTGATTTGGCACAAAACCAGGTGCATTTGAAACTTCTTCCTCGAATCGACTACACTCGAATGCGCGGTGCGTTAAGAACAACAGCTACGGTATGAAAACAATGAATTTTTGTCAGTTTATTTAAATAACATATGTATATAATTATATATATATTCAGGAGAGTGATGATGGAAAGCGTAAAAAGAAACGAAGGCCTCCAGCAAAACCATTTGATCCAGAAGCTGTACGGTAAGTGAAAAATATTATTTATATAAATGTAATATTTATCATAGCGTATTTATCCTTTTCCGAAATGAAATATCTTTTATAGAGCCATAGGAGGGGAAGTTCACTCGGATGGCGACTTTTTACTCTTCGAAGGAAATCGCTATTCACGGAAGGGGTTTCTTTATAAGAATTTTACTATGTCAGCAATTTTGTCCGAGGGCGTAAAGCCAACTTTGGCTGAACTGGAGCGATTTGAAGAAGCACCGGAAGGTAAGATTATATAACTATGTGAATCAATATAATATAACAATTTTATTCGATTTTACAGAAGTTAATCTGGAAATAATGGCTAGCGTTAAAGATGATCCCACAGCTGCTCATTCATTCTCTATGGGTGATAATGTTGAAGTTTGTGTAGGTGACCTTGAAAACTTGCAAGCAAAGATTGTTGCTATTGACGGGACAATGATTACGGTTATGCCCAAACACCAAGATTTAAAGGTAGGATCTGATTGTAATTTTGTAATTCAACTATTTAAAAATTATTATTTTCATATGTAGGATCCTCTTATTTTTAAAGCAAGCGAGTTGCGCAAATACTTTAAAACAGGAGATCATGCTAGAGTTTTGGCTGGCCGATATGAAGGTGAAACGGGTCTAATTATTCGCGTAGAACCATCGCGAGTTGTGCTTGTCTCAGATTTGACCAATCATGAACTTGAGGTCTTACCACGTGACCTACAACTCTGCTCCGATGTAGCTACTGGAGTTGACTGTTTAGGCCAATTCCAATGGGGAGATCTTGTGCAACTTGAGTGAGTGGTATAAATTAATGAATTTTGTCGACTTTTTTAAATATCTGTGCCTTTACTTCGCAGCTCACAAAACGTTGGTGTAATTGTGCGCTTAGAGCGCGAGAATTTTCATGTTTTGGGCATGAATGGAAAATGTATTGAGTGTAAGCCAACAGCATTGCATAAACGCCGGGAAAATCAAAATACTGTAGCTCTTGATGCAGATCAAAATCAAATTCGCCGTAGAGATATTGTCAAAGTTATGGAGGGTCCTCATGCCGTAAGAATATCAGTATACATGTTCTTCAATATTTTTTTGTTTAATTTTCGTTTTTTATTGTGATAGGGACGCTCTGGAGAAATTAAACATTTATACCGTAGCTTAGCATTTCTTCACTGTCGCATGTACACGGAAAACGGAGGTATTTTCGTATGCAAGACGCGTCACTTACAACTTGCTGGTGGAAGCAAAACGAATGTAAACAATGCTAATACACTTGGAGGATTGGGATTCATGTCACCTCGAATTCAATCACCAATGCACCCGTCTGGAGGTCGTGGCGCACGGGGAGGAGCACGAGGCGGTCGAGGTGGTTTCCGTGTAACACGCGACCGAGAACTTCTTGGCAAAACCATTAAGATTTGTGGAGGACCGTACAAAGGTTTTAATATTATTTTAAATGTATATTCCAAACTCTCTAAAATTATTTATTTATGAAAGGTGCTGTTGGCATAGTTAAAGATGCAACCGAGAGCACAGCCCGTGTCGAATTGCATACATCGTGCCAAACCATTTCAGTGGATCGTAACCACATCGTTATTGTCGGCGAACCCGGTAAGGAGGGCAGTGTTTCCACTTATGGACGCACACCAGCACGAACGCCGGGCTACGGAGCACAGACTCCCAGCTATACCGCTGCTGGCTCTAAAACTCCTTTGGTTGGAAGTCAGACTCCAAATTGGGATACTGATACTCGTACACCTTACGGTACGATGACGCCATCTCATGATGGTAGCATGACACCACGACATGGCGCTTGGGATCCCACCGCAAATACAACGCCAGCTCGTAATACAGATTTTGATTATTCACTTGAGGAACCGAGTCCCAGCCCAGGATACAACCCAAGTATGACACTAACGATAATTTGTTGTAGGATAAATACTTAATTTTTATTATTATCTTAGGCACTCCGGGCTACCAAATTTCGTCACAATTTGCTCCACAAACGCCGGGTACTCTATACGGTTCGGATAGAAGCTATAGCCCATTCAATCCGAGTCCGAGTCCCGCACCATCGCCGTATCCAGTTGGTTATATGAATACACCATCGCCATCGACTTATTCACCCAACACTCCCGGTGGTGTACCGCAATCTCCTTACAATCCGCAGACGCCTGGAGCGAGCCTAGACTCTTCAATGGGTGACTGGTGTACCACAGACATTGAGGTTCGCATTCACACGCACGATGATACTGATCTTGTTGGCCAGACTGGTATAATTCGTACAGTATCAAATGGCGTCTGCTCCGTATTTCTACGCCAGGAGGATCGTAGCGTGTCCATTGTTAGTGAGCACTTAGCTCCTGTTCCACCCAATAGTGGAGATGAATTCAAAGTTATATATGGCGAAGAAAGAGAATCTGTTGGTAAAGTTTTGTCAAAGCAGGAGGGCGATGTTCTCGTCTGTAAGATAAATGACGAAGTGAAAATGATTCCTGTTAGCCATTTATGTAAGATGAAGTCCATTGATTAGATTAGGTAAACTTTCCACACTGCGGTGTGGCAAAAAAAAATCGTTACCATCTGTATAATATTTGAGATGCATAATAAAATATTACAAATGTCAATCATTTGAATGTAACGAGACCCGCTAAAAGGGTCGTAAAATGTTTGTGTATTACTTTTATTATAAGCAGTACTTTTTACAGATATCCGAGATATCGGACATATTTTAGAAAACAGATTTACCTAAGTCAATATAAACACTAATTTAAGTAACGCTGTACACTACTGTTAGTGCATTGTATATACGTGTACATGTATGTATGTGTTCTTTAGGCTACATCAGCTTTGTCTGATGAGAGCGAATTTTAAGTTTTCTTACGCCGGGAAAAATCTATACATATATACCTACTGCGACAATAGTGGGAATACTGGAACAATAATGGGAAGCTGGCAATTCGATAACATGTCGATACACCTCAAATGGGAAATCGATTAAAGGTGAATATTTCCCACAGTTTAAAATTTTATTTTAGAGAGCTGGTGACATTTCTAAAAGATTGATTTCTTGATATCCTGGCCACGTTCATTAGAACGCACCCAGCGTCCACACCCAAAAAATCGGAAGTGCCTCTGTTAATATATATCTCCAATAGTTTTTAAGCTTAAGTTACCAAATTTAGATCGGGTAAAATATTATCTAAATATATATGTATTTGTTTATATATTGTAAGAAAATATTTTTTAAAGTCCCCTTTAAAAAAAATTTGTGTACGCCACTATTATCGTTTATATATGTCTGCAAAATTCACGCATACTAACATATGAGCTTGCACGACATTGGACGAGCGAGCATTTTCGAGAGCGAAAAGCGACTTTGCTGGAGTGCCGAAAAGCCACTTGAAAAGCCACACAACAAACGTTTGCTTACGTTCAAACGTACCTTTGGTTTTACACTCTATAATATATAATTTGTTGAGAGAAAATGTATGGGCTTATATGTGTAACAATAGCTCGCAGCTGTTTTCAGGGTATCTCCGAATCGGGTGCTCCCGACTTGTGCAATCTTAACTATTCTATATCAATTGTGTCATCGATGACAGTGTAAATGGCGTGGAACAATGAATATAAGTCAGATTTCGCTCTTAATGACGTCTGTTGCACCAAGCCTCCTCCCACTGTTTTAGAGCGAGAATCACCAAATTTGGCATTTAGACTACCAATAACTTATATTGTGGCCACGCTTACCACCACACCCACAAATCATAGAATTGATTATCGGCTTTACGAAATTTCATTTGATTCTCGAAACCGTATAGCGGAGATCTCGTAGAAAATATAAAAAGAGAAAATTAGTTTTGTCCCGTCTTATTCTTATTTCAAGACATGAAAACTTTAAATATATTTTTATGCATTTATATGTACATTGTATGTATATTGATTAAACAAAAACACACATTGCAATAATATCTTTATTTTTAATTTTTATTAAATTTGCTAAAAATAGATAGCTATATAAGTATGTCTTTAAAAATTTTACAGTTTATGTATAATGTAATACCAAAATTACTAAACAGCTGCGTGCGGTACAAATGTACCAAAACTGATATTTAATCAAATCAAATCTACACTGTTCCGTTTTTTTTTTTTATAAATGTTAAAAATATAATTTTTTCTATAGTTTTTGTAATTTTTACAACAGCTTACAAATTGAAGTATTAATATATATAGACTTACACACAACTTAGTTTATCTTATATTTTTCATAATTTATTTTAAGTTAATAAAACATAAAAAATAAAAATAGAGTAAGTATATGTAATAAACATTATTGTTTATTGTAAAAGGTACATTGATTTGTATTAGCTTGTATATTTTGGTTCAAGTTGAAGCCATGCATAGGGTGTATTTTAGAGAGTAACCTCTTTATTTAAAAATGTCTGCAATCGGTATTTGTGCGATAACACAGTTTGGTCACATTGCCATTCTATGTTATATTATACCGGCGGTTTCGTCGATGAAATCAGACAGTATTCGTCAAGTGAAGCGGACATACGTGTGTTTGTGAATACAAGCAGGAAATATTTTTAAGCTAAAAGTCTAAAAGTTCATATATACACATTAAAATGAGGGAAATTGTACACATCCAAGCTGGTCAGTGCGGCAACCAAATTGGAGCCAAGGTATGTGATTATTACTATAGAACTGTCTTAATTGAGTTAAAAATAAGAATGAAGTACAGTTACCAGTCAACATGGCGTCATTTCTGCGCTGCCATGTGGCAAAAATATTGAGGCCACCGGCTTCAGTGCATACACATAGCACATAATTACTTATATTATGAACATATGTGTGCAGACATGCATATATGCTTAAACGTCTTGTGCAGTTTTCACCGTCATGATATGTAAGCAAAAGTACGAATAGTTTAGATCTTTTTCATTTTAGGGTGTGTCTGCCTTTTCAATGTTATTTTCTTATATATTTTTGTTTGACTCGAATGCACTTTTTATGTTTTTGTATATTTCTGTATATAAATATACACATAATTACAACGTACATATAAATTTCTATATATATACATATATATTTACATATAAATGAGTCATACTTGCCCCAAAACCTTCCTCCAATGAGAAAGTCGTTGTGGTAAGTACATACACACAAAAGTTTGTATGTGTGCGGAAAAATTTACGTGAATCTGTGTGTTTGGGAAAGGTGAAAGGAATGTACATTAAGTATATCGAATCAGTGTTTTTTCACTTGACTAGGTATATATGTTCATGTTTTTTATATTCATGTATTTTGCCAAAGTTTGGCTTCCCGGTGTTTGATGAAGAAAAAATATGACGTCATTTTACCTAAAATGGCTGAACCGGTTGTCGACCGGTTCGCAATGACACGAAACATATACATATGTATGCGGGCATACACCGACATCTGTGTAGATACATGTACATATTTGTATGAATAAATTTGTCTAAAAGAAGTTTTGTTTTTTCTCTGCTTAATGCTTAAAGAGAGTGAGAGACATTCTCCTAAGAGTGTTTATATGTAATGACAGCACAGATATATATATTATTTACCCCACGTATATAAATAATTTATCAATAAAATAAGTAAAATGTCCATAAACGCATTATCGAACGGTGATTTATTAATACTGTAAAACGCCCATTTGCCGTCTTATATATATATGCAGTATATACCTATGACACACCCAAAGGCGGTGTTGCCACTTTTCATGCACATGCGTGTAAGCGGGTACCGGCAATTCCACTACGAGCTGGCTGCGTCACCGACATCCTTTTGGCAAATCAATAGAGCTATTGTTGTCCTCGTAACTACATACAAAACTACCCCCATAGCAGCAGCTGCAACAAAATTTGTATATTTTTATATATACATGTACATATCAATGTATATACAAATTTTGTATAGGTATTGGCACAGACACAATTAAGTTGTTGGTTTTTTTGAGGGTAACTGTAATCATCATGGCAACTATGTGACTATCTGGAACGCTTTCCTTCTAGATCTATATATTTTACTACTTAATTTTTGTGTAGCAAGTTTTTTATTGTTTACTTGGAATAAACAAGCCAAATTTTAGGCTCTGCGATGACGTAATCCGTTCAAAAAGTACATTTCTAATGCCATATGGTCGCTTGACAAACGAATTAAGTTGATGCACTACACTTGGCCTCGGCTTACGCCAGTCATTTTTTCACTTGTGTGGGCTGATGTTGCTGTTGATGATGTAAGCGTGTCTGCTAAAGAGATGTAGTCAGTAAAATTTGAGGTAGGTAGGTAGGAGGTAGCTGCTGACTATGACAATTGGCTGTGCGTGGTGAGCACAGCAAACAGATGGCCAGCCTACATGCTCGAAAAGGCGAGACAGTTTAGGTGGACAGCTGGTGTTGTGATCGACCTACGCAAGCGTCTGAGCGATGTTGACGCTGTTTCCGTTGAATCATTAAGCCTACCATAAATCTGAAGGCAGACCATAATTTAATTATTTTATCGGCTTCGTCTATATAAAGTTTTCTTTTATTGATGATGCCATGCTAATCAACGGAAGAAAAGTTCATTGAACACATATACGTATATGTGTATGTACATTTGTCTTCACAATAATTCGGACTTGTTTTTGAATAACTTTCTTCACTATTTCCAGATTTTAGAATGACCATATATAGTGTATTTACATTTATCTCTCAAGCCGAGTTTTGCGAGCTCCACCCTCTTTTTTCTTAACGGCCGAAATAAATGTTTTGCTACGTGGAACTTTAGCATGTAAACTAAACTAGCATAAAACATGTAGTTTCGTAACGTTATGTTCGAACTTAAATTAAATTTATAATTAGGACATCGTCCCATTTTGGTTTTGACAAAAAAGAAATTTTCAAATTCGAATTATCAACGCGTTTCGGCAATAGTTACATTTGTTGATAAAATTAAAAGCAAATATATAATTAAAATCACCCATTTACAAAAAAAAAACATATTTTTTTAATAACCGTTGTTTTTTTCTTTACTTATATTGCAGTTCTGGGAAATCATATCCGATGAGCATGGCATTGATGCAACTGGCGCTTACCATGGCGACAGCGACCTCCAATTGGAGCGTATCAATGTCTACTACAACGAGGCGTCTGGCGGCAAATATGTGCCCCGTGCTGTGCTTGTAGATTTGGAGCCTGGCACTATGGACTCGGTTCGCTCGGGTCCATTCGGCCAAATTTTCAGACCTGACAATTTTGTGTTCGGTCAGTCCGGCGCTGGCAACAACTGGGCCAAGGGTCATTACACAGAGGGCGCTGAGCTCGTTGATTCAGTGCTTGATGTTGTGCGTAAAGAGGCTGAATCGTGCGATTGCCTGCAAGGCTTCCAGCTTACACACTCACTTGGTGGCGGTACCGGTTCAGGCATGGGTACCTTGCTAATCTCCAAGATCCGAGAGGAATACCCCGATAGGATCATGAACACATACTCGGTTGTACCCTCGCCAAAGGTATCGGACACCGTTGTTGAGCCCTACAACGCGACCCTTTCGGTGCACCAGCTGGTCGAAAACACAGACGAGACCTACTGCATCGATAACGAGGCTCTGTATGACATATGCTTCCGTACTCTTAAGCTGACTACCCCAACTTACGGTGACTTGAACCATCTTGTCTCGTTGACGATGTCTGGCGTTACAACTTGCCTCCGCTTCCCTGGCCAACTGAATGCTGATCTCCGCAAACTTGCTGTTAATATGGTTCCGTTCCCACGTCTGCATTTCTTCATGCCTGGCTTTGCGCCTCTTACATCTCGAGGCTCCCAGCAGTATAGAGCACTCACTGTGCCCGAGCTGACACAACAGATGTTCGATGCCAAGAACATGATGGCTGCGTGCGACCCCCGTCACGGTCGCTATCTGACCGTTGCTGCTATCTTCCGTGGCCGCATGTCCATGAAGGAGGTTGACGAACAGATGCTGAATATTCAAAACAAGAACAGCTCATACTTTGTTGAATGGATCCCCAACAACGTGAAAACGGCAGTTTGTGACATCCCGCCTAGAGGTCTGAAAATGTCGGCAACATTCATTGGAAACTCGACTGCAATTCAGGAACTGTTTAAGCGCATCTCTGAGCAATTTACCGCTATGTTCCGTCGCAAGGCTTTCTTGCATTGGTATACTGGTGAGGGTATGGATGAAATGGAGTTCACCGAAGCAGAAAGCAACATGAATGACCTGGTGTCTGAATATCAGCAATACCAGGAAGCAACTGCCGACGAAGACGCCGAATTCGAAGACGAACAAGAGGCTGAAGTGGATGAGAACTAAATCCTCTAAAGTTGCGTCAAATAAAATGAGAACAGAAATTAAGTTTAAAGTGATTGTTCTTTTAACGTAACCAATAAAGTCGAAACTATTTCTTCTAAAAATCAAATTGTTGAATTGCCTTATGATTTATTAAAAAGTATTTTGCAGAAATGCAAAATTGGCTAGCTAATCGTAGTAAATGTAGATATAAGATAGTTTGAGTTACGGCTCACACAATTGTCATGATTTCAAACTAAGTTCTAAAATGGGTTATCTTTCTAAACACGATTGTATAAACTTTGCAGTTTATATATCAATGTCAATACCTATAAGTTTAGTTACTCTGCAAACAATACATTGTATTGTTTTTTACGATGTTGTATTGCACAATGTATTGCATTGTATGCTTAGCGGTTTAGGTATCGCTGAGATGGACGAACATATAGATTAAAAGATTTGTGTTTCTAAGCAGATTTCGACTAGGAGAAATCCGCGGCGCACTCACTTTACTTGGTAGCTGCGGGTCAGTCGCAATAAAAACTAAATCCTTGTTTTATTCTAGACTATATGTATATTAGTTATGTAATTTTCAGGACTTAAGGACTTATTAAGAGCATTTAAATGTGAGTATAAGCTAATTTGCAGGGCCGTTGTATGTGACTTGCGGTTTATACGGTTTTGTCGATATTGGGGGCGATTGGGGGAGGTG
This sequence comes from Drosophila paramelanica, assembly GCA_035043915.1. Taxonomy (NCBI): domain Eukaryota; kingdom Metazoa; phylum Arthropoda; class Insecta; order Diptera; family Drosophilidae; genus Drosophila; species Drosophila paramelanica. Next base: position 182,130 of record JAWNMO010000405.1, read on the forward strand.
TCTAAAATTCAAAATATTTAAAATCTGCGTATGCTTGACGCATAGAGAGTTAATAAGTTATGCTTTAAAAAATGGTTCAAAATCGTTATGTATATTGATAATAAGAAAATAGCAAGAGTTATCGATCTTTTGTAACTTGTTCTGCCCATGGTATATACCAACCGGATAGGACCAAGATCACCTTTCTAGCTTTACAGACGGACAGACAGATGAGAATGGTCAAATCCACTCGGATAGTGATGCTGATCAAGAATATGACGTCGGAGATGCTTCCTTTTGCCTTTTACACACATTTGCACAAAATTATTATACCCAATGCGTTCAGAGTACAATAAAAATATATATACGTATATTTTTTTTTTTTTTGTTTTGTTGTCTATATTGTAATTTTTGATGTCTTCAGATATCGTATGGTTCGTTTGCTTTCATTTAGCGGGCATTGGGAAGTATCCAGCCCTGGAGTCGAGAGCTACCCGGCGCTGCCCATTGGGGGTAAAATATATATATAATATATGGGGTCGGAGATGCGACCTTCTATCGTAACATGAATTTGAAGAAAACCATTTCACATTTGTCCCATCTTTAGTGGGAACAGAAGTTCGTGCCATTTAAAAATAAAAACATACACCCGACAATTTTTAGTACGGCTTAAAGTTCATGCATTATCGATTATTCCGATAGGCTTTATTAACACTCGTATTGAGTTTGAAAGAAATAACGTGCAAGTATGGGTCCAGTGGCATACAAATTTAATAAAATGTATAAAAGAAATTTTTAAAATTTTGTATAAATTCCCCGTTTGTTTTAATTTTGCTTGATAGAATGATAGAGAATGATGAAGCGACGGCATGATGACATTTGAATTAAATGATTTCAGTACTACCCAACACTGCATTGTATATGTACTTTAGTGTTGTCACAGACTGACTTTTGCAAGTAAGACAAAAAATAAATTAAATGGCTTTTATTGCAAAAAAAATGTAGTAAGTAGATTTTTCAGATGATAGCAATGGACGAGCAGCGCAGCGATAAGAACTATGGCGGCTGTGAGGGGCCAGACGCAATGTATGTCAAACTAATTTCATCGGACGGACACGAATTTATTGTAAAACGCGAACACGCTCTTACTTCTGGCACAATTAAAGCAATGTTATCTGGACCAGGACAATTTGCTGAAAACGAGGCTAACGAAGTGCACTTCCGGGAGATTCCGTAAGTTCAGTTTGTACTTTTTTTAAAACAAGTCTGACCTAACGACCGGTCAAGGGAATGATTCTTTTTCTTACATACATTTGTATGCATGTATGCACGACTCATACATGCATACACATGTATGTACATGAGCTAGGGTATAAAAACAATATATATAAAAGTATGTTGTCAGTCATATATAAGCAATACCTATCAAGTCTGTATTGGTACAAAGTAACTACAACTACACCCTGCAAGTGTATATATATATAATGTGGCTGAAATATTTTGTGATTAAATCTAGGAAAAGTTGTATGTAACAGAGAATGTTTCTTCGACTCTGTGAAACAATCGAGTTAAGCAAATCTTTCGTTTCTGCATGAATATGCAAATTTTTTATATCCGATAAAGTGTATTTTAAATTGTGACTGCGGTTAAACTGCAGTCATTAAACATTTGTTACAAAATCTTAAATTATACCACTGAATATGTTAGATTTCTTGCAATTTAGCAGCAGCAATACTGGTGGATTTATATAATGTGTCATAAAAGATTATATTGGCTTTTAAAATGTAATTTTTTCCATTTCATTTGCTCTGACGATGGTTTGACTGGAAATATACAGATAGAACAGCAAAGCCATACAGAATTGGCCTAATATGTATGACCGGCTTGTCTGTAAACAAAAGACAGCAATTGCTCTCGGTTTTGTTGTGGAATCGTAGCAGTCATTAGCAAAGCGACGGCAATAACAAACAAGTGAGATTGCTCTAGTCGGGACCGGCCGGCTACGAGATACCATGAACCCAGCATTTTACATATACAAACAAACAAACGGCCTAAAAAGTATATATATTTTTGATGAACATTTTTAGCCGAGTCGATTTTGTCCGTCCGTCTGTATGAACGCGTCTTTTTCAGAGACTACAAAAGTTAGAAAGCTTATCTTTAACTCTGAATGGATTCAGATACAGATTAACTGTATTTTATTGCGCTCATTAAGTTCCAAAAAAGTCATATTGATCATTTAGAAGTAAATCAAGAAAGTAGTTTCTATAAAGGGGGAGTTGAGGGGAACTGAAGCGCAAGCAATTTCCGCGATGATTGGGTTCAGTTTAATCACAAAAATATAAAGTAGTAGTCTGGCGCAACAGTTAAAGTTGCGCGCGGTTCGAGCCCTCGCAATGGACGGTGCGGAAATCTATTTTTATTTTCTATATGATTTAATAGATTCTAGTTAATTGATTTTTCCTAATTTTTTTTCCACGATATTTTTTGGGAATGTTTCCGTCGGATTGCTTTGGTCTAGGACCCCGATGAGGATACAACCTTAGGCGACCTGGGCGAAGTATTACCCGAATCAAACTAATATTATTTGGCGAACCAAATTTTTATCCGGTCAAGTCGGAATATATTTAACGCGTATTGCTACGGCAATACTTTTATATGGTAAACTTCGTCCAGAGCTCCTGATACCAGATACCGAAAGTTGTTCATGTCATTCCCCATTTGATTTGGGTGTCAATCTACAGTCACCACGATACTCCCAAGGGCCCATCATCTAAAAATTCCGATGGAACAAAGTTTCGTGGTGTCCTGGTTAGCCGTGGTACTAAATTAACAGCTTTGGTTTGCTGCACACTGCACAAATACAAATTAAGGCTTCCCATCTTATTTTTATATTGGAAAACCTGCTATATAATGATTGCTAAAAAATTAATTTTTTTGTATTTTTCAGATCACACGTTCTCCAAAAGGTGTGCATGTATTTTACGTACAAAGTTCGTTATACCAACAGTTCAACTGAAATACCAGAATTTCCGATCGCACCAGAAATTGCCTTAGAACTTTTAATGGCAGCTAACTTTCTTGATTGCTAAGTTATTGGTTAACTTAATAATGTTAGATAAAATTTTCAAAACGAATAAAAATAATATATAGTTTTTCTGTGTTTTTATATCTGTTTTCTTGTAAGTATAAAATGTGTTTCCAGTGTAACTCTATAAGTAGGAATAACTTTGAGTTTGGGTACGACTGCTTATTTATTGTTAAGGTCCAAAAAATAAACTGAAGCGGAAGCTATTTTTTTTTTATCGATAAAGACAGTCATCCTACTTTACGTTATTATATTATTTGTGTATATTTTCAATAGTATTATAGAATATATTATAGTATGTCCTCTTTTAATGATGATCAGCAATAGAACAACCTCTACGGAAAGTCTTGGAGATCCCCATTAAAAATAACCATGTAAGTTTTGATGGTACAGCTCGATTCTCGTTAATTTCCCTTTTTGTTTGGACCATTATTTATGATATCTGCTATATCGTCCATCACGTTGAGCACATCTTGCAAATTTAACAAGTACAAGAGTGATACTTCTCATCTAATACATTTTCAGCCAGAATACTAGGAATAATTGTGTGATTAGAGGTAAGCCGGTTATCATTTTATACCCTAAAGACAATATGTGAACTGCGACTGTTAAACAACGGTACTATCTACCAGGTAATTCTTTGACTGGGCTGACTAAGATTCGAACTCAGGGAACGCTTGACTAATCGCAAAAAAAGTTTTAAGTTCTAAAATCTAAATAGCGGCTAAAAGATTAATTCATACAGACAGCGTGACGGACATTGTACAAAACTAATATACTCTTTTTACTTCATGAATAAGTATCATTATACTTGTAAAGACGTTTTTAGTATAGGGCGTTTCAAAGTTATTCCAATTAAAATGGGCATTTGGAGTACAAACGGAAAGCTCGTGGATATGCATAGAGAAGGTAGTTTCCGGTGCAACTTTGGGTCTTACCCCGCCAATGAGATATATCGATATGCGTCAGAAAACTTTTCGAATATGGACTCGTCAATGGCACATGAAGAAAAACTTTATTTATAAACCTTATAAACCAAAGCACCAAGATTATTTTTTTATCCACGTTCAGAGCGTGCGTTATTTATCCTATAGTAAATTGGATAACAGCGTCAACAATGACCTTGGCTGAAGGCGCCTTCCTCGCTTTGAAGGACGGGCGTCAGTTGTATTAAATCGATCGACTAACCGGGTTGTCATAGTGAAATGTTGGCCATTTGAATGGCAAACATTGACAAATTTTGCGTATTCTTTGAAAGCTGGTCAGTTTTATACTCGTAATATGGGGGTGCTTCACAATTTGTCCGATTTGATAAAAGTAAAAAAATAAAATGACTATATTAGTTTTGGGTCTAAACAACAGTGGTAAATCAACCATAATAAACCACTTTAAGAAATCAAATGAACAGTCTGTGATGGTTCCCACAGTTGGATTTCAAATAGAGCAATTTTACAGTAAGTATTTTGTTTATATTATTGTTCATTACAAATGTGTAAATGTGTATTTATGTCCTGCAGTAATGGGCGTAAGCATCAAGGCAATAGATATGTCAGGCGCTACCCGATACAGGAATTTGTGGGAGCACCAGTTCAAAAATTGTCAAGGCATCATATATGTGATTGACTCAAGCGATAGGATGCGATTTGGTATTTACAATGAAAAATCTTATTTTTTTATAAAATATTCTCTTGAACTTTCTACGTTTAGTTGTGGTAAAAGATGAATTGGAACTTGTGCTACAACATCCCGATCTTTGTAATCGAACATTACCCATCCTTTTTTATGGAAATAAATCAGACGTTGAGGATTCACTCTCAAATGTAAAAATTGCAGCAGGTAATCATACAAAAATACCTACGAATATTACTCTTTTTGTTTGGATTGATAAAATACAAATATTCTCTTTTAGCGTTAGGTCTGGAGAACATCAAAGAAAAACCATGGCATATTTGCTCCAGCAACGCAGTCTCCGGAGAAGGCCTAGATGAGGGCGTGCAATGGCTTGTCCAACAAATACGTTTTGCTATACAAAGCAATAGAAAAGGAGGAAAATTAAAGGTTTCCTCGAAGAATAAAAAATAAATATATATAAGTGTATAATTATAACAGATCTCCCACAAAAAAAATTGCATATTACATTGACAACTTTCCACAATCATAGATATATTTAACCATGAAGTGAGAAAATTATATTAAGCTTGTGCTTTGTCCGTTCGTCTATTGTAGCTAGAGATTTAAAACTTAAAATATATATATTGTTGTATATTCGCGTCAAATAGTATTAGGATTAATTGGCTACACACAATTTAATCTATTAATATCCCGGGTTAAAAACTAGATATGTATATAAAAATTTAAGTATAGGTAAGTAAAAAACTACTTGTAATATATCTGATACGTGTTATAAAATGTTAAATAAATTTAATTACAAATCATGTAACCTCCTTAAAAATAAATTACATTTTTTTGTTTTTTAATTATACAGTTTCAGCTGCCGTTTTTGGTTAACAGTCCCTAAAACCGGTGCAAAATATATTTTCATATTCTCAATATGTATCCTCCATATTAGATATTTTGCAATTATGTTTCATAAATTATGCAATTTTAAAATTCCTTTAAAAAAAAGTGTACACAAAATTCCTCAAATTCGACCCACTTCACCATGGGTGAGTTACTGATCTAGCGATACACTACACACTATTTGTATGGACACAAATTATTCAATTTTATGTTATTATATTTATTTCTTTATTAAGAATATTAAAGACAATATAATTCAATTTCAATTTTGAAATTTGCGAATTCACACTTTTTTATCATCAGCAGACTTTTTGATCGTGTTCATTGTGTTGACAAACACCTTGCCAAACCGTTCGAAGCTTGAACTCGTTGAGAACATATTACCCAAACAAAAATTACATTGTTTATAATATACTTCACAAGTATAAAGATTCTAGTCGGAAGCGCCCGATTAGCAGATACCCCAGCATTTTACACATACACACAAACTCGCGGCACTTGAAGACTTTTGAAAAGATAAGGAAAAAAAACAAGTAAGATTACTCAAGTCGGGTACACCCGGCTCGGAGATACCCTGAACCCAACTGAGTGCTGTCATTACAAACATTCTAACAACAAGAACTGCTTGCGCGTGCACTGCTTCCACTTGTTGGAGTAGCTAATTAGAGCACATTTTCTTTAAAAATTTGTGTTTTACCCAACGGATTTTAATTAGATTTTGCAATATATTCTTTCAATGTTACAGATATGATAAATGATGATGAAAAATGATGGAGATCGATGAAGAGGGGGATTTTATTCCAAAGACACAAACCTAATAATATAGCTTAACTGTTATCGCAGTGGTTTCTTCTTATTCCCATTCTTACAAGAGACTCAAACTTCCAATAAGAGCGCTTATATACATAAAAGTGTGACCGCCACAGCGGTGACTACAATACCAAATTTGCAATTCAATGCTTAATCGACTATCGATGCGCAATTCTTACTAGATAACTGATCGGTGCTTAATTCGTCCCCGTGAAGCAGCTGCTTCACTCACATCCAAACTAGCTAATTTGAAAACGTCCAGACACTCCATCGGCTTCACCATAGACCTCTCCCACGATGCCATATCGCCTTTTCGGCTTCTATCACGAAACTATGCAGTTGTGTGTGTCCTAGGACTCGCTTGACTCCGCCTTCTATCAAATTCGCTGAGCAATTGAAGAGCCATTTGATCCCTCTGTTCGAGCTCCTAAACCTTCTCTGTCTCGAAAACATCTATAAATCTCCTCGCGTCTCGGTCGATCCCAATAAGATTCTTTCCATTATCGCTGTTCAGTCTGACTAGCGGCACATAAAAATCCCGCATAGAAAATCCAGTGCAGTATATTTAAATGCCCATCCATTAGCTTATAGTCGGTCTTCTATCGAGGAGTCCAACATAGGCGGCGCTCAGTGTAACTTGCATGTAGCAGATTCGTAAACTATTTTCTGCAGTAGTCGTTCCAGATTCGTTACCTTGATTTGAATTTTACTTATTCAGATAATGATGCTTCATCTTCGCATGCTATTAGTGCACTAGCAACTCAGATAATGGGTACCAATTCGACAGTACGACCGGCCAGATAGGGCGCCAATCCTCGAATATCGCTTCATCCAGCGATTGCTTCCTTGTTGTGTCCTGGTCCAAATTAACAGCGAAGATATAAAGACCACCGGATATTGAGTGACATTTGTGTAATATCCGTTATGTTGTCCGTCCGGATGAACGCAATTCTTTCGGCGCTGTTAAATAGGGTCTTGAAACTTTGGATATATGCTTGTACTTATCCTCTTTAGAGAAAGTTTAAGATTTCTGTGTTTTTAAGATTGAAACATTGATATCCCACCCTACCTTAAACAGCCATAATTTTTGGAAAAAAACTCCCTCACCCTTACTCATTTTCGAAAAAATTTGTTTTCAAAATTTCAAATTGCGAGTTTGCATTTTGAATCGATTTTGCTGAACACAAATATTATATAAAAAAAACCAAATTTAACTTGATCCTGAGGGGCTAAAATTTGTCAAAAATCATGTAAAAATTGAGAAAAATTTGGACCCGTTACGCTCTTATATTTGAAACACCCATAAATTTGTCAATACTGAACCGACAATCTGTTTGATGGGCATTCCGGTTATGATTTATCATTAACATTGATTGTGCATTGATAATCGATGCATTTTTATAAACAATTAAATATAACAAACAATATAAACCCTCTGACTCAATTTAAAAAAACTAATTTTTTTCTCAAAATTTAAAACATTTGTACCACGTGGGGTATAACGCAGTCGGTAACACCCGACTCCAGCGTTCTTACATGTTTTCCATTGTTATTTTGCTTTGACTTATTTTCTGTTAAGCTTCAAAAACTGAGTTTATGTTTTTCTTATTAAACTTTTTAAAAATTAATGTTTTTTTTTATATGAAAAATAAAAAGCCCCACTCTAGCGCATTTGTTCATAATTTAAATCACATTTATAACAAGAAACTCTTGACCGATTATGCGATGATGCCACTGTATATAAATACTTTTGCAAAACAATCAACTGAAATTTAAAGGTGGACGAATATTCATTTTAGTTTCATGAATCAAGTGGGAATATTGATTTTCCAAGTCTAACACACGTATTGAATGAATTTACAAATACCTTTAAATGGGTTTAAGGTCGATCGGACTTATCAAAAAGTTTCGAACATTCGGCCTAGCATAAGTGTAAGTTCGCTACTGTAAGACTCTCAGTAGTACATTTTACATACTATTTTTAGTTGAAGACTTCAAAATTTAAAAGATTTTTCCGATGGATTTATTACAGAATTTATCATCTTAGAAACATTCACGCGAATTGCGTTTATTTTTTGCTGTTTAGGATGATTCCGTCGTACTTCTGCTGGAACCACTTCATGGCATCCTCCTTCGTCAGACGATGCTGGAAGCCAACGGTGCCAGATTTACGTTTCCTGTGCGCAACGTTGTAGCCTAAAGAGAGAAAAAATATCGTTTATTGTCTCCATAACTATCAATTTGTGATGGATTGTGCGGTATAAAATTATTCAGTGGCCTTGTCGTAGTTGTACCGTCTGAGTTTGCATTAAAACAAATTCACTTGAGCACATCTTCGTTTATATGCGCACATTTACTGAGTATCAAATTCGATTTGGAAAAAAGACACCTAATTGTGTGCAGCATTAGACTTTATAGTCGTATCGGCCATTCTCACCTGGACGTCCCAAAACAACATAGAAGTCCAAGCCATAGATACCGATGGAAGGATCATACTTGATTCCCAAATCAATGTGTTCTTGGATGCCAAATCCAAAATTGCCAGTGGCAGAGAAGTTATCGCGCCTAAGCTCGTACTCCCTCACTTTCAAGCCACGCTCCAAGATTTCTTCGGCTTTAGCTCCGCGCACTGTGCAATGCACTGCAATTTTTTCATTGCGGCGAATTCCAAATGAACGCACCGTGTAGCGGGCTTTAGAAAACACTGGCTGCTGTCCTGTCAGCTGCTCCAAAACCTGCCAGTGAACGGTACTTTAATAACTTTATTTCATAGGCATTATTTACATATTGGAGGAAACTCACCTTGGCGGCACGGGTAAGCCTATCACCAGACTCACCGACGCAGATATTCAGGCACAATTTCCTAATGTGCAGATCGCGCATAGGATTCTTCGCGGGATCGCGCTTGATTTTAGGTGTCTTCTTAGCAACGGCCTAAAATATTGAATTTTAGTTGACACATTAAACATTTCAAGGTAAAATATTAATTCAATGATCACGTCCAATCAATAAACTTTCAAACTATATTTATGGTTTTGCAATAATACGAAGGATTAATGCCGATATCAAATAATTAACATCTCACAAAAATTTCAGAAACCTACCGCCATTATGGTATGTAGGAAAGAAAGGAAAAAGGCGTGTTACAGTTCAGTGTCAGATTATGCTATCGATGTTATCGTTTTGAAATCGATAAATTTAAAAATATCAATAGGGGTATTGCACAAATAAAATAATATCTAATAGATTTGTGCTTCATTTAAAGAGAATTTATCGTAAAGGGCCAATATATACTATACCAAATACACCATACAAAAAACCTTTATACCCCCTTCAATGGGTTAAAGGTATAAAATTGCAAGAATATCAGCTGCGGGAATTTATGTTTAGTGCATTATTATATTCTACATATAACAAACCCACCCACATATTGATAAAATTTTGCTACTCAAGCTATGCTTTAATTTTCTGCTTCTGATGTCGAAATATTATACCAAGGTGATTATAGTTGTACATTACTTCACAATTATACCATAAATGTTCCATTATTAAATATAAAATATTAATTGAATCTTTTAAAAAGTTGACTTTAAATTCTCCTTCAGTTTATCTTTAGAAACCCTATTTATAATACTTTTTTTTTAGTATATTTAATTTTTTACCATTGTTTACATATATTTTCAAATGTAGGATGCTAATAAATCATGTAAACAAAGATATTTAACCGTGTTTTTTTTTAGTTGTTTTTTGGTAATTTTCATTTAATGACTTAAAAATTTGAAAATAAATAATTTTGTAATTTATATTGATCAACTTCAACTTTTCAAACTATATTATTTATGGAATTAGTAGCTAAATGTTTAATCAGTTTGCAACCATGCTAGTCGATGGATGTCAGTATAGCCATCAATCGATAAGATGATTAATTAATATAAGTATATCGACAATGGGATTATGCAAAATTTATCGATAGTTGTGTGGGTTCGTCGTTTGGTCTGTTAAATTTATATAAATTTACTTTTAAATACCGATGTATCGATTATGATTTTACAACTCTACAATATGGCTGCCTGATTTTAATGTGATTTTTTTGGACAACGTATGCTGCTACTTTCAATAGTGTATGTGGTTAGAAAAAGATTATAACTGTAATCTTCTAAGTGCAGCAAACGTTCAGCTATCTTATTTGTTGCATTTTCTAAAATCCAACATAATTAACTGAACCTATATATCGCAATATCAAGTTACTTACAATGTCTTCATTCGCTGAATTAAAATTATGACGATGTAGCTTTTTAAATGCAAACGATATTTAGATGATAAAGTCATTGTGAACCAAATTAGTTTCTAAAAGCGCGATAAATTAGTTTCACAACTTTCAAACGGTTTTCATAAAAAATCTTATTGAGAAATATTGCTGCTGTAAGTGAGCGAGTGAGAAAAATATATACATACATATGTATGTATGCGTTTGCTTTTCGTTGTGTAGTGTCGTCGACTGCTCGGTAAAAGTCGGTATTTCTTTTTCACTACCACTTGGCGTTTGAAAATTAAAAAAAAAAATTAAGTAATAATGTGTTATATGAATGAAATAAGGCGTAAGGCATTGCATCGCGTATGAAAGTCACAGTCGATATGTCGAGATATTATGACCTTATATTGTTTGATCAGGAATTATTGTATTGGTAAGTACTTTGGGGATTCGTATGGCTATGGCGAACCAGCAAATCAATATTTTAGGGGGCTGCCATTTCGTTCGCTGTTTCGCTAGTTTTTCTCTTCCATTCGCTGCCGCTGTCTGCCTCCGTTCGCCCCAGCGCCCGTAAACGCCCAGTCAGCCCCCGTGGCCCAAGAAAATAAACTCTGCGTGCTTTGTAATAACGAGTACATTTTCTGGGCATATAAAGCAAAAAAAAAAAAAAAGAAGCTGAATAAAGAAATTGACATAAGTAATGTATGTACATCAGTTTAAATGTAATTGTGTGCGTGTGTGATGTTAATCGTATGTATATTAATACATACATAAGTTGCTCTTTTCCAAAGTGTTTTTGTGTTGTGCATATAATAATCAGAAATTATGTTTAACCAACAAGTATTGAAATGTTATCTGCAAATGCATTTGGTAGAGTTTACCATTAATATACCAATTCATACAACATTGGTTTAGTAACAAACATAAAATACATATATTAACATGTATGTATGTCCCGAGCGATATATGTAGGTATGTACAATATATAGGTATATATCAAAAAATGTATATATATACATATATACATATCTAATATGTATGTATATATTTATATATATATATTTTTTTTTGGTATCTAGATAATAAATAATAAAAGGGTGTGTGACGCAAATATGTTTGTATATAATCCCATTCATGTATGTATTTGTATTGCTTGCAATGTGTTTCTTTTGTTTTGGTGTAAGTAGCTTCTATGTCCTAACTGTATGTCATATTAACTTGCAGACCCTTTGTTTGAGGAAAATAAACCATTAAACAATTGTCAATTGAAGAAATACAATAAGGACTATATAGACCTTGCAGGCATATGTTTAACCGACCAACCAACAGAAAGAGAAATGTTATGGCTACATCAACTTAACTCGTTGCAAATGACTTCCTTAATGGGGTCCATATTTTTCTGATAAATTATGAGAAATTATGGGCAAGGAGAAATCAATAAATCCTTCCATTCTGACAATATTCAACATAATTCATTTGATATAATAGCTTTATTTTTCCTGCCAGGTCGATTGTTAACATATTGATTTATATTTCATCGCGGATTAAATGACCAATCTGAGTCAAGTCCAAAACAATATATATTCATGCTTTTGACTTATTGGCCATGTCTTCTAATAAATGCGAACTATTAGAATGTGTAGAGCAGATTGTGCTAGAGCTGATCTCAAATTTGACATCTTATGAAAATCTCACTTTAAAAATTCCACGCGACTGTCAAGATTGGTACAATCCAGTCGATTTTATGGGCAATGTCGATGTTTTAGAAAACTTGAAGAAACTGACTAATTTTCGGAAAATTGTATACAATAAGCGTAAGAGTCGTCATCGCTTTTGTCTGATTGTGTATCTCTTGGCTGAGATTCATTATTTGCATATGTCAGGCGGTAGTTGCACAATTCGGGGACTCTACTATCGGGACACACAGATGATTCGTTCACAGTCCTACATTGTGGCAGCCAAATTAGATGTCTGCCGCATGCTGAACACAGCACCAGTTAACCTGGGTATATTGTCAGCGTCCAAGGGACTGATTTCAGGTATGAACTATTAATCAAACAGGGTTTTGTGAAATTAACAATTTTTCTTTTGTAGGTGACATAAAGCTCCTTATGAGCAATGGGGATGTGTTGGACTGCAACAGTTATAGCGGAGCTATTTCATTGCCAACGGATTTTGAAAATGTGGAACGTATCATGACAAATGCAGAAATGGTGTTGATCGTTGAAAAGGAGTCGGTCTTCGAGAGCTTATTGGCCTGCAATGCTTTTAGCACATTAGGCTTGCGTTTTATCTTGTTGACCGGCAAGGGATATCCAGACTGCACTACGCGCCGTATTGTGTACCGACTGTCCGTTGAATGCAATTTACCGGCATATATCCTTGTAGATGCTGATCCATTTGGCATTGACATAATGCTAGTTTACAAACACGGCTCGCAAGCCATGAGCTTCTCATCAAAAAGCCTTGCTACTCCAATGCTGCGCTGGCTTGGTCTTCACCCGTGTGAAATTAATAGTATTTCCAAACGCGCAGTTGCCCTAACCAACTACGATAATAATAAAATTATTGACATTCTTTCTCGGCGCAACATTAGTTTGGGTGTAAGGCACGAATTGTATATTTTGCAACAAGCGCAGCTAAAAGCAGAAATCGAGAGTGTCATCGATTTGTTAAGCCCTTACTATATACCAACAAAAATTAATAGAAACTTATTTTTGTAATACCTAGTTTAAAATTTTATTCGGTAAATAAATAAAATAACCTGCTATTAACCAATATATGATAAATCCTTTAAGAAAATTCAAAAAGAAAAGTATATTTTATTGTGTGACAGGCATAAAGAATGTCAAACGAATCTAAAGTTGTGATTTTTTAAAATTTATTAATATCCTCAAATGTTTGACAGAATGCCTGATTTGTGATAAACGCAGAGCCTGAATTTTTAACTGAAGTTGTCTTTATTATTTAAGTGCACATTAAGAGGGCTTTTACAGATAAGCAGATTATTTGATCACCTGTAAACTTCATTTCAAAGCTCTTTTAAAAAAATTAAGAAGATTTATGTAAAATATCCTTTAATTCGTGTTTCATGTAGAACAGAGCGATTTCAAAAATTGAAAGCAACTAAGAATGTCTCGATCTTAAGAGGAGTGCATACGAAAACTGTCCGCCAAATTTTGTGACTCTAGCTCTAAAGCAGTGGGAGACATAGGCTTTTACAATTTACGGGGGGCGGAAGGGGGCGTGATCGTAAGTTTTGTCTGTAATATTTGGGGGAGTTTTCCATGTATCCATGTGAAACCCGTTCACAGCGTTAAAACAAGAGCGGAAACGATTTTATTATTATGTATAATAAAATTATTTGATCTATTGGGAACTTTTGGAAAATATTCATTTTTATAATATATGAAATATGGTGGAAATATTTTGGCTCGATCTGTAGATGATGTCATCAATGTTCACCCTGGCAAATTTGGTGATGCTGGTTTTTCAAAAATTGGGTTATTCAAAATATTGTTTGTTTTAAACCGCTAACTTTCATTTATATTTAAAATATAATCCTTTCTTTTTTTTTAATTTTAGGTGTGAAGGCACCACAGAGGAAAGCGACTAAATAATTAGGAAAGTAAATTTATTTAAGATATAATCATCGGCAAGTACTTTTAAAGGACGGAAGACAGAAGCACCGATTAGGAAACCATAATTGTTGTGTAGACTCTGTTATTTATGCGTACAGACAGAAATTGATAGTATTGCGGCTTCAAATATTTGGCTAAAATATGTCTACAGCAATGCGAACAACTCTGCAACCAGTTCCTGAAGCCCTGCCCGCAGAAAATGTCTCAAACGGCACTGCGACTACGGCTGCCACGCCATCGTCTACGGCATCAAATGCCGCTACTATGGCTGCTGCAAGCACAACCACTTATACAACAAACACAATCAGCACATCTGCGCATTCCGTGAAGGATCAGCAGCAGCAGCAGCAACAGCAGCAACAGCAACAACAGCACGACTCGGCCAACGCCAACATTGTCTCACTGCCACCAACAACAACAACAACAGCCGCCAATACGACAATGTTGCCAATAGCGTCCTCGAATGCGCCCAGTAGCAATAGCATTACAACCACACCTGTGGCAGTGACAGCCGCACCCACGACGAACACAAACCACTCGCACCAGCACAGCCATCAGCATCACCACCACGTGGCCAACAACATGACCACGGACGGTGCTCGCCTATCAAGCAATAATACCGCTGTAACTGGTGCAGCTACGGCGATCAATCACCATCATCACCACACGCCCGGCAGTGGTGTTGGGGCCGTCTCCTCCTCTGTCAATAAGAACGTTCTAAGCACACACTCGGCACACGCCTCTGCTATCAAACAGCGAACATCATCCGCTAAGGTAAGCCATACCATTGTTTTTCTCTGTGTATCAACTGTTATCCGTCCAGACATGATATCACTCCATCACACCGAAACTTTGACATCTCTGATAGGCTCTAATTAGCTTATGTATAATGTCCTATGTCCAAAATACTTTTTAAATCTTTACGTCTATATTTGTTTTTTCTTTAATACTCTCTCACAAAGTTAACAGATTGTCCGTACTCCTGCTTGTCCGATTTGAAATTGTATAAATTGTCATAAAAACTACTGATCATCTGCTTAAAAGATCGATCATAAAGAAATTTATAAAAAAATATATTGTTTTCCCAAAACTGTTTTCGAATATTTACAGTACTTATTGTGATTGAGTATTGCGCAGTCGGGTGTAACCGACGAACTTGTTCTTATTGTTATTCATTGTAAATCTGCAATCATTCCGAAAATCAATATAAGTGTTTTACACATTTGTGAACATCTTCATTGTGACTGTGTTCCTCAAATTTGTTTTTGCCAACTGATTGTGCAATTAAAATTCGGTGATTATAAAAATAGAGTACTTAAAAAATAATTAATTGTGGCAAAAGGATTTAAGATATCCTAAAAATTAAATGTGCTGTTCATTATTTCAGAACGGACAACAATTCAATTTGAGTTAGCTGGAGTTCTTATGATATAATAAACGCAGGGGTATTGGAAATCGACATTTTCCGATTTTAGAACTCTAGTTTTTTTTTTTTGATACCAGCTTCTGGATTAAGAAACAGTGATTTAAAAAAATTTGCTTAAGTTTTGACTATTAAATTTAAAAACTAGGCAAATAATATTTCAAAGACAGTTGTCTAATTGGTTTACTTGTGTGTGTGTCAGGCACCGTAAATAATAATTCAATCATTTCACACATAATTCCCTTTCTTAATGGGTTCAGGGTAAAAAATAAATTTTTGCTATGTGCCGTACTTTACACCCTGAACCCATTGAATATACAGTGTGCCACTGAAGTCAACGTACCCTTTATAAATTTTCATGAAACAGGCTGTAACTTTGTCAAACTTGTACAAAAAAAAGGTTTTAATGCAGGTTTATAAAAAAAATGAAAAACAAAACAGCATTAAAAATATACTAAAATTTTTTGATAGTCTTATATAATTGTATACTAATAAAAAATAATAACAAACTCTGGCGCCAACGTTCTGCACAAAATTAACCGAGATTTTCGAAACATGCGTGCAAGATCGTTAAAATTCTTCATCAATGGTGCAATTTGGTTAAGCTCCTCGAAATTTGAAAATTGTATAGAAAACATGGAATGGGAAAATCTTGAAGCTTCATTAAACAGAGCAAAAGTCATATCCAGAAATAGCCAAAATAATGCCCAGAAGCAAGTCAACAATACAAACAGTTATAAGCCGCTTACAACACGAAGTGCGCATTAAAAATAACAACAGATCTGGCCGACCATCTTTACTTTCAAATCACGATAAGCGCCCAATAAAGCATTTGGTACATAAAGATATGTTTACTTGCGGATTGATTGCATCAGAGCTACGTGGGACTAGTCAGAAGGACTTACACCCAGAAACTATATATAACTTATAACTTTAAGTCTTAAACTCCTCGCAAAAAGCCACTTGTAAATTTATTCAACCATAAGAAACTTTTGGCATTCGCTAAAGCCAATTGTCTTTTGGCGTAAAGTGATATCTCAGATGAGTCAAAATATAATATGATGGAAGAATACAAGTATATTGAAATACTCAAAAGAAATTTAAAAAGCGGCGCTGAGAAATTGGAAATAGGGTCAGATTTTTACTTCCAACAAGACAACGACCCTGAACAAAAGGCCATAAACACCCAACTCTATCTCGCTTTTGAACCTAAACCCAACATTAACAACAATGAGAAAATTATAACTAGCTACGAGAGGCATTGCATCAAGAGTGGACCAAACTACTGATTTTTATTGAAAAATGATCAAATGCCAAATCGCATCAGAGAGATTATTAAAATGAAGGGCTTTTCTACCAAATACTATGATTATAGTTTTAATTTTTAATATTATTTATTACAGTTCCTTAGTTTATTTAAGTAGTAAAAGTACGTAGACTTGTTAACCGATATATAAAAATATTTTTTTTATTGTAATTAATAATTACATTTGAAATTAGTGAAATATTATATTGAATGTTATATTGAAGACAATAGATTATTTTATAAACATGCATTAAAAAGTTTATTCTTTTGTACAAATTTACAAGGTTAAGGGTATGATAACTTTAGTGGCACACTGTAGTTAAAAGGGTATAGCAGACAATCTTAGTAAGACCTGCAAATTTCACAACGATCATAATTTTATTTTAGAAGCAAGTCAGGAGTTTATTTTCTATAGTGGTGAATGTATAAATAAAATGCGGTTGAAATGTTTTTAAAGACATACCGCAGGGTATTTTGGGTCGATCCTGACTGGAGTCCTCTCACTTCTTCTACTTAAAAAGAAGCAAAGCCAAGATTGTTGCAACATTGTTGTTTTCATCTATGCATGGATGCTAAGCGGTTGAAATGTTTGCATTAACAGATAGTTCCTTCGTCACAAAATTAGGTATAAGAAATCTTGGGGATTGAATTTGCTTTCAACCCTAGATTTTAAATTTTTGTCCGACTTCAATTTCATTTTAACGCTGTTGTTTTGTTTAGTTTCGATATTAACTTATATTCCTCGATTACATAAGACTTGGCTAATAAAAGACCAGAAGACATAGTTCGACTCATAATCTTATTTTATCTGATATATGTATACACATGTATATACATTTTATCGATATGCTGATTTTATATGAATAAATATTTTATTTAAGTATAGCGTGTATAGATTTATATGGCGCGTTCAAAAACTAAGAATTGAAAAGTACTTTTGAAAACTGCATTTGATTTAGTTTTCATTTATTTTCAACTTTTGATGATCAGTCAGCTGTTCCATGCCTAAATATAATATTCTCCAAACACCTGAAGGAATGTCCTGAAAAAACACATTATCTCAGATATGAGCCAAATACTTACAGTTGCGGAATTTTCTTCAGCACAAGAGTCTGCATATATATGTGCATTAAAGCATATGTGAAGCTAAAAACCCAAATAAATTTGAAATCAAAATTTTGTTCATCGAATAGGCAGCCAAACCATGGGCACACATTTAGAAATATGCATATATGTACGTGTACAAATATGAGTAACTGTGCGTGCATTCTTATGCCGCTTTTGGGTACATTTACCAAAAATCATTGGAAAAATCCGAAACTCTTCAGCGCATTGCTGCTTGTGCTTGAATAGAGAGCCAGGCAAGAGAGCGCCAGGCGAGAGAGAGCCAGGCAAAAGATAGCCAGGCGAGAGAGCGCCGGCAAGAAAGCGTGAGTGTGAGGAAGCAACGTTAAGCAAAACCGAAGTGTGGCTGGAAATTGATCGTCAGAAAATGTCACATTTTTATATCCTGAACTCATTGAAAGCGGATATTGTGCAAATGTATATTACAGACAAGGATCGATATCCTGTCCCTTTTCATGAATACCGATAAAAATCGATTTCAACCTTTGGTTTTCGTACCATATCTATAAGAGACTAAAGAAGCTAGAGACATGGTGCGTTATGTTTGTATTTTGAACACCACCCTCCAATCTCCCCCAGTATCAATAAAACAACAAAAACCGCAAAACAAATACTACAGTCTTGCGAATTGGTTTGCAAATACATACATACATACTATTAATAAGTCCTGAAAATTTCATAACCCTGGTTTAATTTTTATAGTGTTGGCCAAACTGGGCTCACCAAGTTAAGTATGTTTGAATTTATATATGCATGTATAATGCAGGGTTCAAAGTATCTCCTGGTCTATCGGTCGGTTCTCACTTGTTTTAAGTTCGTGTATACCACCAGCAGGTCAACTTCAAATTATTGAAAAGCCGTGTCCATATCTATCGATTTTTAAACCCAATTCTTTTAATAATTCTCAGAAACTAAATATCAAGGTTTTTCCGATTTAGGTCCCTCACTTCCTCAAAATATGAAGTAAAAACGCAATTTAAGTTTAACCTTACATCTTCGAATGCTCCTTTCAAGTCTTGATAACGATCATATTTTTAACTTGAAAGTTATTTAAGAACATAGTTTCTTCTCTGTTTTCACTTAATTCAAACAATCAAAACAATTTTCTTCGCAGTAATAACTGTTTCTCTCGTCAACTGAGTAAAAAATTTAGGGTGTGGGTAAACATTACTATATTTGTATAATGATAAAAACCCGAGTTTTTCGAGCTCATCTCAAATGAATAGCCCATTTTTGCAAATTATCAACAAATTAGGTTTTTTTTAAGTTGGTGATAATTATATAAAATACTGAGATACCAAGTAATGATCGTATTTATATTGTAACCAAATTTTCACATATAAACAGAGATATATACGTACAACCTGCTTTTTCAATGAACATAGAAATATAGAAACATAAGAGCTAAATTAGACAAATAGGGGTAACGCTTCAATTTATCCTTATGAATAATAATAAAATATATAATAAATATATTACGGTATTTTATAGCTTAGAAAAAAAATGTAATTTAATTCTTGCCAAATGGTATATTGTTGGGATTTCATATTATATACATCTTTATTTGAAATTGTCTCTTGTCGTGGGCGTGAGTAACTATTATATCAAATACAATTGCAAGTGTAATCGACAGAAAATGAGTGTGAATAGAAGAAGCAACGAGAATACCAATTTAAAATTATCGTTTCTTTTCTCCCATTCTCACTCGTTTTTTGTTGATTGATGGATCATATAGTCAGAAGCCTTCGGATCAGATCTTTTGCTACTTAGTTGGAAACTGCTTTGCTCTGCACGTCAGTTATTTTTGTTTGCTTGCCAAAGCTCGCTCTGGCTCTCTGAGCGGAAAGCTTTAACTTTTTGAGTGTTTTGTGTTCACATCGGTGTGCGTATGGCATATCACATATGGATATCACATATGGATATGAATATAACTTATATTTTTTTCAAATCATTCATAATGAATGACTCTGAAGACCATGTAAATTTATTAATATGATGTGAACACTTATTCATAAATATATTGTCATACAGTATTTTTACGTAAAAACGACGCACACAAAAATTTTATAGGGTGTGTCGTTCTTAGCGATGTTGCTTTTAAGATTTAACTATAGCCGTTCGGTACAAGTTGCAAAATACAATTTTCTGAGCGAAGCGCGCTAGAACTTATCCAATGTGCCGCTCGACACAGCCAAATGTCGAAAGCTTGTTTTAGTATTAAGTTCCACTTCATTCGTGTGGTCACTGTCGCGTTCGCCTTTGTCGCTGTTATTGTTCAACGTTCGCCAACGGTACCGTTCGTTGTTATCGACAAACAATTGTTGTTGGCAATGATTTTACTCGAACACTTTAAAGTTGTTGTCATTGCTGCTTTCGCTAGGCTGTGCTTAGCATTTATAAAAATAGAGAATCATAAGCACCAGTTCACCACGATAGATTATTTCGCCTCGCTTTTACAAGCACTTCTTATTTTTTATACAGATCAAAATAAATTGTATTTCAATTAATTGCAAGTACATGTGAGCGCTGATAAAGAATAAAAAAGTACAAATTTATTGTTAAAGTTTAAAAATGTAATGTAATAGTCGTGAATAATATTGTACATGCATATGAATGAATATTGTCGGGCAATTTGTGTTAAATACATGTGTATATATGTATGTATGTATTTGTTTTGGCTTGATTGCCACTGTAGCCTCAGCGAAAGCTTTGCTGCTCAGATCCGACTAAGCCAAGCCAATTGCGAATGATAAGTTAATTTAATTATAAGATACCTACATTTGCACATGAGTGTGTATATAGACACACACGTATACATGTACATACATTTACAAATATACATACATTTAAAATGTAGTGTGGTGCAACAAGCAGTAAAACAAAAAGAACCGATAAAAATAAAGAAAAATCATCACATTCCTACACAAAACAGTGGACAGACAATGACATGTGTGTGCGTTACTTTGTATGCGTTTGTGTGAGTGAGCGCGCAAGCAAGTGAAGCTTTAATGCAAACGAGCTAACCAGAAGAATAGCGACGATAATAACAAGAGTGATTAAGTAAATGAGAGAAATAAGAGTGAAAAAGAAACAAAACGCAACGAGCTTTTTCAAAACTGGCGTTCATACAAACGTGGGGCTTCATCGTCTCTGCTTCTATTTCGGGTTTCGTCGTCGTTGTCTCATTTATCTCTGTATTTTTACGTTTACGTTCGGGCGTGTACGAGCGCGACTATCGCGTTCCAGATTTATGAGTGTGGAATGTATTTACGTTGTGGACCTTACTATCGTAACGCTCTTAAGTTTTAAAGCTTTTATACATGTGTATAGTGTATAAAAGGTTTAAAAAATATGTATATATATATAGCTGTGTAGCTGTGTGCTAAAAGTACGATACACGGTAAAAGATAACAACGTTGACAACGTTATGTGATTATTTGATACGATTCATCGCCATGCACTCACTACTTGTGCATGTGAGCCTCGACATTATTGCAAATATTTAAGCTAAGCTGCCGTATATACAGAAACAATGTCGTGCATGTGAGAGCGGTGAAGACGCATATCAAATAAAAAATGTGTATGTAAATTGTGGTCAGACCTGTGAGGGCAACTGAACCTGTCTTAAATATTCATTTGTTGTGCTGTTAATGCTCTAATAGAATTAAACAAGCTGACCAGCAAAAGTATGATCAACCTTTGCATCAGCTGGACTGTGAATGTGCTAGAGACTCTATAATAATAAAATAATAATAATAAAATGTACATCCACGGTATATGTACACCAACACACTCGTAAATTCGATGCTTACTGGAATCTTCAGTGGAAGCTTATTGGAAGCTTATTCGCACGGCGGAGTCTCGTTGTGAATCGATTGAATGAGCTATAAACAAATCGAACTACAATAAGTTGGTAAATACTGAAGGCAACATGGGTCAAACGTCAAGTCATCGGCACGCCCATTCGAACAGCCAAAACAACAATAACAACAACAATGAAGAGTCTGCCGGTGCTGCCGGTCCCACGGCACAGTTTGCGAACCGCCGTACGTCAGCCCGGAAGTCAAAATCCTCCAAGCATTATTCGACATTGGTGCAACAACCACTACGCAAAGATGAGCTCTCCATATTACGTGACTCTTTGCTCCGCAATGGCAGTATTATGCGAAAGAACTTCACTGATCCGCAGCGCCGACCGATTACTATAAGTGAGCTAACGCCAAAGACACAAGCGGAACTCGGCTCCGAGGATATTGCAGCTGGTGTGGCAGAGGGCAAAAGCACTAGTAATCTGATCAGCTTTCAGATGCCCATTGAATGCAGTGCGAAGGTGGAGGATGTGGCAACGGCTTCAGCGGCGCCTAATGAGACTCGAAATGAGTTTTACATTGTCGGCGATGGGTATCACAAAACGGATTATTGCCATTATCGTACTCCCAATGGCAACTACCATAAGCTTCCTTCTGATTCCTTTCACAAAATGTCAGAGGGCTGCTTCGTACGCATGGCTGATGGCGTATTTCGGCGCCTCGAGCTGCCCATCAGGGCTCAGCAGATTTCTTGTCGAGCATCGAAGCTTGAGGTCATTTCTGGCAATGATAGCAATGAAAATGGGCTAGGCGCCACCAGTGTAAAAAGACAACTATTGAAGTTTCTCAAAAGGTCAAAGAGCCATACACCCGCAACGATTGCCAAACTACAGAAGGACAAGGACGAAGCGCGCCTTGAACGCAAGCAGCGACTCTCGAACGCTATGCGACAAAAGGCGCTGGAACTAAAAACGTCGTCAGCGACAGGCTCTAAACTCAACAATCCTAACAATAAAATAGTAGTCACTATGATCGAGAACGGAGGGATTCCAATCGTGGCTACCAGCAAAGCTGAGCGACCCAAGTCCAAGGAGGTCTCTTCTGTTGCTGCTGAAAAGGCGCGTACCTCAAGGGTATGTACCAAAGAAGGGGTGAGGGGGGCTAAATAACACGAAAATCCAAATTGTGTTTAAGATTTAATCGAATGTATTCTTAATTTATACGATCTATCTAGATCTATCTAGATATACTACATATAATTTTATTATTTGGATTAAACATGAACCCTCATATTATTTATTAGCAAATAAATTACGAGACTGGGAATTTAACCCGAATCTTTGTTAGTAATTACATGATTTACTAATTGATTGATAACTGATTGATCACATCCAAACATGTAGTGATTGAATAAAAGGACATCGTTGTCTTTCGTATTCAATGGTCAAGAACTTGTTTAAAATAAATATCATTATTTGGCATTAATAATGTTGAAATATATTTCTTTTAGGCACTTTTAAAATTAGATGTGTTGTCGGTTTGTTGTGTTTTCGATTTGATATTCTTGGAGACTGTGGAGGCCTATTCTGTAAACTATCATTATAGGTCGAAGCCATTTCTGGGCTATTGTCATTCTAAAATTTTCAGAGGCGTATTATCTTAAGCATAAAAATATGAATATTCCATAAAGGTTCCTTAGTTTTTGCATCGCAGGGCGAAATATAAAAATAAATGAATACAATTGCATTTCAATATTAGCTGACAAATTATTCGCACCTTCTTAGTCCAAACGATCACTCCTATAAAAGAAACTAACAAGAATGCTGCAGTTGGGCGTTACCAGCTGTGTTAGACTCGTTTCCGGTCTTAATTACGAGTATTGCGCTGTCGGTTAGACCCGACTACAACGTTCTCACTTGTTTATAATTTTGAATTTTACATATTATTACATGTATATTAACTATTACCAAGCGCAAGAATCGATCTTATCTGACTTGGCTAAAAAGAAAACATATCACGCGAAGTAAAACTTTTAACATCTCACAATTTTTCACTAAGAATTAAATGAAATGAAATTTTCATTTGATTTAAACCTTTGGTGAACATACACAACCAGCTGTTCCATTTATAACCAAGACAAAGACTAGTCCGCCAACAGTAAGTTAGCTGGCAGCACAGATTTTAAAATGGCAATTTTTCAAATAATTAAAATTTTATTCGTAAAATAAACAATCAACATGTTTGTTTACGTTCTGCGCCACAGCCTCAAATCGAAAACAGCTGATTAATGCAGAACATAATTAATAAAAATCCATTCCTACTAATTTGAAATTTCTTACAGTAGATGACGTATTAAGGTTTAAAATATTTGATACAATTGTTTTAAAGAAAACTATAATAATTTCGTTTATTTTAAACAAAATTGATCTGTGCGTGACTTAAACGAGTCTGAATTCCAACTTGAAATCTCTAGCTGTTATGGACTCCGATATCGACAGACAGGCGGACATGACTAAAATAAATTGGCTGTTAATCCTAATTAAGATATAAAAACTTTATTTGGTCGAAATTGCTTCATTCATACATTTACACAAAACCATTATATATTATTATATTCTATATATAATGTAATTTACCGTCTAATGGGGTTCATAAACAATTAAATCTGGATGTTACCTCGTGTAATTCTTGTAACATAATTTTAAAATTAATAAACTAGCTATAATTTATTTAATTGGTTTATTTTTATGTATCGGTGCTTAATATATATTAAGTTTACCTTCAAAATTAGGTAAATTAAAAGGATGAAAAGTTAATAGTTTTAGATTTTCAGCTTTTGAATAAGACAAACTGAAAATAAACTTTAAAGTTTTAGATATTTTTAAAAAAATTCTTACATTTAAAATGATATCGTCTTAAAGGGTATTTCATTATATACACCTCAACTGTGTCGTTTTTTCTGTTAAATGCTTTTCATTTCTATGTTTCCCTGCTATTGATCACACCTATTTTAAAATTCGTACTCGTCCCAATAGTTAAACATGTGCCTCATCACTGCCTCACACAAAATTAAAGGTTGTTTCAGTACAGTCATCGGTTATGGGCATTGTATAAATCAAAATTACTTAACCTATTCATTTTTAATAACAGTGCTTTTCTTTTGATTATTATTTCTATTTTATTTCAGATTTTCTGTGTTATTGCAATACCTTAAACCTAACACAAACGATTGCTATTGATATCCAGCAATATACGCCAACTTATATTTTTTTCTATTTATTGGGAATCCATTAAATATGGACCATATGCATATAAAAAGGGGTTCATAAACACTTTGCGTAGATATGAGTTGATGATATAAGAGATAAGATTTGATAAGATACTAACCAGCATATCTAGAGATGATATTGTAGACAATATTCTTTCGATTCCTGCTTTTATTGCCATATAAACCAACTGGACTGAATACATTTAATGTTGGTCACTCAATCACTTTTTTCTGCAAGGACTTTCTTTATGCTTCATTTTATAACTTTTTTTTTATTATTATAATCAACATTATTAACATTATAGAACATCATATGTATGGCATTGTGGGTTATTATCAAGACTTTAATCCAAATATGGGATTCGGTGCTTTGAAAAAGCGAATCTTAGCAGAAAATAATAGTTTTTTTTATAATATTTTAGAGCTTAAATAATAACAATAATGAAAACTGAGAGAAAAAAACATCTTTGGAGCTTATATAAATATTTTGACCCAAAAATGTTTTTGTAATTCGTGATAAACATAATCGTAAAAATTTAGCTTAATCATTCCATCTTAAGTAACTTATCCAAGTCAATCTTAAATTTTGGATTGAGAAATTAGGCAAAATTTCATTTTAAAAATTATATAAATAATCCTGATAGCTGAGTTAATTTAGCAAACGATGCAACGATTCTGAAAACTATAAAAGCTAAAGATTGAATATTTTAAAGAAATATTAAATTTTTTGAATTAGTTTTCAAAACTAGTTTTAAGTTTCTAAAAGACAAAAATTTAAGTTACTACCTGCAACGTTGCGTCACTTTTTTTTGTCATTTCTTAAGTGAGTCTTTTAGCACCAATGGTCTTAAATACCTTAATTTTCATACATAAGGGTATATCAGTAGATACAACCTTCTTCATTTACATAACACATAATACAAATAAACATAAACATATACATAATATGTTCAGGTGCTGTTAAAGTAATCGAAGTGATGCGCTCTAGTCGGAGCCGCCCGATTAGAAGATACTGTGTACCCTGAGCTTTCTCATTAATACATTTCTTTGTTAGGGCTCGGTGGAGTTGGTAGAAAAGTGTAAAAACTAAGTAAAACAGTACGGTAGATAACTGATCTGGCAATTTTTTTGTATATTTTTTTTTCTAAAAATGTGATCTATAATCTAACGCATATTTTTAATAATTTGTAAAGCTTTACAGCTGCTCTACGCTCCATCAAACAAAACAGAAATTATTTTGTCTGGGAAGCGTTTTGAAAGTGATTTTGATGATGTTTGATGGAAGTAGTTTACCTATAAAATGTGTAGTGAATGAATTTAATATTTGTATATCGCAATTTTACACTCCCACTAACTCGAACATACCAAAAATTCGGGCACAAATAAATTTTTCTTATATTCCCAAATCCGGACACCTCGACCGAAGGGTCGATTCTGATTAAGTTTAAATGCGAATCGCTGTGCTGCACCTGTTGGGCAAAAAAACATAGGTTTCTATCTCTTGAATAGTCAAAGATTCCGTACTTCGAAATTCATGCAGAATTTATGCGCAGGGGATATATTAAAACTTGTTTTGTTTTTATCGTGCAGCTTAGCAAAATAAAAACAAACATAAAAAATTTTATTTATCAAAACAAAAATCAAATAAAAATAATATCTCAAAAACTAAAAGAACAATTTTAAATTAACTAAATTAGAAAATTTCTGGTTTATTCGTCTATTTCGGATGATACTGGTCTTAAAATGTCTGAATTATTGAGGTTGTAGTGTAATTGTATTGTCAGCATCTATAGTTCAGTTTATCTAAAGCGAACACTTGCCTAAAATTTTTTAATACCGATCAAGTTTTCAATTTATCTGTATCATCACTGGGTTCAAAAGGGTACAAAAAAAATGTTTACTATCATCTGCGAAAAATATACTCAATGAAATAGTTGAATTTCAGTAGCAAGGAATTGTGACGTCACAATCTTTTTGCGGCCGGAATCGATTTCTTGATTAATGGTCCAACCAGTAATGAATCGAAATTTTCTTATGATTATCTCAGAACTTTCAACTTTCGGAACCATAAACTTTTTTACTCTTCCTTAATAGGAGAAATGTAGATGCTCTGCAGCTAATGTCTGGCTTATAGTGCTCATTGCGGAATTATTTTACAATGTGTAAAGTAAATTCAAAGCAATTTTACTGGCTTAAGTTTGTCAGAAATAAAGTTTTCTTTAGGTTTATTCAGTTTGCTTGATAAGCCTCTTATTGGTTTTCTAAAAGAGTTGTACATATATACAAAATTTTGTACTTTTAAAGTTTCGTTGTTCGAGTTGAAGAGATTCATCAAATCATTGAAATCTCGCATTGAAAATATTACTCTGTCAGAGCCCAAAATTTTGCACACAAGCTTGTCGAACATTGTTTCTGTGTCAGGGAAGTTAACAATTCTTTCTCAGCGTTACGCTCAGGTGATATCAGTTTATACATACACACACACACACATGTAAAACACACCAGTCTCACATATACATAAATACGTAGTCTACTCTTGTCTAGAGTACACAATTGGAGATACCCTATACCAGGCTCCGAATTGCCTTAACTTCATTGTATGTATTTTAATAATGGGTACAGGGTATAAACAATCAGCATTTTGTCGAGAATAGACAGATACGGTTGAATACCTGTGTGTGTGCTGTGGGTGTGTATGTGCCTGTGTGTGTGTGTGTGTGTGAGCTGTGAGAATTTTTTTTATTAGTGTTGCGTGAGTGAGCGCAGAATACACTAATACCAATGAGCGTAGCCCACTAAAAAGCGATATTTGCTTGAGTTTGTATGTGTATTGAGTTTGTGTATTGAGGCCGACTTTTCTGCCTCTGACTCTCCTATGTGAGTATGTGTGTGTGTGTGTGTGTGTGTGTGTGTGTGTGTTTTGTTGCTGGTATTGATACTGGAAGTACTCGTACTCCAGTTGCTGCTGTTACTGTGCCTAAAGTGGCTGTTGGCTGTTAGCTGCTGAGCTGTCGCTGTTAGCCGCTGAGCTGTCGCTGTGGCTGTCACTGCCTGTTGATTGTTGGCTGACGGCGTTTACGTCAGAGTTACAAACTGTGCTTGCTTATTTACGAAATCAGAAGAAAACTGTGTACTATATCTATATATATATATATCATATAATATAAAAATGCAGCCAGTCAGTTGCAAGTGCTAGTCTCTAATTGTAAACCGCGTGTGATTGATAAGATCAGAGATAAAGAACAGACTTCGCGATTAAAAATGTATTTTTACAAATTATAAAAGTCGACAACGAAATGTTTGCTTTTCCATAAGTGAAAACTAGTTTATTGCCTGAGAGAGTGGTTTATTTACTATATTCTTGTGCTTCAGTGTGTGGATGCAGAGAGATGTGTCAGTGTTATGTGTCTTTGAACGCGTTAAAGCTTTTCGCTCACTAAACTGAACTGAACTTAACTCAACTGAACTGAACTGAGCTGAAATGAACTGAGCTGAATGTGAGCGCGTACGCACCAATTACAAGAAGATTAAAACAAATTTAACTATAGCTAGTTATAAAATGAAAAAAATTTAATGAATCATAAATAAAGAGAGAGTTTGTAGGCAAGACTCGAGAGCGCAACGAAACGTGACGCGAACACAGAACACAGAGTACGAGAGAGGATGTCTTGGCTGAACTTGTGCAACAGTCGTCTTGCTGAGAATGAGCGTGAGCGTGAACGTGAACGTGAGCGTGTGAGCGTAAGCCGACGCAGTCGCAAGCAAATACTAAATACATACAAACATAAGTACAAATAAACTTATACAAATATATAAATATATATATGTACTAATACATCGGTTGCGATAGCTGTTGCTTCTGCACAGGTGTAAGTGAGCACAAGTGGATAGGTATTGGTACGCTCTCACTCTCAATCCGCCTCTATCTGTTTCTTAATAGATTCTCTCTCTCTGTCGCTCTGCTTAAATCGCGCTGCGTAGAAGTGTGTTTCAGAGTGTTTCTTTCAGTGTCACCAAAGTCAGATTAGCTCTTGCCTATGAGTTGGCTTTTGTAGTAAATATTACGTTCGCTTTCGCACTCACCATATGTACATATATGTACTGAGTACTATATATACATATATAGAAACTCGTATCTGTGTGTGCATTCAATTTTTCGAGGTTTTAATGCGCAGCAACAGCAACTTGTTGAATTAAATATAAGTTTGCTCAATGGCAAAGAAGCAACACCATCAAACAAAGTGTCGTCCATTCAATCTTCTACAGCGAAAGCAAAGAAAGCTTACACGATCAAATTTAAACACATATGAACATCGTCGTATACACATATATACACATATGCTTCCACTAGTATGTCATGTGCAGATTGCTAATATATTGGTGGAAAGACCAACTATACTGAAATTCAAAGAATCACCCACTTTTAAACATAGCCTTATAGAACTATTCGAGGGAAAGATATTTAACAGTGGCTAAATTGCATTTATTTTTGAATTGTATATAAATTTTCATATTTTTGAAAATACAAGATTCGCTAGATTGAGCGTTAGAAATCAATCCAGAAACGCAGGGGTGTTTATATATTTGTAGTTAGCCCTTTTGAAAGAATCCAGTGTGAGCTGTGCCTTTCTTATCATTATGGATCGATTCCGTAATGATCAGATGTTGTTTTAAATACACGGTTAAAAAAATTAGACGGCTAAAATTGTTGCTACGGAGGTGCTTAAAAAAAGATCAAAAATATATATAAATATTTTTAATTTCAATACAATTTCATAAAGACAGAAACTAAATTATTAAAGTAACTCTCGTATAAGATCATATGTGAGTGAATCCACATATGATTCTGTAAGTGTATACTTAAAAAATGCAAAGAAATAATTCCTTAACGAAACTTACAGTGCGCGAAAGCAAACTCTGACTAAACAAATATAAAACCAAAAATTGGCCAACTAAAGGCAGTGTGACAAAAAAAAAAAGAGAAAAAAATCAATAAAAAAGAAATTACATGGATCGTGATCTGCATCCTGAACCCTCCCATGGAGTGGAGGCATCAACGACTACGCCGGACTTGAATCGCGGCGATGCTTCTCGCAAAAGCGTTCGCCTTTATGCGGCGCGCAAAGGATTGGCACCGGCACCGCCCAAGTTGGGGCTAGCTACTAGCAATAACAACACCAACACTAAAAATAATAACAGTAGTGAAAGCGAAAACTTGCCCACTCTTAGCACAAACCTTGCATGTTTACCAACTGTGAAGGATATTGATCTCAGTGATGCACATAATGTGGACTATGATGAAATCGTAGAACTGCGAAGACCAGGTGATAAAGCTGTGCCGCCGCCACGCGTTGCCGTTTCAGCGATTCCCGCACTGCATTTACAAAGCCGCCAAAAGGCCGCACCACGAGTTCAGATGTCTGCGGAGGACGATGTCGGAGTCGCCTTTGCATTGGGCTCAATCGAGAAGCACATACTCAATGTTGAGGAGAGCTTTAAGCAGGAGCAACTCTCGGAAAAACAGCAGCAGCAACAGCAGTCTCAGTCGTCCATGGATGTCATGAAGATGGATATAATACGCAAGCAGAGTAAGCGCTATGGCGAAACGGAAAACTTGCTACGGCCGGGCATTAGCGACATGTCCTCGGAGAACGATTTTCAGTATCTAGGCGGGCGGCGCTCTCAACTGGATGATAGCAATGAGCAAATGCTGACTGAGTTTCAAAGAGGAAGCGATGGACGCAATTCGATTGGCGCCTACTCTAAGAATTCCGGTGCTGCTGCCAGCCCCTCGGCGGCGCTAAAGGTCAAACTCGCTCGCACCGCCTCGGACACGAAGAACACGGATACGGTGCTGGCTATGCGCGCCACGCTGAAACATAAGCAGCAACAGGACGTTAAACAGCAGCCGGGGTGGCGTGCGTATCCAGCAGCTCCCACGCCAGCAGCTAGATCCACAACGAGCAGAGGCAACAACAACAACAGCAGCAGCAACGTTGTGGATGGAGGCTCCACTTCGAAACTGACTGCCCCGACTATTTCGGCAGCGAAACGGCGCGAAGAGAATCTGCGCCAGTTTGAGGCGCTTCTAGCCCAAAAATCTTCGCAAACCCATCGTCATGCGGCTTCCGCCGCAACAGGCTCTAGCTCTGGCACTAACGCAACGTCAGCTGCAGGAAGCAGTGCTGCATCGAAACGGCGATCGGAGCGCCCCATTGTTGCCCCTATACCGCCCTACAACTCGAGCCGCTCTGAGACTGGCCGTGCCACTGTCGAGCCGAGATCTGCAGCTTCAGGTGCGGGTCATCATCGTGCTGCTCCCAACGTTGCTGTGACGCGAACCAATGTTTATGGCAACAGTGTTGCTCAGGTAAACCAATCTAAACTGACAGTCAAAATACATGAATGTCCAAGTTCACTACGTATTCAGCTTAAATAAGATTTATAATTATCTTCCAGGGGGGGAGAGACATATGTTAAGTTTACTGAGTACCTTGCAATTGGCTTGAATATAAACCTTTTGTTTTTGCCGTTCTTACAGGGATCGCCAAATCTGCAGATGCGAAGCAGTGCTCCCATGCGATGGCGCGCCACTGAGGAGCATATCGGAAAATATAAGCTCATCAAGACCATCGGCAAGGGAAACTTTGCCAAAGTAAAACTAGCAAAGCATCTGCCCACTGGAAAGGAAGTAGCAATAAAGATAATTGACAAAACCCAACTTAATCCTGGGTCACTTCAAAAGCTCTTTAGAGAGGTTAGTTAAAGTTATATTATTAATAATTGTATGTCTAATATTGTTGTATTTTAGGTTAGGATAATGAAAATGCTTGATCATCCCAACATAGTTAAACTTTTTCAAGTAATTGAAACGGAAAAGACGTTGTATCTCATCATGGAATATGCATCAGGGGGCGAAGTCTTTGACTATTTGGTACTACATGGGCGCATGAAAGAGAAGGAAGCGCGGGTTAAGTTTCGCCAAATTGTATCGGCTGTGCAATACTGTCATCAGAAGAGGATAATACACAGGTACAGTCTATGCCTATTAATTTCGTTCAAATATGATATCAATCGTCTCGAAGTTAAAAGATCAATAGCAACAGAGCATTGAAAATAAATTTTACATAAGCGCACCTTTAAGGTCCTTCATAATATATAAAAGGAAATTCTTGACCATTGACAAATTGACCTTGCAACATGTCGGCTTAAACAATGATGAATACCTGTTGGCGCGTTTAAGATTTCTGTTAATATTTGTTTATCTCCGGGATGCCAGAGACCAAATACCTTTTCAGACATATAACTGATTTTTATAATCGTATACAAAGTGAATCTTGTATATTAGGTTTCTGTAATATCTGTCATGCTATTGAAGATGCTTTAAGCCTTGATTTTATACTTGTAGTTATTCTCCTCAGTCAAAGTGTCAAGATTTTTGTGCCACGCTCACTGGGAGGCTGGCAATTCGATAATATGTCAATACAGCTCAAATCGCAAATCGATAAACCCTGAATATTTCCCACAATTGTCTAAGGCCAGGGTCTAGCTAGTGACCTTTGACCCTTTTATATCCCGGCCACGACCACTATAAAACCCTCCAGCGCCCCCTTCGGATCCACACCAAATGTGGGATATATTTTACTGAATGACTCTCCCAAACATCACAGAAAAAAGTTTGTGCACGCCCCCACAAACCGCGAATATCTATATCTTGCCCAGCTTTAAAGTTAGGGTCACCAAACATAAACGGTAGATAACTGGTCCCTGGGGAAAGAAAATTTACCGGCCACACGTAAATAAGTTGAACTGATTTGGGATACTCTAAACCAGGAATGAATTTTATGGACTGATGTATATTTAATTTTGCACAATTATATTTGAATTTGTAAGCATACTAAACTTTATATTTCTTTTTAACAGGGACTTAAAAGCAGAAAACTTATTATTAGACAGCGAATTGAATATTAAAATAGCTGATTTTGGATTTTCGAACGAGTTTACGCCAGGTTCAAAGTTAGATACTTTCTGCGGCAGCCCACCCTACGCAGCACCCGAGCTCTTCCAGGGGAAAAAATACGATGGTCCTGAAGTGGATGTTTGGTCGCTGGGTGTTATTTTGTACACATTAGTGAGCGGATCCCTGCCCTTCGACGGTTCCACTTTACGGGAGCTTCGTGAACGTGTACTCAGAGGCAAATATAGGTAAACAGACTAACAAGCTGGAAATTGATAACCTTTAATACTTACTTTGCCGTTAATGCTAATCTCAACAGAATTCCATTCTATATGTCGACTGATTGCGAAAATTTGCTGCGCAAGTTTCTAGTACTAAATCCTGCGAAACGTGCTAGTCTTGAAACAATCATGGGCGATAAATGGATGAATATGGGGTTTGAGGACGACGAGCTCAAACCGTATATAGAGCCAAAACAAGATCTAGCCGATCCCAAGAGGATAGGTAAGACGGGTACTGTATACAAAGTTCATTACTAATATTATTAACGAATTGTGTGTCGAGTTTTGCCTGTTAATTCTGTTGTGTTTTTATTAAATGTCGTCGTACTTGTGATATATAAATTTCCATATTTGATATATATATTGTTTTCTGTTCCACATAGTGTGGAACTATTTATTTATTACCAAAAATTTGCTTTAACTTTTCTTAGTTGCCTACATACATAAATACGTACATATTTATTTAAAAATTCTCATACAGCTGCGGGGGTACAAACCGGAGCTAAAGAGTCAGCATCGATCCGACGCAGTGCTTTTGACTTGATGTTAATGGTGATCTTTTTAATCGGCGAATGGAAAGTGCCACACCAAAATGTATGCAATCCCTTGTGGAGAAACGTATTTTTGGAATGGCAATTACTTAATATTTACTCTTTGTTTTCTTTCTCACTTTATGTCTCTTACTACTTTATGTTTTCTATTATATGCTTCAAATTGTTACATAACAACAGATCTACCGGGAGAAGAAATAATTTTTATAAGATACTAGCAAAAAAAAAACACGGGAAGCCAATTGACTGCTAATGAATACTTTTTTTGTTTATATTTAAATAATATTAGTTTTTTAAACATTGCGCATTAATGTTGACAAACTTTCATTTGTCAGCATTAATGGAAATCTATGCAATATCTCCGGTTTGCGTCCTAATATTCGATCCGATGATTATTATGTACTTATGTATGATGTTCCATTTAAAGTCAACGATTTTGCTTGTTAAATGCATGATTGTATTATTTGACTATGATATAAATAACAAATCTTTTAAAACTGTCAATTTGAGGGCTTATAGAGCACACAATTCTGGCCGTACTCCTGTATAAAAGCAAGCCAAATATAATGTGAATGTAATGAATTTGCATGTAATGTATACCTAACAACTTACATAGCAATTAAAAAAGTAAAAATTCTCTATTGATTTTTGATTTGTTTATTACAATACCTGCTGTCTGTAATTTTTTCATTGGCAATGCACAGAAGCTCTAGTCGCAATGGGTTACAATCGACAAGAAATCGAAGCGTCGCTAGCTCAAGTGCGTTATGACGACGTGTTTGCCACATATTTGCTGCTTGGACGCAAGAGCACTGATGTAAGTAATACGTGCGAATAATTATTTGGCTTGTTGACTTATTTGTTTATTATTTAGCCTGAAAGTGACGGGTCGCGATCTGGATCATCACTCTCGCTGCGAAACATCGCTGGAAACGAAGCTGGCGCCAATGCCGGCAGCGCGGTTGTGCAAAGTCCCACGCATCGTGGTGTACACAGAAGTATATCAGCATCGAGTACCAAACCTAGCCGTCGAGCTTCTTCCGGTGCGGAAACGTTACGTAAGTCCCATTATTATGGGGCCAAAAATGTGGGCCAGTGACAACGTGTTCGTTATTTCGTTCGTTGCAGGTGTTGGACCCGCTAACGCAACTGTAGCCGTTACGACTGCAACGGGAGGTGTGGCATCTGTCAACCCGAGCAATAATTATAATGCTGTAGGGGCAACCGCCGATCGGGCATCAGTGTAAGTAATCAGAAAACACGCTGAATAATAATTCAAGAAGGTTTTTTTTGTTTTGGTCTTGCATTTTAATGGATATTGAAATTAAGTTATTTTGTTTTTATTACAGTGGCAGCAATTTTAAGCGTCAAAATACCATAGACTCAGCAACAATTAAGGAAAATACGGCAAGATTGGCCGCACAGAATCAGAGACCAGCATCTGCCACACAAAAGATGCTCACCACGACAGATACATGTAATTGGCACTAATTGTTCGAAAAGGCGAAACGAAATTGAAAAAATCTTTAATTTACTTTGCAGCGCTGAATAGTCCAGCTAAGCCGCGCACAACTGCTAAATATGATCCTACAAATGGAAATCGCACAGTGAGCGGCACGAGCGGTATCATACCACGCCGTTCAACCACACTGTATGAAAAGACTTCATCGACGGAGAAAACCAATGTTATTCCTGCAGAGACAAAGTACGTGAGCCTTGCTTCTAGCATTGTCCGTTGTTGTTGTTGACACATCAATAATGAGCATTTGTTTTGCATATTTTATAATTATGCATTATTATTGTTGTTAGTTTTGCCGTTATTATTGTTTAGCATCACATTACATTTAAAGTTGCTGGTTCGTTTCGTATTGCGATAGCGAAAAAACATAAAACCTTAAATTATAAGTTGGTTAGTCATTCAGTTGTAGTTCTTCTCAGTTTGCACATATTTTATCCATATAATGCTTAGAGAATTAATAGTTTTTACTTGATGCGTATCAAGTAAGATCGTGTATTGGTGTGGATAGATACATTGTACATATCTAGTTCTAGTCGGTACATTTCAACGCACAGTTGAGTTCTCATTATTTCTTGGTTGCAGTGCAGTTTGCACAAAACAAAAATCGTTTTTCGTATATTTTTTTATTTCCGAGGTGGGTTTTTTTTTTTTGGTTTTTAATGTTTGTATGTTTGCTTCCAAACTAAAACTCAATGACAATGACTACTGCATATTTACAATTCTACCACTTTTTGACCAAAAATATATGCACAAACGTAACCAGCAGTGGATCTGCAGCTACCGCTGGAAAGGGTCACACTAAAAGCGCGTCTGTTTCAAGCCCGAGGCCATCCACAGATGGATGCATATCGGTATCAATTGACCCCCTTGGATCGAGGTATACACTTGCATACATTAGCAAACACAACCAAAACAAAAAAAAACAATAATCATTTAATTTATTAAATGTTAATTTACAAATGGTTTTATTCTCATTTTCTTTTTTTTTTTAACTAAAATTGGCTGCCTTTTTATTTTATTAGCCATAGAATTATAGTAAATATTACTCAATGCATTCATACAAAAAAAAAGTGACACTGTTTTGTAGAAGAATAATGTTAATTTCAATTAAGTGCGCGTATTAGAAAGGCTTTCATGTCTTTTTGATGGAAATTTGTGTTTGAAAAATTACAATATTTATTGTTAAATTTTTGTCTATATTGGGTGTAAACGTGTATTACAATGAATAGGAATCACCTGTAAGCCAAATCATTGAATTCAAATCAGTTTTAGTAAGAGTCTATGTCTATTTCAGACCGCCTGTGTGACCGTCCCTCTGTTTTAACCAATTTTATATTTTTCTTTTGTTCCCAAGTCACATTACAAATATAGATAAAAAACATATTCAAAACGAACGATATTTAAAGCGTTTTGCTGGTTTGATATATATCTTTCAGCGATATCGAACAGTTGTAATATTCATGCATGATGCGAGTATTTGCATGTATATACATGTTAATATACATTTAAATAAATATGTATTCATATATTTGCACATGATCAAGCAATACTAAAAAATTAATTCCCAAGTTGAATACTTGATTATGTTGCGAATTTGTGAAAAACAGTTTGCACTTTTATATTCAATTATTCATCCGGTTCTATTTTTCAAAAGACTGAAAAAAAATGTGTTATTCATTCAAGTAAATAATGAACACTTTTTTTACAAGTAAGTTTAATAATGATAACTGTTTTCTTTGTGTGTATATTTTAAATGTATTATTTGTGATAATATTCCTATAATCTAAATGTGATTTAAACTCTTCAAATTGACAAATATGATGCTTATATAGACATCAAATTTAAATAAATATAACAGGAATATTGAATTATTTCGATAAATCTTCTTCAAATTGAATATATTCACTTTAAGATCAATGAAGATATTTTTGATATCATATAATATTCCCTTAAAAATTGTGCCTCTTTAAATGTCGAACACTTTGGAGCATTAAATATAAATACAATGGTTAAAAAGTGTAATCCACATCGATGCAGATTTTACTACACTGTGAAAAAAGTATTGTCTGCAATTCTTCTTCTTGTTCTACTTGTTCTTATATAAAATGACTTGGCCAACTTAGATTTTGAACCAATTGAATTTAGTTTTTGGGTATATATAAGGCATATGAAGCCTTTGTTTTGCGTGTTCTTGTGTGCATTCAGAGTTCATTGATCGTATCGTATTATATGGTTGGTAAGAATATCGAGTAGATACGTTTTCCTCTAGTTTTATGTTTTATGTTCTTATGTATTTTGAAGTAATTCCTTTAGAAATGTTTTATATTTAGTTTAATTATAACACTCTAACAATTTGATCAATTGAATAATGTAAATTTCTTATCTTTTCATGTTTTATACAATTTGAACATTAACCGTTTACAAACCAAACGTCTAATTTTGATAACTACCACACTACTACATACATCCAATCTTTGTGACGTATAAATATCCGCAACTACAAATAACACCACCACCACCAACGAAATATCTGCAACAATCTCTTCGTCTTATCGGTGTTCGTTCAATTCTAATTCTCAACTATTACTTAATCACGTTCACATTGCCAATTGAATCCCGTAAAAACCAATTAAATATAAAACCTAATCAAAAAAAATTATTGTGATTTTGAACTCGATTCAAAATAATGTCGAATTCAATTTGGATTCAAACCGAACCGAAACGAACAAACTTTGGTGAGTGAAACTGCAAATATACATTAAGAGACAAAAATAAAATAAGTATACGTAATTAATATAAATTTCCCTAAAATTATATTATACACAAGGCATGCGCGGTATCGAATATATATGTTTTCGAGCTATTTTTATGTACTTTTTAACCTGTGTGTTGCGCTAAAACCAATTTATTGAAACCAGATATTTGTTTGTATTTATGTGTCTGCATAAACTTAATTAAAGTATGTAGGTAAAATCACTTGAATTCCTCATAGTGCATGACAGAGGCTATTTAAATTTCGTAATCCCCAACTAAACAAAAAGTGTCCCAGTTAATTTCGATACTCTCTTGTTTTAAGCTTTTAAAAAACTATACTAATTGGTAGATAAATTCTTATAATATAAGTTTATTGATGTTGTAACTTGACTCTATTCGTAAAAACTCATTTAAAAAATATGTCTGAAGCTAGTTTTATAAAACTGTTATGTCCCGAGGATAAACGGAGTGTTTAGGATACAAATGAGCTGTCGGTTGATATTTAAAGATTTTAGTAATATTCTAATTAACTTCGATCAAGCCTTATTTAGCGTTGTGTTTTCAATGCTTTATCATTTTAAGTTCCTGCAAGCAAATATTATTAATATGTTGAAATTTGTTATCATGCTCATTTTATCGCATAAGTCGTTCATGGCATGGTCCACATCGCACGTCAAGTGTCCAACAGGATATCCATAATTTGAGGACGGCTTTCAGATTTCAGAAGCGTTGTTTTTGTAATTACTACTCTTATTAACATTGCCTTATTACCATGTGCGCTATTATAAGAACATGTTTTTTCTTACATTCAGTTTTATTTGAATCATATGCTTCTACAACTAGTTATAAGGTAGAGAAATTCTATATATATATATATATATGTTTAAGAGATGTATTTTTAAGTGCTCGTTTTATTCAAAAATTTACATGATATTTTTTAAATCTTTTTCTTTTCATTTTGTTTGTGTCTACAACATGAATTTAAAACCAAATATAAACTACCATAATCGTTTGATTACCGTTACCGTTACCGTTACCGCCACCATCACATTAACCAATCAAATAATCTGCTTGATTCGCGCTGTCTCGTGCCCGCCCTGTATACATACCGTCATTGCGCCAATAAAAATACAATTCAAATCCAATCAACACCAACCAACAACAACAATCGACGCAACTCTGATAACTGATAATTCCCTACAACAAACGCGCATTATCTTTGGATTGGATCAATTTAATGATGACGAACGTACACAAAAATACACACACACACACGCACACACACACGAATTTGAATTACATACTTTTAACGGTCAAACGATTACACATTGCATAAAAATATCAAATGATAAAATGTATACTGATAAAAACATTCGTTCTCTGAAATGCAATTCATTTGGACTATAATGTACATCAACGAACTGACACTGATTCGATTACCATTCATACGTATGTGTGCATATGTATTGTATTTGTACATATAGTCTGTTCGATCGACTTAGAATGGCATCGGCTGTTAAATCAAGCAGACACTTTCCAAGGAATGTTCCATCACGTTCAACCTTTCACTCTGGTGAGTTTTTCTGTTCACTTATTTTTATTAGTTTTAATAAAATAACTTAATTTTACTCACACTTTTACTAAAAAAATAAAAACGAAATAATTTAGACTAAAAATAATGAAGAAATTTTATTTTTTTCATTTTATAATTTTAAAACATTTACAATTATTAAAGTGATTGCATGTAAAATACATCAATTTATTAGGATTATCTAAATTAAAGAAAATCAATTGCATAGTTTAATTTAATTAGATGAATGCTCCTTTATTATTATTAATTATATTTTTATTATTATTATTATTGTTATTATTATTATGTTGTGCCTTGTCGTTGTTCTATGCAGCTGTCCCCCATTGCTTCTCATTATAGCGGTTTGCATATTTTAATGTTTAAATCATTCATGCACGATTGTCTGAGTGGAAGGATGCCTTATAATCTATCTATATCTTTTTTTATATATAATTGTATATATGTGCTTTACGCATTTCGACCAAACATCTACAAATTAATTACGTTGCAATAATTGCAAATAATGCCATTGTTGCTCCTATTATTATAGTTAACAAAATGAAAATAATTTTAATAATGACTTGTTTTATTTGATTAAAATCTCAAATATATATAATAATTTAATATATTCATTTAATATATTAACAATTTATACCAATGAGAATAAAAATGTATAATCAAAAATAAACACCTAGTTGAAGGCCCTGAGGCGAAAATTAAATTAGTCGTCATTTATATGTGACAGTTTTTTTCTCCCCTAAACTACCTAATGCATAAATTTTAGAAATATGTGTAACCAAAGAAATGCACATTATTTATGTACATTATCATATCAAATCAGCAGGGATAGTTTATTTTGTTGTTTTTGATATTTTATGATTTGTTGTAGTATTCAAATATGTGCTAAGAGAATAGATTTTTAAACGGGTTTATGGAACATCGAAAGAACATCTTTTATTGTAAGCAGGGCTCTGTCGAATGTTAATGTTTTTAATGAGGATATCTTGAACAATCTTAAAAAATAATTTTCGATCTAACATATCTAGTTTGTCAAACAAATGTTTGCAAAATAAAGAAAAACAGTGCTAATAAGTAAGTTTGGTGTTTTGATTTTTTTTTACAGTTATACTGAATTTTTTTATATCTTAAAACCAATAATTATGTTTAAAAAAAGATTCAAAAATTCGTTAAATATGTACATACAAAATATAAAATTAAAGTTTAAAATTTGGTTGTATTATTATTTTGCAAACGATTGTTTGACAAACTGTGCATTCTGCCAGCAGCAAAAAGACGGATCCCTCCAAAGTTGTAGAACTATAATAATTTTAGGGCTATGAGGCTAGTTTGCATTAAAAAAAAGCAATAAAGAGAAAAAACTTACCCACTTATCAATAAAATATAATGATATTGATAATGATATTAGGCTTGAGAAGTATTTATCAAATCGTAACTCCATTCGGGACAATGTGATAGTACCTTCTGCAAAAGCTTATTTATCTATTATAATTTGAATAATTGAAGAAGCCCTGGAGAAACCGGACTGCAGAATAAATATACTAAAATAAATTGAGTATTAAAAATGATTTATTTTTCAAATATTCTTCTGCTTAAATTTTAAATAGTTTTGGTATATTTAATGTGTATATCGACAGAATATCAAATTCAAACACTTAAACTGTTTTCTTTATCCTTGCGTAGGTATTGAAATTGTTATATATATATGTATATATACATCTGAATATAAGTATTTACGATTGTGAACTTTGTTTTATTTGTTTGTTTCCCAACAAAAGAGAAAAGACAGATAATAAACTAGTTAGTAGTTAGTGCTTAGATTCTTTTTAGTAT
The DNA here is from genome assembly GCA_035043915.1 of Drosophila paramelanica. NCBI lineage: Eukaryota > Metazoa > Arthropoda > Insecta > Diptera > Drosophilidae > Drosophila > Drosophila paramelanica. The sequence continues at coordinate 223,834 of JAWNMO010000405.1, forward strand.
TTATACTAAAATTAAATGGTTTCTCATATATAAATGTTTATTGTTGTAGGTCAAACCAGAGCAAGAAACAATACCGCGCTGGAGTACTCTGGCACAAGTGGCGCCTCTGGTGATTCCCCGCATCCCGGTCGCATGAGCTTTTTTTCGAAACTTTCCTCACGTTTTAGCAAACGGTAAGTGTTCAATTTTATACCATATTGTTATTATTATTTGTTATTATTTCTTCTGTTAATGAATATTACAAGAAAAGCAAATGCAGTTTATTTTTCGTTTTATTTTGTACTTATTAATTTTGTAATTTAATTTTTTTTTTTTTTTGAAATTTAATTTTTGTTTCATGTTCCATTATTGCATATTTACACATACACATATGTACATATGTATGTGTTTATGTTTTGTACCAAATCCGTTTTACTGAATGAATGCAAGGGCCAAAGCCTAGAATAAACATAACAATATATAATACAAATTTCATAAAAAGTAAACAAATCACATATGTGCATAAGTTGAGTTATTTACAGCATTAATTAATTGATTAACCAAATGATAAAGCCAAATTCCAATAATCGCATTTAATGCTTATATATTTTGATTATTGTCTCATGTAAACAAACAGACAAGAGTTTATTTTATATATATTTAAATTCCACTATTCAATCCAACCAGTATTTCAATACGAAAACAACAAATTGGCAATTCAGGAAGCTTATATTGATCTTTGATTTTTGTAATGATCGTCAGCATATCCGCAAGATTGTTTGTTATAGATTAGGTATCCGTCAGAAGCAATGTGGTTGAATTAGAAAAAATCTGTAAGTCTCAAACATTATTTAGGACTTTTGATCATCTGTTAGTAATACTTAAAAGCAAAATATTGTTTGTTTTCGATTCCACCCTGCACGCTTTTACTATATATCACAAGCTTATAAATAATACATATTGCTGATCTTCAACGTCAAAACACAAAATTAGGCAGTTTTCAAGTTAAATTAGCTCATGATTTTTCAACATCCTTTGTGCGAAGCCTGACAAGAGTTGCTCTATTGTTTTTGTTTAAAATGTTTTATCACAGTTTTGGGCCAAGTTTATTATGCCATGTGGCATTAAAACATTAATCAAGCCTTGAAAAAAATTCTGGCCGAAAAGTTGTAAGCTTTGCGTCGCAAAATGGGATTTTTTTTTATTATATTTGCTTGCATGAAGAGTGTGTCTCAAAATATTCATATATATTAATTTTAATTATTTTACTGAAATATTTGTTAATTTTGTTCACTAATTATTGTACTTGTTTTGAATATGAATTTGTTATTCCCATTTATTTTCTGTATTCTAATTCATTTAAACTAACAGTATTTTAAAAAGAAAGTATGTAAATATCATAAGCACATAACACATATGTACACAGGGAAATTGGTGAAAAATAAATTCGAATATGCCTATAAATAAATATAAAACACACGGATACAATTGTTTGAGAGTCTTTTAGATTTGAGACCGTATAGTCTAAACTAGACTGTTTGATTTAAAAACTCCAATTGAATGATTCGGATACAAAACAAATACAAAACTTCGCATACATACATATGTAACTACGTGTAATGTACACATATTAGCCGAATTGACTGCATCTGATTAGCAAATGTTTAGCTTGCCAAGATCTGTCAATTCATTTAAACGCTCTCTCGCGCTCTCCGTCACTCCTACTTTCTATTATGTACATAAGCAGGATCTTAAGTCTCTCTGTCCATGTTTTTCTTTTAACAACTACGTATGTATAACCATGTATCTGTATACATTTTCACCCCACTAATAGGAAGCCTTAACTGTCTTTGTCTGTTTTTCTTCATTTAAAAAAAAAAAAACATATGACATCGATAAATTTGTATTATTATTATAAAAAAAAAGAGGATTGCTCATTGAAACAAAACTGATCAAATTATTATGAAAATTGCGTTTACTTTTCTTTTCCAATATCAATGAAGAAAAAAATAAATAAAAAAACTACAAGCAATATGTTTTAGTTTTTCATTACTCCGTTTTATTCTTATTTGTTTTCTTTCGTTTCATTTCTCGTATTTGTTTTACCCATTATTAATATTTTTTCCAGCCGTGAATAATTTGTTTAAAATTTTTTCTTTAATTTTAGGCCAAACCAGTAATTAACAAAACAAGCATTAACTACTTCTTGTTAATAGTTCTAAAACTGAAACAAACGATTCCCCCTAAAGTAAACGTTCGTGACGGAGAGATACAGTTATGATACAGATCAAACAGATAACAGATCAGATCGGATCGTTTCATTTCGTTTTGATTCCTTCCGATTCGTACCCCCTTCAAAAGAACATCGACAACGTTGAGTTCCGTTACGTTAATAGAAATTCACAAAGCGTCTATGTTTTACTACAATTATTAACTAATTATACTACACATTTATAAAAAAAAACAAAAATAAAAAAAGAAAATAATTAAAATACATATATATTTAAAAGTAAACCAACAACAAACAAACCCAACTATTCTTTGTTTTCTTTGTTTGTAAACTTATTTGATTTGATAAGAGAGAAACGGTTTAAATCAAACAAGGAAAATATAATACGCATCGCTATTTCACTGTCACGATAATATTCATTTTGTTTTACTGCTGCAAGTAATGCTACCTAAAACATTAATATTTACTGCGAAATGCCGTTCTATTATTATTATTATTATTATTATTATTATTAAATACGTATACGTGTTCGCGTATATTTATCATAAACAAAAAAAAAAAAAAAAACAAAAAAAAAACGAACATCTACGTTTACATTTAAAAACACCAAAAGCAGTTACGATTTATAAAATTATAAATTTAAATTTATTTACCAATATTTATGTGTATATGTATGTATGTACGAAGGTATATGTATTTATAATGTTTCCGAGAATCATATACAATCACAATTAATAATAATAAAGAATTGATAAAACACTGATTATGAAGTTAAAGTCTAAACGCATCAAACGAGCGTAATTAGAATTTTAAGAACAATGATTAGTTACCGTAAACAAAACTATCTTTAATCAAGGATATAATGTATTAAAACATGTGCATGTGACCATTTTATTTGTACAGATGATTATCTATAAATCGTGTTATCGGGCACCTTCAGTGGTCTGATTAGTTATATATATTAAGTTTCAAAGAAGTAAACAACTAATTAAATAAATGGATAATTTAATTAATTAGCAATAAATTATGTGGAAAATTTGTTAAACAAAGCAAATATATAAACCTAAAATCCATTCGAATTTTATTTTCATCATCATAAACTAGCAATCGCGCCTAAGCAATATTTTATATCATTTTTCTCTTTGAAATTCAATAATTTCTTTTGAAATAAGTACGATTGCTCAAATCGATAGTGCCCGACCCTGCCCAGCATCAAGTTGTCGTTAGGTCCATTTGAAACCCCTTATAGATATGCATATGTATATAAAATCAAACACACACACACACACAACATTGGCAGCACTTTACTCCGGCTGTCCTCGGCCCTCCCTATTGAACCTAAATTCATAAATAGATTAAAAAAATATATTTTTAATGAGATTTTCAGGACTTACAATTAATATTCAATGTGTAACTTGAAAGCATTGTTTTCTATTCAAAAAGTTAAACATTTTTTAATTGGTGTCTGAGATATATTTAAAAAAATCGGGTAAAAGTATATAAGAGCTATCGGCTGTTTGAAATTAATTTGATCTGCTTGTGGTATATATGAACTTTAAAAGCCAAGCTTTAACTCGAGATTGATGCGGTTCAATAGACAGGCGGACATCTCAAATTGTATCTAAAAGGCAGAACGAAGCGTCTTGACTCGGAACGTGGCATCTGGGAAATTGGGAACCTCTTTTTATAATACCTTTTTGTCTTTAATATTTAAAGGGTTAAGGCTACACAATTTCTAAGATTCGTTAGGGTTTCCATATCCAGAATATGCTTCTGAAAAAATTTAATTCTTCCGTTATTTGCTTTTTGTCCAATCAGCTTGAAAATCATTTTCATAACTTTATATGAGGTGTACATATTATTCAGAATGTCCCCAATATGGTCGATCTAACGTATCGATATCAAATTTGTCACTACATGAATAGTTGATTTTCGGTCAGTAAATTAAAACTAATTTTGACTCAGATTAAAGACTCGGATTAATAGATTTAAAAACAAATTATAAATAAAAACCTTAAAAAGGATGTTTAAGAAAAAAATATTTTCATTTGACTACTCTTGAAGGCAAACATCGATACAATAAAATAGTCTGGAACTCGAACCCGGTGATATTTGCTTTTTCTTTTGCCTAAAATTCCTAAATACTTAGACAACCCATCTAGCATGGCATAGGTTTTGCGTTCTTATACCCGGAACCCATTGAAAATGGGTAAAAAGTAAATGTCATAGAAGAACAAGTTTATCATTTTTTTCGATAACTTGCTTCGTTTCATTAATATCGATAATAATCGATAACAACCTTTTTTTACCATATCTCAGAGACTATAAGAGCTAGATGCAACAAATGTTGTGCGTTATGTTTGTGTAAGTCAGACGCAGATTTTGGTACCTCCGGATTTTGGATACTTCCTCCAATCGCCTTCAGTATCGACAAAACCATAAAAACCGCAAATCAAATGCCACACACCAAAAAATTGGTTTGTACATACATTTCAATGCTTTTTATAAATCCAAAACGTTTTATAACGATCATACATTCAGTTCAGCAGAAAATAAATATTTCGTTTATATAGTATATAAGGTGCGTGCGGCGTGCATTTGTGTGTGTGTATGTGTGATCGCAAGGTTTAGGGTATTGCCTACTTCAATTGTACTTTTACATTAGCAATACGTTACATAGCAATAAAAATATTTGCAGTACCTGAGTTAAAGCGTAACTGCTTGCAGTCGAAAGTAATTCATATTATGGGTGCAAGTATCTAAAAACTAAAAACTTTTATTTAAATTATATAGGTTATAAAAGCTTTCAATGTTACAAGCTTTTAGGTAAAAACACACAACAAAAAAAAACAAGTTAGGATGTTTTAGTCTGGACTCTCCTAGTCAGGAGAGTTCGACTCGTCAAAAAGGGATTTCTTAATATCTATAATAATCGATTTTAATTAATGAAATGGGGCAAGTTTTCGCAAAACCTAACGAATGGCTTAAACGTTGAAGTCTCCAGCTTTTTGTACTAGGACCTAGCTCGGCGTCCTGATCAAGAATATATGTACTTTGTGGGGTCGGAGATGCTTCCTTTTGCCTGTTATACCACTAAGCATACAATAATCATATATCACCATATGGTATGGACAGTCGTACAAATGATTAGACGAACAGCACACAAAGATCACACACCTAAGAACGTAGATGGGACTACGTGAGAACACATTTTTTGTTAATAATAATGAACATGTCTGCAAATAAAAATGCATTTTTATATGAGAAGCTTAAGGAACTTAATATTTGGGTACGGAACATTTCCAGCTTGTAAAACTGTAATTTGATAATTTTATTTTTTTTGTTTAATTTAAACTATTTTTAGTACGTCCACTACGGAAGAGGCAGCTAAGCCAAGAGTTTTACGATTTACCTGGTCGATGAAGACCACATCCCCGCTGATGCCCGATCAAATAATGCAAAAGATACGGGAAGTGCTCGATCAAAACAACTGCGATTACGAGCAACGCGAACGGTAAATATCAAAATCCTAATACGGTTATAAATATAGTTTTACAATTTACAAACTTTCGTAGGTTTGTTCTTTGGTGCGTGCATGGCGATCCCAATACTGATTCATTAGTTCAGTGGGAAATAGAGGTGTGCAAGTTGCCGCGACTCTCCTTGAACGGGGTGCGCTTCAAGCGCATTTCAGGTAAGTATTTCTCGAATCGAATTTCAGAATTTTTAATTAAATTTGCGTCCATTAAATTCATTTAGGTACTAGCATTGGCTTCAAAAACATTGCGTCTCGCATTGCTTTTGACCTCCGTCTGTGACTTAACAAAACGACGAATGAAAGCTGCACAGCCACAGTCACCACCACCGATAGCGACACGAAATCCACCTCCACTGCCAAAAGCAGCGGCAGTACTAAGCTATCTGAACTGTCGATGCTATGTCGGTCACTAAGTAATCAGAGACCGAATCGGCTTAAGAAGACCCGATTGGCCGGCATAAGAAATGAAGGTCACAAGAAGACCAGCGTGCTGTCCTCAGCTTTTCAAATTTACTTGCCCTTCAGAACCAAGGGGAATAAAAAATCGCAGGCGAAAACTGACGCGTTCCACTCAATCAGTAATGAAATTCAGTCTGAAGGAAATTCACAAATAGAGCCAATAAATGTTAAATTACAGAACCCTGCTGAGTGCATACGACCCAGTAACTCTATTGAATCTCAAGTGCTGAGTCCGAATGATAATTTTAATAAAGAAAAACACACAACTGGCGGTGGTATAAGCGATGGGAATATCGATGTGAAAAAGACTAGTGGCAGTGAGCTGAAAGTAAGGAGCGACAGCGATCGCGGAGGAAGCCGATTCAAAAGGAACATTAAAAATACTGGAAGTCTAATTGTGCGCAAGTTCACATCCTCCTCCCGTTATGGTGACACAGATAAGAAAGCCGAGACTAATAAAAACACCACCTCATCAAAGCAGTCGGATGAAGTGAAGGAAAATAAAGTTATCGATAACAACAAATCTGACACCAAACAGAATGCAGCAATGCTATGCACCATAGCACTCTAAATACATACATACATACATAAATGCATACATATATATTATATAAAGTAGAATGATAATGGAATCGTGACGGGGCGAAATCAAATTGTTGCTTATATATGTATTTGGCTCCAATAATAGTATGACACTTTAGCATAGAATCTCAAGTAAAAATTAATGTTTTACATTTATTCATTGATCTATCGCGTATTGAATATCTTATAATAACAGCCGAGCAGACAAATTACCCAACTTAAGTACATAAGCACCAACATGCATACACGTATACATATGTATTGTCATACGAACACACACACATATATTAATATCGTTAATTGCTAGACAGCGTAGGTGAGCGCAACACCGTTTTAATTCAATAAAAACAAAAATATATAAAATTAACGCTATAAACCGCATTTTTGTACCCTGTGGATGTAAAGTATACATGAAAACAGATACTTTTTTGTAAGAGGCATAACACAACATTTTTTGTTAATAAATTTAGGAACATTTATATGTTTGGCTTTGTTCGTTCGTTTGCATGAGTATAAAAACAAAACAGAATAATAAAAACCACAAACACACGAAAATAAACAATTATGTAGATTTACAATTGTTGATTGATCAAAAATTGAAATCCGATAATTTGGTGTTAATAAACAATGGAAATACTTGATGTCTGTTGTAAACTCTATTTAATTTGTATACTATTTTATTTAAATTATAGCTCATGCGCTTTTTCTTTTAATGAGTTTTATTTATCAAGTACCTATAAACGCAAAATTTAAAACATGTATTTTGTATTTAAATAATTATATTTATTTAACCACTTCTAAAAGTTAGTGTTTTACATTGAAAATTTTGTGCTGGCATGTGTTGTGGAAAGACAACAAAATTATTTGGAATTTGAAATTTGGTACAAAGAACATCTAAATCTACGATCATGCTAAACTTAACGGGAATCATCGTCAAACTCTCTTTGTTACTGTGTTTAGCTATTTTGTAGATTTCTTATACGAGAGTTTTTAGAATTTGAATTTTTAGAATTTGTTTTTAGAATTTGAAAAAATAATTATTGCAGCTAAAATGTGGGCAGTTCTTTAGGTAAGGTAAGTCGTGAAAAGATACTTTTCCCAGAGCTATAAATTTTGAGGCATTAAATTTGGAATTTCCATTATGTTCAACTCTTGTTAAATTGCCGATGCATATCCCAAAGGCTTCGCGCTTTACGCACACAAACACTCATTAAATGTTAATAAAGGGAAAGGTGTGTATTACATTCAACAACAATTAAGGTTTCTCTGATCAAACCGGCCAACAATCCGTAAAATCAAAAAATTGATATCTCAGAATGGAAACGGCAATGCTCTATCGTCTACATCGATCACCAGCTTGCACTGGTTGAACTTATGAAGCAGCTATAAAATCAACCCGTGCATTAATTAATTTAACATTAACGCTTGTAAACATTAGCTTGGGACCTCGCCAAATAGAAACACATAAGCTGTTGGATGGTCCACACCGCTTGAACCAGGCAGGGTAGTACATAACAAGTGTGGGACTGTCCAGGATATCAGCTTCACACTCTTTGGGGAGGTCACCCACAATCGTTTTCGATTTGCCACGCCTTCAGTGTGCGCGCCCCCAAATCCTTAACACTTCATCTGACATGGTTACATACGACATTATGTAGTGTTTCAAGTGTTTGGCTTCAAAAAAAGCGAACAAATTGCGTTCATACGCAAAATCGCATTCATGAAGACACTTGAAAAAATTTATCTTTTATAATATTTCGCGATGCATAGTTATTTTGAATTGTTGCAATTACGTTATAACAGATTAATTAAATTTTCATCACAATAAATATAAAATCTTAAAATTTATATGCATTTCATATTTGAATACATTTAAATCGAATACCATAGAATTTTATTAAAGCTCATCATCAAGATCAAAAGTCTCGGGTGGAAAGTCGCCCACTTCAACAGACAATGGCGATACAAAGCCCCCGTAATTTGGAGGACATACGAAATATACTTTGCCATCGACACTGGAAATTAAAAACCAAATGAGCTTCAAAGTCAGTTAACTGAGTTTTTTGACTATTACCTTCCGTTATTCTTGCCCAAAGGCTCATCGTACTGTACGCCAATAAAAATTGCATTTTTTCCTTCAAGTTTCCCATTGTACATTATTGTACCACGACGTGTTGGGTTTCCTGACACAGTTACCTATTATTATATAGAGTTGAAATACACTATATTAAAGCCACACTTGATACGAATTCTCGTTAGCTAACCTGACACCGACTGCCGACAACGCAAAGATCGGCTCGCTTTTGTATTTCCTCAGCCTGCTCGCGCCGTTTTGCTTCCATTTGCTGCATTTCCTGGGCATTATATTTTCCAAGCTGATTCTGTTTTAAGAAATTACGGACAGAATCATTTCTCTGCTCATACTGATCCTTCGTTAGCTCGAATTTTTCAACAGTCTCATTATCAAAGCCAAGATTTGCAAACGTATCAACGACATGAAGCCGTAAACCATCGCAATCGATATAAAAGCCCAGTTTTGCGTCATTGTTGTTTAATGATGTCACCAAAGAATCACCTTTATACAATTCTACTTTCATGGTGCTGGCACTCCCACCGGTCAATATTTCCAATTTACTCTATGGAAACAAAACTTTAAACAGCTGTTGGGTTTTTGATGGATATTCATGGATATGTACCTTTAACTGAGATATAGTTATATCCTTTGCAAACTTCATTTCAAATGCTACGGCATTGTTACGTGAGTTGGATACATTAGCTTTAATGTAACCGGAATCTGAATTGTCCAATTGTATTAATTCCGACATATTTTGGCTTTGGCGTCATTCCCCAACTAACAGCCTTGTCGATAACTCTAACCGATAGACAATAATTTACGATGTATCGTAAAAATCGGATAGCATTTATCACTTTCATTTCTAATAAGTGTGAATATTATTAAATGGCAGCAGCAGTTATTTCTATGTTTAATGATGTTAAAAGGCATAAAACGTGAAACTTTGTTTGTATTTTCCTATAAAAAATTATCAAATTGCCGATTATCACTGCGGGCGCTAATTACAAAGCATGCAAAAGGCAACTAGCATTCTATATACAAAGAATTAAAAATCTGATTGAAAAAATTAATTATTGATTATGGGGTTCTTAAAAAATAAAAAAGATCATAATTTCTCTGATAATTGGTTCATAATTGATTAGGATATTACATTTTTAGTGGGTTTCTTGGCGTTGCAAATTTAGAAAGCTATGGAATGTAAAGTTCCGATATCTATGTAGAGGTGACAGTTGGCCGATATACACAACGATTCGTTAAATCTATAAAACGAATCTTAAATACGTTTTATCAATATTAGGCGAACTTTACTGTAGCGAATAAAAATATTCGATATTTTGTTTTTATGTACATCACTATTAGTTTCCTTGTGTATTTACATACAAAAGTGAAATCCTTCCAAATAGTGAATATGTAATGTGAATTACAGTGCAAGATGTTTCACATTTATTTGTATTTACATATATGAATCATGAGCGTACCAAACAGATTAATACAAGATGTAAAGAAAATTAAACCAAGAAGCAATAGATACAAATGTTCATAAGACCTTAAATCTTGAGATATAACTATGTATCATCCAAAGGAACACATTTTAAACTGCTTGACTTACGCGCTTTTAACAATTGTCGCGGTCTGTGCAATTGTATTATTTTGTGATATTTCAAGCCATCGAGATCGATTCTTCTACTCCAAAAGAGATTCAGAAGTGCTTGATTTATCTATTTCCCATACCCAAGAGGTGCTATTGCGCTCGGATTTTGAGTATCATGGACGAAATGTGAACTGCACTTTCTGGGATTGCCTGAATATATATAAATGCGAACATGACACCCTCAAGGTTTACATTTACCCATTGCAAGAATTTTTGGATGAGAAAACCGAGAAAGTCGCCAGCACATTGTCAAGCGAATACTATCAAATATTGGAGGCAGTGCTCAAAAGTCGCTACTACACCTCGAATCCAAATGAGGCTTGCCTCTTCCTACCCAGCTTGGACCTATTAAATCAAGACCTGTTTGACAAGCATTTGGCTGGACCGGCCCTAGCTTCGCTCAACTTTTGGGATCGTGGAGAGAATCACCTAATCTTTAACATGCTGCCAGGCAGCGAACCTACCTATAATACAATATTGGATGTGAACATTGACAATGCCATAGTTTTAGGTGGTGGCTTTGACACTTGGACATATCGACCTGGATTTGATGTGTCCATACCCGTTTGGAGTCCATTGGTGCAGCAAACCAACTCATTTCAGATTCATCCTGGAACCCACCGAAAGTATTTATTAGTCGTTGCTCAACTGAATATTTTGCCACAATATGCGCGCACCTTCACTGAGCTGACAATTAGCAATGCCGAGCAGATGCTTTTGCTTGGACCATGTGAAAATAATGAGTTAAAATCTCGTTGTCATTTGACGCAACATCAGAAGCGATGGGAATATCCACGGGTACTTGGACGAGGAAGATTCTGCTTTGTTGGCCGTAGTCTACGAGTTGGACAGCCCGATCTTATTGAGATTATGTCCCAAAAATGCATTCCTGTGGTAGCGATTGACAACTATGTGCTGCCTTTCGAGGACGTAATTGACTGGTCTCTGGCAGCTGTACGTGTGCGGGAATCTGAGTTGCATTCGGTTATTCGAAAATTGGAGTCAATTTCTAACGTAAAAGTTGTTGAAATGCAAAAGCAAGTTCAATGGCTGTACGACAATTATTTTAAGGACTTGAAGAGCATAACAATTACGGCACTTGATATACTCGAAAGTCGCATATTTCCTCTGCAGGCGCGCAGTAGTCGACAATGGAATGTTATTAGTAAAAATAGTCATTCAACATTTAATCCGCTATTTCTCACGTCCCTGGCTCCGAAGTCTCAAGGGTTTACCGCTGTCATTTTGACCTATGATAGAATTGAGAGTCTCTTTCTCTTGATTCAGAAGCTTGCAGTCGTGCCATCACTTCAAAGTATTTTGGTTATTTGGAATAATCAGAAGAAAATGCCACCACATTGTAAGTATAGTTATCTACTCTCCAGTTTGTGAATGATAAAAAATGTCTTTGTCCATATCAATTTCAGTATCTACATTCCCAACCATATCTAAACCACTGAAGATAATACAAACTCGCGAAAATAAGCTCTCAAATAGATTTTATCCTTATCCAGAAATCGAAACTGAAGCCATATTAACTATAGACGATGACATCATCATGTTAACTAGTGATGAGCTTGACTTTGGGTGAGTACATTAATTTGTAAGTGTATTCATATTTAAAATATAACAAATTACATTTTAGCTACGAAGTGTGGCGCGAGTTTCCCGATCATATTGTTGGATTTCCCAGTCGTATTCACGTATGGGATAATACTACAATGCGTTGGCACTACGAATCTGAATGGACGAATCAAATATCAATGGTGCTTACTGGGGCAGCATTTCACCACAAATACTGGAGTCATATGTACACATACGCAATGCCGGGCGATATTAAAGACTGGGTTGATGAACACATGAACTGTGAGGACATCGCCATGAACTTTCTTGTTGCGAACATTACAAGAAATCCACCAATCAAAGTAACTCCGCGGAAGAAGTTCAAGTGCCCCGAATGCACAAATACCGAAATGTTGTCAGCCGATTTAAATCATATGAGGGAGCGATCTGCTTGTATTGATCGATTCTCAAAAATCTACGGACGAATGCCTCTTCGCACCGTTGAGTTCAGAGCCGACCCAGTTCTCTTTAGAGACAATTTCCCAGATAAGTTGAAACGATACAATGATATTGGAAGCTTGTAACTCTCTGCGCCCATCTGGTCATGCAAACATACATATATATAAATTTGGTAGTAAAATTACCAAAGACTTATCTATAGGTGATACAATAATATTGAATTTCTTGTTTAAAATAATACATAAATATTACTGTGCGATTTGTGTTATTCATTGACGGTGCGTCTGCGTAGATATGGGGACAGACACGAGACCCTCAAGACACTAAAATTGCATGTAGTATGTTATCAAAAATGCATTTTCTCCACCACAAAGTTCCAAGTTGGTACTACATTACTATACTATTTAAATATGAGAAGTTTTTGTTGATATCAAGAAAACGTTAGAATGGATAAGTCTTGTGAAAAGATTTTTTTTGTAGTGTGTGGAAAAAAATACATTTTTATTACAGGGTTTAAAAGCAGTACCTCAAGGCAGGATTGGCCCCTATAAGTCAGATCCTTACAGTTCACCAGCTCACCATCCCAACGGGCGTAGTCTGCTTTTTAACCGAAATCTACCTTTTGTCAAATTTGTCAATGTTCGTAGACAGACAATACATTTTTACACTATTGAAAAGTTTGAAGGCTGTAGCCTCAATAGTCGTACAATTGTGTTCTTACGATGGACAGCAAGACGGACATTTCACGATGCTAATATATACCGTGCTCCAAAATGTCTTAAAACGAATAAGTTGACAGTGTGATTTTTTATTCATATAAAAAGCTTTAAGGAATGTTTCGGTTATGATTTTTTTTATAATGGACAGCTTTGGAGTTTAAAAAGGAATGTGGCAAAAATTTTACAAAATAATAATTGTACAAGAGTACAAATGCGTACATTGCTTTGTTGGTTATTTTGGTTCAGATATTTTAAAATACAAATATTTTCATACAATCTGTATTTTTTTTAGCGAGGTCCATTGCCGAGACATTGAAATAGACACATACGCATGGCAGCATCGACCGTTCAAGAAAATATGTACCTCCCATGATATAACCAAATTAATATAAAAAGTAAATGTGAAAGAAATGATAAATCCGTTGGCAAATGTAAAAAATAATTGTTATAATTTAGACTTTATTGATGGTAAGCGATGAACGAGCATGTAAGGAAAATGTTAAAAATTGTAATTGCATTTAGAAAGTGAGGTTTCCCAAATTGGGTTTACATTTGTGTTTTTATGAGAGAGAACTAATATCAATTGAACTTCGTAAGCTCTACGCTCCGTTGACAGTGGCCAAATACTCTTTGTAACGTTGCTCTTGTTGTACCTGGAGTTTCTGAAGTTTCTTGAGTTGTCCTTTGCTAATCTCTTTGCCATCTTTATCGTGTGTAGGAAGACCCTAAATATATTGTATTATATAAATGAGAAATTTGTACAAATATAATTATACTTACATCTTCGCCGAATGCCGAGTATTTTTCAGTTTCACTGAGAAACATCTGTTTGGGATTGATTCGACGTTGTGCCTCTTTAGCTGCTGCAGCCTCCGCCAAAGCTTGCTTCTTACGCTCTTTCTCGGCAGCTCGTTCTGCTTCAACGGCCAGCTTAGCCTCGCGCTCTCGCAACAACATGTCGCGGTCTACCAATTTGACTGCAAACTTTCCACCATCCTTATCCTCGAGTCGAACTCCCAAATTGGGCAATACATCATCACGCAGATCGTCGCATAGTTTTAGTATGTCAAAGGCTTTTAAGACTTTCGCCTGTTCTCGAACTTGGTTACGGAACTCGGCTACTGACTGCACGTATGGCATTACTACTGTTTCGTGGTCGTTCATTGATGTACTATTTGACTCTGCTCCGCTCAGCGGGAACCCAATACCACCGCGTGGACCAGCAATAGCTCCAAATATATGCAACAAGTCGGTTATATATGTGGCTATTTTGCGGAGTAACAGGTTGTTAAGCCTTGCCTTATTGTCGCGTATGTATATGTTCGTAGTTGATACTAATTCTCGGACAAAGTCTAGAGCGCTGCGCGTATCAATATTATCTATAGATTTAAACGTTTTGTTAGTGCTTCCGAAATTTTAGTATGAAACATACCACAAAGGGCTGCATGCACTTGTGCTTGCGCTTCGCCAAATTTCGTCTGTAAAGCCGATTCCACGGCAGTCCACTCACTAAATTGCATAATAGGTTCACCTGATGCCACATGACGCGTTAAATCTTTGACATTCAAGAAAAATTCCTGGAAAGATTCGATATTATGCATATAAGATTTCAAAGTGTCATTTGGTTTCGTTGTGCTTACATTGAGGAATTTTTCGTACTGCGTGGCCATCTCCATGGTATTTTCGGAATAGTCAAGCGTATCTTTCCAGGAGTGTAACAGAAACGCAAGACGCAACTGTGTAGCCGAGTGTTTTTTTAATGCCTCTTGAATCGTGACAAAATTTTTCAGAGACTTTGACATCTTGCAGCCAGCAATTGTAAGATGACCGGTGTGCAAGAAATATTTAACCCATTCCGACTCGCCAAACGCAGCCTCTGATTGCGCCAGTTCATTGTCATGATGTGGGAATTTTAAGTCCACCCCGCCAGTGTGTATGTCAAAAATGGATCCAAATATATCTGATGCCATCGCTGAACATTCGATGTGCCATCCAGGCCGGCCGCGTCCCCAAGGGCTGTCCCACCAGGGCTCCCCAGCTTTGCTTGCTTTCCACAGCGCAAAATCGTTGGGTGAGCGTTTCTCTGAGAGTCGCTCCTCATTGACAGACAAATCGCCTTCGCCCTCCTGCAGCGACATTGTGTCACCATAGGCTTCAGGGACCAGCTTAGCGTAATGATGCTTTTCGCGTCTGTCAAAGCCATTTACATCGAAATAGACGGAACCGTTTGCATCGTAAGCAAGCCCATTGTCAATAATACGCTGTATAAATGTAACGATCTGGGGAACATATTCTGATACTCGTGTCAATACATCAGGCGGTAAAATCTAAAATTTTGATTAAAGCAAAAAAAAAATGTATGAATTAATGAAATTGGTTGTCCACCAGAACAAATAAACGAAACGTGTTTCTGTGCAATTGAAGCTAATGTCTTGAAACTTAAAATATATAATTGTAGTTACTAAACAATATTTATCCACTTTTGACTGCTTTAAGCTAACTGAGTATAACGCAGTCGGTAACGCCCAACTGCAATGTTCTTAATCTTTAAAATACTGTGAGGAAAGGGCTTCAAATAAGATGAGTTTAAAATTGATATTAATAAATATATATTAAATAATGACTTACGTTTTGAGTGATTTCATATCATTGTGAAATTGATCCTCCCAATAACGCGGCAATGCCTCAAAAACGGTATTATCATTTACAAGGCTACCTTTTTTTTCATCGAGCCATTCAGCAATTGGATCCTTTGCTACATCTAAGTAATGGCAAATCATTTTACTAATTTCTGCTTCGTTGCCACTGCTAACGGCTTGAGTGAGTGCATCCACCGCTTCGTTCATGCGTTGCAACATCTTATCCAACATGACCTTTTTATCAGGATCAGTGTTCTTGTCGCACTTGGCCTGCAATTGATTTAGCACCTCCTTTTGCTCGCTTAGTAACTGCTCGAGAGGCAGTTTTGCAGCCACACTCGCATACTGGTCATATAAATGATACTGGCGTGCTCGCTTTATAATTTTGTCATCAATATCGGTGATGTTCATGACGTAGTTGATATTGTAGCCAAAGTAATTGGCCAAGATACGTCGCAAAATATCAAACGATATGTAAGATCTGCGGAACATGCGTCGTAAAGATAAGATAGTAAATAAACTGTGCGTGCTGATGTGGCTATTACCGAGCGTGTCCCATGTGCGAAGCATCGTAGACAGTTGGACCGCAGCTATACCACTTGACATTGTTGCCGTCCAACGGCACAAACTCCTCCTTCTGTCTCGTGAGGCTATTGTACAAACGCAAATGCGGACGTGTTACGGATTTTGGCGCTTGCCACGCCGGCTGAATGCGCTTCGACATGCTGGATTGATTTTAAAAGCTTTCTTCTACCAAAATGTTCAGTATTTAATGGAATCCAAATGTGTCAGCTGTTTCACTGTTCTGACTCAGTCAGAGTTGATGGTAAAATATCGAAACAATGCTGCACCGATAAGTTTTATAATACAATACTAGTAACACAATTCAATTGCAAAAAGCGATCACTTACAGACCTTTTGTTTACTGTGCACGTGGGAGGGATAAAACAAATGTTCTGTTTTGATAAAAAACATTTTTGTTTGGTAATTGTTCGTTTTAGTCACCGTAGGTAAAGCGTGTCCAAATGAAGTGGGGGTGGTGTCTATTTTAATCAGTTTTTTACGAGGATTCCATTTCTGGCGGCGGAGCTTAACATTATTGCCTAGTTTCCTAAATATAAGCAAATTAAAGTTGCCGATAAATCGGTTTCAGCACGATACCACAGATCTCCCCACCTCGATACCACTTGACGATGAATATTTAATAGGTATGGACTATCGTCAAAGAATTTGAGATGGGCAAATGAAATTCGTGCACTATCGATAAAAGTATTGTATATTCAATGGCGCAAATTGCTTTAATACACCCTGTATTCAAGATCATTTATATTGTAACTAGTTTTATTTTCTTAAATTTTATTTCAAATGCTAATTATATTTGTGTATATCATAGTTGTATAATTATTATTTTATATTAATGTTATTCATCAAATTTAAATTCATTTACATTAAGTTGTTCTTGTCGTAGGTCATTTACATAAAATATGTATACGTAGGTAAAACAAAACTAATTCAACAGCTGAGAATCGAATTGGTAGATTAAATTATAAGTTGAATATCATATTAAATTAAATAATATTATGGTATACGTTAGCAACAATCTTACCTAAACTTTGAAATCTACCAATTCGATTCTCAGCTGTTGAATTAGTTTTGTTTACCTACGTATACATATTGTATGTAAATGACCTACGACAAGAATGCGTTACAGCGATGCATGGGAAGGGGTGGAGCGTATACACTATATGTAACAAATATATATAAAGATGTACACTGCACTTCGTTGTTTTGTATGTATGTATGTATGTATGAATGTATGTATGTATGTATGTATGTATGTATGTACAAAAAACCTCTGTGTACCATAATAGAGAGTTAGTGTAAAATGTGATGCATGGTCACACTTGTCGCTCTCATAACAAGAATACGTACCTTTTTAATATTTCTAAATAGATCTACTATATTATAATAATATGTATTAATAATATATGTTTACTTTTTTATATTATATATTTCGACAACTTAATGTAAATGAATTTAAATTTGATGAATAACATTAATATAAAATAATAATTATACAACTATGATATACACAAATATAATTAGCATTTGAAATAAAATTTAAGAAAATAAAACTAGTTACAATATAAATGATCTTGAATACAGGGTGTATTAAAGCAATTTGCGCCATTGAATATACAATACTTTTATCGATAGTGCACGAATTTCATTTGCCCATCTCAAATTCTTTGACGATAGTCCATACCTATTAAATATTCATCGTCAAGTGGTATCGAGGTGGGGAGATCTGTGGTATCGTGCTGAAACCGATTTATCGGCAACTTTAATTTGCTTATATTTAGGAAACTAGGCAATAATGTTAAGCTCCGCCGCCAGAAATGGAATCCTCGTAAAAAACTGATTAAAATAGACACCACCCCCACTTCATTTGGACACGCTTTACCTACGGTGACTAAAACGAACAATTACCTTTTGTTTTTATTAACAACATGTATACTAAAATAAGATATATGCATTCTCATACTCATACTTGTACTCGACATATTAGTATTATTACTTACAAATATATTGATGTGTCCAATTTGAATTTATTACTTAAAAAATATCAAGTTTAGGTTAATCTTTAGATTCCCAGTTATTTGTCTATTGTTTTGCTTTACAGGCAATCATATAAACTGGAAAAAGGCCTTTGGGAAAATTTTGTTGTCGTACTTTTCTAACAATTCGAAAGCCAGCTTCTTTTAAAGAACGTTCATATAAGTCTAGCGGACGAGTAACTGAGGAATCCTCATCATCTTTTATAACGGTCTTCGACGTGCTGACATTTTCTTTTATGCAAAAGTAAGCATCAGGCTGCAGACTGAGGCGCATGCGACGGAAAAAGGCCACAAGATCAGGATCCGTTAGGTGCCCTAAAACCCATTGGCTCCAGATAAGGTCATACTTATGTGTAGGTGAGAACTCTTGGAGGCCGATATTATATATTTCACCCAAGCTCTTTTGGCGAGCTTCATCCGATGTGCAGAGCTCGCGTGCTTTTTCAGCAAAAGCCGCATCTTGTTCTACAAGATCCACGGTCTGAAAAAGAGGCATTAAAAGGTTGCGCGAAACTCGTCCGATTCCGGCACCACAGTCTAGGGCCAGTTTTTTGCCTGGTACTTTGATTTCACGGAGAAATGTCTTTGAGCCTTGTATATCAATTGCATTGATGTAACCAAGACCGCCTAGCATACCGTTTACTGTTGCTGGAACTTCCGACCAATATTTTTGTGCTTTGTTGTAGAATTCGGGAACGACTTTCGTACTTGCAGCTGTGATCGCATCTTGATTAGATGCTTCCTCCTCTTGATTGCTGCCTTCCGGTAGTTGCTCTTTATAATGGTCCTCATTTGTCAACTGTTCTGAATCTAATTTATTGGACATTTCAAATATTTCTAATCCTACAATTTTTAGATAAAAGCCAAGTAATAAATTATCCTTATTTGCTACATACCTGGAACTATAATATTTTTGCTACAAATAATGTGTCCAGGGATGCAGCATGCTTTTTTAAATGAACTATTTCCTCATCGGACCTGTTGGAGATAGTTCAATCGAATGGTTCCATCAGATAAGATTATTAACTTTATTAATATACAAAATTGTAGTATATATAAATTAAATAGGAAAAAATTATACATGTAACAATAATTTAAATAAATACGTGGCATTAATTATAGTATATTAACATGCAAATGTATTCAAATTTGGAACGAATATGTATTTTTAGAAGGAGACCAAAAAAATACCCTTACAGATGCGTTGGAGAGGGCCGATATACTTCTGCTCATTGCTACACAACAGTTTTGTCTATGATCTTGAATTCTATAAGTTATATAGTTTATATTTATATATTTATAATATATATATTTATATATTTAACTGGTTAAATCTTTATATAAATAAGTTTTTATCTAAAAACTCAGTATTTGATCTTTCGACCGATAACGTTGGTGTTGATATTCATTTAATTTTGCTAAAATGCAATAAAACTATCTCTATTAAAAGCAGCTATAAAGGTCCAAGGATTTAGAGTCTTAAAAACTGTATTTATTGCTGTAATTTCAAACATTTGCCATATCTGACGAAAAGAAAACAAAATTATAAAACCTTCTCACTAGTTCTCATAAATAAAAACACGGCTAAAAAAAATCGACAGTGATGCGATAATGCGATAAGTTATCGAGATGAATAATATCAACAAGTCTAAATTTATTCAACCAACATAAATTCCAATAGTTTGTTTACTTACAAATAAATATGACCCACGACTTGGAAGCGCAGAGGAAAGATGATAACTTGTTACTTTCTACTATTCAGCAGGAATACAAAATTTTGGCGGAGTAGTAAGAATTTAAATTACCTTTAAGCTTATCATTGTCAGACAATAACAACTTTTGTATTATTACAGCAAAATGATAGAATCGGAAAAGCTGTCCGGAATATATGTTATACCAAGTTATGCAGATTCGTTGCGTTAGTATAAGGTTTTTGGAAATATTGGGTGTGACTAAAACCTTCTAATCGCAAACATTTTCTTTTCAGAGTGGTTTGGTGTATTGTTTGGTCGACAAGGTTTTTATGAAAACAGCGTTTTTCGTTTTTCTATATTGCTGCCCGATGGTTTTCCAGATGACAAAACTGTTCCAGTAAGTGTCTATACTCAAGTGTCAATATTTGCATTCTTAAGAAAAGTATTTCTTTATTAGAACATTGTTTTCCAACAAAACGTCGCACATCCGCTTGTTAGCCCTTATACATATTGCCTAGACATCAGCCAAGCATTCCTGGAATGGAGATGCGGAGAAGATCATCTTTGGCAGATATTAAAGTATATACAAGCAATATTCGCTGATCCGCTGGAAAGCATTAGAAATATAACCAATAGTGAGGATTTAAAAGATTTGGAGGCCGCCAAACTGTTAAATAATAACCGAGAGGCGTACGCAGCACTTGTTCAGGAGATTATAATGGAGAGTAAAGCGCGCATCTACGACGCGCCACCAACAGAAGATCCGCATTATATAGTATTCGAAAAGTTCCAAGTAGATTTACATGGACCTGTTTTAGACCAAATTCGCGAATCTACAAAGACAATTCCACATACTGAAAGTTGTGGTGCTGCAACTGGGCTTTCATGGGTTAAAGTTAAAGAAGGAGAGTTTAAGCCTCTGAGTATTGAATAATTGTAATAATCTATATATGTACATGTTAATTACATATGTTATCTTAATAACAACATCGGAAGTTCATAACAAACTTAATCACGATAGCTAATGCCGAATTTTTGACAGCTCCTTATCCATTCATTTTCAAGTTTGACTGCAGTGCCATGCCAATTAAAATGGGTTGGCGATTCGTCACCATCAGTAAACAAGAAGTTCTGGCTAAGCTCTATTGCCAATTTAGATCGAACAAGTCCAATGCCACCCACTTTTGACCAGGCTGGGTGATACACTCTACCGGTTTTTGGGTGCATATAAAGTTTATGTGGTTCAAATATCGCCGACAAATCCGGACTTCCATGTGCATAGGTCAATATATCATTAGTTTGATTGGCATCCTTTTTCAATAGATCAGTAAAGACAATGGGAGTGTCATCACAACGCACATAATTCCGTTCTCGACCACAAGGAGACATGAACGGGAACATTTGGTAGCGTTCCGTTTCATTAAAACGCAGGCGACTGAAGAAAAATTTAAGGAATTTCTTCTCTTTAAAACAGGATGTGAAGTTTTTCATTTTGGCATCGTGTAGAAAGAGCTGCAAGAGGAAATACGAGTACAAATAAGAGAATAAACAAAAGCACGACACAAATATGTAAGTATGTTTGCAAGCACTGTAAACAGCACTTTTATATGTGCATGCATAGACATCAGTCAAGTACACACCATGCCTTCATGATCGATGTAATAGAAGTATTCACGGATCCTTGGCTCAGGCGACTGCCCCTGGGTGTAGATATTTACAGAACGCTGTGAAAGCCACTTTAATTTGCAATTGTTAAAATTCAAAACGCGTCGCGACAGAAAAGCAGCCATTTGAGCAATACCTTAATCGAGGAGTGGAAAGCAATCAGCTGATTCTTTTATAATTGTAGTGAATGTATATATGCATGAATATAAAATAATACATATGCATGGTACATTTACCTATAAAAAAATAAACATATATGTATATATATATTCATTCTTAACTTGTAGATGTGTATTTTGGGAGGTTTTAACTAGCAATTTGTAAATTACATTATATATTTGTGTGTTTAAAACAACATTGTGTTAAATCACAAATCTATTTTTTCTTCTTTTCACCACCACCAGACTTTTGCATGCGACCCACTTGCATGTTTTTTAGTTTTTCATTTAGTTTCTTTTTAGCATTTTTAAGTTCCTCTTCTTGTCGAATCGTTTTTACTGGCTTGGGATGTAGAAATTGCTTTCGCGACTCTCGCTTCATTTCCTCACCGCAGCCATGTACCTCGGGTAGTCCATGCTTGAAGCAGTAACGTTTTTTACAGTGCTCGCAGTCTTGACCCATTAGGCTTGTTTTGGCTTTACAGCGTGGGTAATCACACAGGTTGTCCACTGTTTTCACAGCAGTGAGAACTTCATCCAGTTTGCGTTCGACTGTTTGGCTGGGAATTCCCTCCAAGAGCTCCAATGTGTTGTTGGTGCCATAATTGGCTAATTTACCGGGCTTGGGCGGTGGAAAAAGCGGTGCAGTATCCTTTTCCTTGGCAGATGTTGACGAATTGCTACTTGCTGCATTTGGCTTTGCTTTGTCTGGGTTGTACTTCACTTAGTCAAACATTTTAAAGCGATATTAAGTGTATTTACCTGACATTGCACATATATGAGGCAAAGACTTTTGTTTAGTATTGCCTAACGTTATGCAGCACTGGTAATAATATTGTATTTATAAAAAATGCGTTTTGGCATTTTTTAGGTAATTTTCAAACTAAAAAGTATATCCAAGCAAGTAAGACTGAAACTAATTGATGATAGCGTTATCGTGCGTTGATTTTGTATGACTTGACCACAAATATAATAGAATAAATATTATCATAAACTTAATTAATTGAAATGGAGATGTCAAAGGTGTAAGATGAGTATTCGCTCAAGAGATTTCAAAAAATAATATCTAGATCGGTGAAGAAAACAGGCGTCATTAAAAAAACCGTGATAAAATTTGAAAGCCATTTCCGGCAAGCAGTGCATAAAAGCTGGAGTTTAAAACTGTTTTTGTTTTTAATTTGTGTTCACCCATAGAGTAATGAAGAATTATTTATTACTGAATGGTGTACACAGATCAAATTAATGTCATAACACTGCATCGTCTTCTAATCATTTATCGGTTTTTTAATAGGGGTTTTTAAGCATATTAAAGTAAAGAATCGGAAAATAACGAATATTTTTGATTTTGGATTTCTTCCCCACATGCCTTAAATATGAAAATCTGAAAATCGCACAATTCTGCTTTAGATTAGAAGTTTATATTTCGTAGTGGAGGCCAAGCGCAACAACTCCTAAACAAAGTACGCCGGTTTCAAGGGGATTCGGTTCAGAATATCTAGCCGACTAGAGCCTTGTTTTAAGCTGTTATTACGCTGTGTTCGCAGTTGGAAAAAATTCTTGAAAATATATGCATATATTAGACGCGTTGCATATCATATTTACAAATAAGAATTTGGAGTATTTGTACGTGTATTTATTGCCGACAATGATTTCAATATTCTATAAATGCTTCTAATTCTAGGAAATGCGAATTTCACACGTTTTTTTTACATAATTCATTTTGATTATTAATTAATTATTATTATTTCCTGGGGAAACAAAGCATGCATTTTACGTTAGTTTTGCGTGTAAAATTCTTATAATTTATTCTCACAGGCTGGAGTGGAAGTGACAGCTGCATTAATAGCTGTCGCCACATAGTCAATATTGCCTGTATTAAGGCCGCACATATTTATTCGGCCAGTTTTAAGCAAATAAATATGGTAGTCCTTAATTAGGACGGCAACTTGATTCTGGTTAAGACCAGTGTACGAAAACATTCCAATCTGGTTGGTTATGTGATCCCAGTTTCCAGGGGTTTTCAACGAAACAAGCTTATCGCGCAGTTGCTTGCGCATTAAACGAATACGAGCTGACATACTCTTAATACTTTCCATCCACTCTTGACGTAGTTCCGGTGTATTCAATACCTTCGATACAATGCGGGCTCCGTACGCTGGTGGATTTGAGTATTGACCGCGAATGATCAGCGTTATCTGCGAATGAATCATATCTCTGGTGGCACCGCTCTGCTGGACAACGGTTAAGTTGCCAGCCCGCTCGCAGTACAAGCCAAAATTCTTGGCAAACGATTGACAGACGAAAAGCTCAAATCCGCGGTCCACAAAATAGCGTATTGCCCAGGCATCTAGATCAGGATCTCCGCTAGCGAAGCCCTGGTATGCTGAATCAAAAAGTGGGAAAAGACGTTTGCGTTCTATTAGGTCGGCAATTTGCTTCCATTGCTCTTGAGTTGGATCCATGCCCGTTGGATTGTGGGCACACGCATGCAAAATAATGACTGAATCTTGCGGCGCTTGCTCCAAGTCAGCGAGCATGCCTTCCAAATCAAGCTGCCGCTTGTTTTGGTCCCAATAGCGATATGAACGCAAGTTGGTGAAGCCAGTGTCCAAAAAATCTTGTGATGGTTCTCCCATGTTGGATTCGAATAATAGACCGTTTGCCGCTTCAGTTGTTGATGTAAAAACTCTGCAGCTACACGCAGAGCACCTGTGCCGGATATAGTTTGTACACCGAAAGCCTGAAAAAGTAAAGTTAATGGAGATTTATTTTACATATATTTTTGATTTTGGCTCTAGTCGGGTTTCATCACTAACTTTGAAACATATATAATCTATACATTCACGCAAGTTTTTGTTGCTATTTGGCTTGTGAAATTTGTATACCACAATGTTTTACCACACGTTTTCAATAATAGCGATCTTGACTGAGAAATTATTCATTTGAACAAATTTTGGGTGTCTCTCCCAGTCACTTTAATGTAAATTATTCTCGATTTTAGAAAAACGGTGAACATGATCGATCATTTAAAACAAACTTAATTAATCGTACAGACGGACGGACAGACAAACGTATATGATTAGATCGACTCGACTGTTGATCCTGATCAAAAATGTATTTGCTTTATAGGGTTTATGGGTTCATGTTTATGAGTTTAGGGCTTCATAAAATACTTGCGCTTTAAAGATACATTTCTTTAAAGCGCAAGTATTTTATTTGCGGCTTTTTGTTTTTGATTTGTTTTCCTTTTGCAATTAAGTCATGAAAATTTCGATTCTTCTTTTATATATAAACGATAATAAGCAAGAATTTAGTTTTTATAGTGAGGCCCACTGTGTGAATTTTTGTATGTTTATATGAAGTTCAGACGCTCCCGACTAGAACCTTTTTACTTATTCCTGTAAAACTATTAAATGAAAAACTTACACGTTTCTCTTTTAATGCTACTGAATCAGCACCCAACACCAATTCAGTTGCTGCACGCGTAAAAGTATCGAGACCTGAAAATATGCATCAATGAAATTGGTTTCAGCGTATTAACCCACAATCTCAGTTTAGCTCACCTGTCACAGGTAAATACTCATGATTAACTAACTCGTCTTTCGCGATTCCCACTTCTGTTTTGCGCACCACAGGTAGTACCCACGGTTGTCCATCATCCGTCCTGTAAGCTGCAAATAAAAGCAAACAAATGGAATAACAATGACTTAAACTTGTCGTGTGTTAAAAAAAATAAAATAAAATGATCCTGTGTAAATTAAGCATTCTTTGCAGATCCTGTAAGCAACAAGCCGTCGAAGCACAAGTCGTATCGCAATTTCTACAGGTTGAACAAATTTAGGAATATTCAAAATATTGTCGAAAGCATAGTGACATTAAACAAGAAATTTTTACATCAATGGTTTCAAATTCGTGGCTATTTCCATGCCAAGTGCTTTAAATAAATCAGCTGATCGATAAGATACGAATTATTAAATATCAAAGTTCTCTATTGAAAAAGCTTCAAATTCGATTAACTGATAAATAAGTTTCATACTTGAACTCATAATAGTTCATAACAAAACATTTATACATATATAAAAAATTTGCAAAAAAAATATATATTTATATATATATAAACATTTATACATACATAAAAAATGCAAAAAAAATATATATATACATAAACAAAAATATAATATTGTAGCAATAGAAAAATCTCCATTCGACATCTAAATGTCCTCTACGTTCACGCAAAGCTTACTTAGTTTATAATTTCAATTGCGCACACACATATTACATACACATACATATCAAACATACAGATTTACATTTGTTGTGAAATGGAGAATAGGTGGCAACAAGAGTAAAATTCAATGAGCCTAAATTGAACAACTGCTATCAAACACGAGTACTTAATTATTTCTAACTGCGTTTTTTAAATAAACAATCAATTAGCCATGTTAAACATATTTCTGCTAGATATCAAAATTATATAAATATGAAATCATATTTCTGGAATGTAAGTATGAAAATGATATTATTCTAAATGTTTAATCATACATACCTCCCACGGACAAATTGACCTTTTTTTCGCTAACATCGTCTTTAAACGCTTGCGTCAAAGCAAAAACTTCAATTGGCGGTCCTTTCGGCACATTGACAAAAATTGACGTAGACATCGCGCACTGTAATCCCAAGCGAAACGATTCAGTAAATACTCTTTCTACGTTCCCAAGAGTGAGGGTGCAAACCTATATTTATATCGATAATCTCGACGGTATTAATTATTTGCTTTAAATATCGATAGTATGAAAGTATCGTCCCTAGCGGCGCGTGTAAAAGAAAATCTTTTATTGTAGTCCACAGAATGCGGCCTATTACTAAAAATATCGAGTAAAATTAAATAATACTAAAAAATTAAATTTTCATAAAGTTAAAAATATGCTGTTTTATTTTCAAAAGGCGTCTTTCGCGATGATGCAAAATAATTAATTTGACAGTAACTGAAATTTCGCGATGTTGTATATGGCACTATTTTTTTTTACAGTAATATTGTTAAAATCAATTTGATAGGAATTTAGAAATATTTATTTAATTGAATTTGCATTTGGAACCACTATATAAGAAATCTATTGGTCACTCTTTTAAGATTGTCTAAAAATGAAATGCAACACAAATTAAATTTGCAATTCCGTTCAAATTCGAAAAGTATGCTATACAAATGTATGCTTTGCGAGTAAAAACGGCAAAAACAGCAATTGAGTAAATTTACTACGATTGAAGAAAGACTGGCATTACGGCATTATAAATTCTTATTCTTTTCGTCTTTAAAAATTACATTTATATCCATTGAACCCATTGAAAATAGGTAAAAAAAGTATATTGGTTTTGTGCAAATGTATGTAACAGACAGAAGGATCCCATAAAGTATATATATTCTTGATCACGACGAGAGCTCACTTGAGCCCTTTTCGCTTGCCTGTCCTTCTGTGTGTCTGGCTGTATTACGCAAAGGTTTAGAGGTAAAAAAAGCTAGAAAGCTTTTCTAGAATAAGAGAGCTTGTTTCTTAGAATATAAGAGCCAGACCACAAATTTGGTGTAAATAATAAATAATATTGTAACAGGCAGCAGGAAGCATCTCCGACAACATTAAGTTTTTGTGAAATGAAATAAAAATGTCTTTTTTATTCGTAAGCTCGAGTAAGACTGAATCGACGTCCGTCTTTTATGCTTATCAAGTAATGTACAAGTGTGAGTATTGTAGAAATACATGTATTTATTACATCATCACTTCAATATAATATAATATGTACAAATCACTCTCCCTCTCTCTCTCTCACTCTCTCTCGGTCAACTTTGCATTGAAGGTCATGGAACAAAAAGTATATGATGTGGCAGTGTAGTTTTAGATGGGTCAAGGTCAACAACAGGCCTTTGACATGCGCCAGACTTCTGCAAGGCAGTGATTTCAGTCCCACATTCTACACAATTTTCCAACTCGGTATCTGCAGTAGATAGGAATGATGAAACGTATTCAGACGTCACTGATTTAGTAACTAGGAGCCTTCTTGTGTGTTTTTTTTTACCGATCTTTAAACGCGGTAATCTATTTTCTTAATTTGGTCGGACGGGCGGTTTAGTGAGCGTGGCCAAATTTTATGACTAGTTTTAAAAATGTGGAAATATTCATCCTTTGTCGATTTAAGATACTTTTGACTTATATTACTTATATTGGAGTTTTACAAAATTGGTCCATGTATTATGATAAGATCTTTAAAATGTTATGACAAGATCTTTCAAATAACAAAAGAAGATTAACAAGCACTGATTGTTCCGTAAATAAGAATGTAAACAATCGTTTAGAAAGTATGGAGTACTCAACTGGTAATGTCCGTAAAGTTGCTTCCCCAGTACGAACTTATGAACATTTAAGTTCGCTGTTTGTTTGTTTTCGAAAACCTGTTCCAGGTAAGCTAATTCGCATTTGTGGCCTTGTAGAGTTTCTTGCCCGCCGTATTTAATTACTCATGTTGTAAATTTCTCTGTTTGAACGTTGCACGTTTCACAATAATGGGATTCCCTTTCTTTGCACATTACAGCTATTATACGGATAAAGAATTCAGGCTTGGAGACTAACTTCAATCTTCACAGGTACAAATGTTTCACTTTCAAAATAATATTCCTAACCACAAAAAAATGGGGACAGTCTCCAGAACCTGTTTCATACGAAACCATATGCAATATACCCATTTTCAAGCGGTTCAGGTTCATATAAATGTAATAGTTTATATCTGCGTCAGATTAATTTTACCATTCTTGGGCATGCTTGCCTTGGACCGAAAAACAACGACGAATCTTAGGCTATATTTATATTCTTGATCAGTCTCAACTACTTTTTTCTTAATTCGAAAGTGAGTAAAAAGGCTGGATTTTAGAAAATGTTAAAATCAATTTTTATTAATCAAGAAATTTGCAGAAAATTTTCCTTTTTTACCAATTTTTTATGCGTTCAGGACATAAAAATGTTTGACTTTTAATCACAACTTTCATTTAAGATAATCTCTATCAAGGCATGGTGCACCCTAACTTGTTTTCACTGTCAATAAACAAAACAAGTCAGATTGTTAAAGATTCGTGAAACCGAATCCACTGTGTCCACTGTATAATAACAATTTCTATGATTATTATGACCTTAAAGATATGAAAATCAAACTGTAGATTTATTGAGTTTTGCGATTGGGATGACATAGCAGAAATATTTAGGCTCGTTTTGTAAAGGAGGACTATCGTAACAGAACTGCAAAAGTTCGCCTAAATTTATATGCCATGGACGAGCCTATAATTGAAAACTTGGTTTTTAGCTTTTATAATTTCTACGCTGTTCTTGGTTTGATCTTGAATTGTTATAACAAATTTACGACCTACAAAAACAAAACAAAACAAATCCCATTCGAGTCTTTAGACTTATCAAAAAGTGGTTACGGTTTTACCGATAACAGTTCACTAAAGTGTGTAGCAATCTTTTCTTGTTAGCAAAAAATTTAATTGTATTTAGAATCGATAAATAAAATTATTAAGCTGGTTATTACTGAGAAAAAGCTTTTAATGCCCTGAACCTATTGAAAATAGGAAAAACGGGTATAATAGTTTTGTGCAAATGTATGTAACAGTTAGAAGGAATCGTCTCCGATAAGATAAAGCATATAAATTCTTGATCAGGGACGACGAGCTGAGTTGACTTGAGTCCAGAAAACTACAAAGAGACCTACACTTTTTAACTTTAGATTCTACTTGTCAATATGCAGAAGAAGTTTATAATATTTTTTCGATATTGCGCCTCGTTTTATAATCATTGATAGAAATCGATTTCAACCTTTTGGTTTTCTTACCATATCTCAAAGAAAATAATAGTTATAGACACAGTGTAAAGCAGAATACCTTTCCTCAAATCAAGACCTGCTTATTATTAAGCACTGAAAATTTTATATCGATCATGTCAAGAATCAACAATCAAGAATTTAGTTTCTATGGTTGGGGCTAAGTATCCTGAATGCGGTCCGACTAAAGCCTTCTCACTTGTTTGTTGCAACCTTTGGTGGGGGTGTTGGTTGCTGTAGGCAACAGAAATTTGTTTATGGCAAATGCTTGAGGGTGTTCATAAAATCTAGTATTAGTCAGCTTATAAACATGTCCAAGGCAACAACAATCAAGGAAGCGCTGAAACGTTGGGAAGATCGCGAGCAGCAAAATTCCATAAATGCCAAGTACATTGATTGCAGTTCCAATGGCCTCCAATAGAGAAAATGGACAATACTTTGGGAACGCTTGTTAACTGCGAGTAATATCGAATTTCAATTAATTACGATTCATTCTCAGATCAGTTTCGTTACGCATATTTCAGAAGAATCAGTATGTCCACGAATATGATTGAGAAAATTTTTGGTTTATCGGGCATGAAATGCTTAAAGGTTTTATCATTGTCGCGGAATTACATCAAGCAAATATCAGGACTGGTATGTTATGTAAAGTATTCACTCTATTTTAAATATAATAACAATATACACAATCAGGAAGCAGTGGCAGAAACTCTGGAGGAACTCTGGCTAAGCTATAACCTGATCGAAAAACTAAAAGGATTGACTGCTCTCAAGTGCCTAAAAGTTCTATACATAAGTAACAACTTAATCAAAGACTGGTCGGAGTTCAATCGGCTGGCTGAAATTGAATCTCTTGAGGACTTAGTGGTAGTTGGCAATCCTTTATCAGAGGGATTGGATGAGCCCACTTGGAGAGCCGAATGTGTGAAGCGTCTCCCAACTATACGGAAACTGGATGGCGAGCCCGTGGTCCTCAAGGAAGAACCAATATTGTAATGAAATCAAATAATAAAAATCCAATCTTTGAAAAAATATTTAAAACAATTGATATTCCTTCCGATACGCACATACCCTGAACCCAGCACTGCTTGTACTTGCACTGCTTCCTATTAAGCGAACTTGATAAGTTTTTGTAATAGATTCGTGTCGTACTACAGAACATTAAAATACTCATTTGACCCACATCTGGTTTCTTTAGCTCTCATAGATTACAAAGGAGTCCTAAAAAAATGAAGGTGGCTGTTGGATTTGATCGATTTTAAGAAACCGGTAAGAATTATCGACCATTTGATATTTGGTTCGTATATACCGTATGCAGATCAAGTTGATTTCAAAAGATCGAAACCCTCTTCTCTCTTATCGATATTTATTGATTGTTTGACAAGTAAGCTTCAAACGCTATACCATATTTCGGGTATTTAATACGCCTCCAATATTTTCGTTTATGTGACAAATTCAGAATTTCGCTCAACGTTTTTCCTGCATTTTTTTTCGCAATGGGTAAGTTGAATTTTATCACAACAAAATTAAATAGAAGTCTAGCGCAGCCGGTCAGAGTTGTGCAACTGTAGCCGAAGAAACGGCGGTTCGAGCCCCAGTGTGGAAATATTTATTTTTCTGTTTATAATTAGTAATTGCAATTTATTTTTAAACTTTTAACCATCTCAATATTCATCAAACGCCAAGCGTTTCAGGGTATATCCTAGTCGGGCGGTCCCGAGCAGGCAATCTCACTTCTTAATTACTCTAGTACAGACGAACGGACGAACAGACAGACGGGAATTGTTAAAGAACCTTAGCGATCGGTGATGCCTCCTTTCATTATACCCTTTCTTTTGCCTATTTTGAATGGGTTGAGGTCTGTCCGTTTTGATCTAGTTAAATAATTTTGTGTAATGTTTATATAGACGAATTGCTAGACGGGCAATCTCTTATTTGTATGTTTGAAGTTTATGTAAATCACACAAACAACTTCGGTGTCACGTGCAAGATCTAAATTATTTATTTGGCTTGAAGAACTTCGGATATTGGATATGTATATAGAAAATGGATTTTAGAATATCTATATATTCATTTTAACCAAAAATACTTAATTTTTTTTTAGGTTTACCTCGTAAATTAGTTAATGAACTCTTTAAAGATTGAGGTAGGCATTTTTGTTAAGAACAAACACTTAAAGATAACAAGTACAGTAAGCCGTGACCGTACAAGTTTTGAGCCAGTCTACCAGAAATTAGATAAGTTGTAGGTTATTTTCCATACGAAAATGTATATTTAAAAATATTCCTAGACCAAAAAACAGAAATGAAAACATTATCTTTTATAAATGCACGACTAGTGGAATATACCGCGCGATTAGCGGCACGTGCTATATGAAATCGACCTCAACTGATAGGCAGCTAAAAAAAAAAACATCAATAAATAAGTTTAGTGGGTACCCTACACAAAGTTATTTCGGTTTTGCAGTAGACAATCTATGCAAGTTTTCAATATTAAAATGAAACAACTGCACTAACCCTAAATTTCTTACGGCAATAATAAAAGCTTATTCATAAACCCTTGCAAGATTTCAAAAATCAGGTTTGTAGGTGAGCCAAAACCTTAAAAAACTCGCATGCAAATACTCAACGACGCGACGCCTCTGTCAAAATTGAGATTGTGCGAGTACGTCGACCGACATCGCTGGCAGCAAACTGTTGTTTAACAACCTGTCTGGGCTATATAAAATCGTACGACAAAAATATAGTCTCTGGCGATGATACCGAACCTGATTCGTGCTCTTACTCAAACGTCCATTCCCACTCCCGAACCTTTGGTAACGTCGACAGAATGAGAGCTGCCTCTGTTATCGGCTCAATTATCGGGGTTTCTCATCGGACCTAAACTACTCATATGAATTCGGACTGTGGTAAAATTCTTATTTTAATTAATTATAGCCACACGGCTGCAGGGCCAACTAAAATAGCTGATAGAAAATAACAAACCGAACGTCCCCTTATCTCAAGCATACAACAAATAAATTGTACACATATTTTTGTATATATGCATGTAGGTATATGTGAGATTGAAGAAGGCGCGACTCACAGATACCGTTGTTGTTGTATTGTTGTTGATCAACTATAACTACAAAACAAGTAAGCGGCGCGAGTACACGACTAACAGATACTCTGCGAAACCAATGCACATAACAATTTCCTTTCCCTTGCTCCGTATATTGCAAAAATTAATTTTGTGACAGATCGATAAACTTTGGCAATTAGAGATTTTTGGGACGTTGTTATTCAAGCTTTTCCATTCCTTTTTATACTGCTGTCCGTCCGACTGGGGGCGTGGCAAACAGATAACACCTAAAATCGCAAATCCATAAAACTCACAATTTTATAGTTAGAGTCACCAAATTCAGAATGTTAATAGCTGGTGACCTCCCCAAAAGCCTGCGAACTTGGTACCCCAGACAAGCCAACTAGTATAAATATATACCAGGTCCTGCCCAATTAACCGTGATAGATTATGTCTTCCACAGTTTTAGAATCTAAGTTTTATAGTTGGAATGAATGCATCACATCCCTTAAATTACGTTAAAATAAATTTTTATAACCGAAACTTACGTGGTAAAGCCCGATTGCAATGTTCTTGTTACACTCTTAAAATGAAAAGTGTGCAAGGACCGTTTGTTTTCATCATTGAAACTAAATGATACAAAGACTTTTATATGCCTCAATTTTAGAGTAGAGGCTCTAAAATTTGCAGACAGACTTACGACATTTCATTAAGACCGAGACAACAAAGTTTTCCGACATGAGCACCCCTTTAAATTACAACAAATTAATATTTGACCAAAAAACAGTTTAAAAACCATTTTGTCTGCTTTACGTTGTTATTGCACTGTTAAAGAAAGAAAATACCTGGTCCTAATATATATTCCCATTTACCTTCACACAGATGTGTGCGTCGGAATATATATGCACATATTCTCACTTAGCATCAACAGCTGCCGTAATCTATCTGTCCATCTGCTCGTATTTTAATACCCCGATCCCATTGACAATGGGTAAAAAGGGTATAATGGTTTTGTAAAAATTTATGTAACAGGCAGAAGGAAGCATCTTCGAACCCAACGTTTTTGGTCCGCATCAACAAGAGGAAAAGCCGGAAATTATAAGAACTAAAAACTGCAAGTTGAAGTCAAATGATCGATCACCCACACAATTTTCCAAAATTCGATGAAAACTGAAACAACTTTAGATTAAAATTTAATTGGCTTAAAATTGGCTAAAAAGGGTAAAAAAGGGTTTATGGAAAACGCAAATCGATAAAATTCGATTTTAATACTCGGTTATCTTGTAGATCATACTTTTAGTTTAGAAGATACTCAAAAGTTTCGTTCGTGTGACTTTGTGTATGTATTTATGAATGCAAAGGGATTGAAATGTTTGTAAGTACAGATCGTATGGTTCAGGGTATCTTCTAGTAGGGCGTTCCCGACTAGAGCATTCCTACTTGTAAAAGCTTATTTCGTGGATTATGAAAGCTTAAAAAAACCAATTCGGTTCACATGAATATTTATATATATATACGTATATATATATACGTATCCACAATTGCGTGTTCTAACTAACTAGATTTTATTTAATACTATGCAATTTGTTAAGACGTTATTCAAAAATTAAATTTTTATTTTTCTGATAGAGCATTCCCGTCTAGAACAATCTTGTTATTTTATATAGTTTACACACAAACATACATGTATACATATATATTTAATCGCAGTACGCCTATTTGTCGTTTTGTCTATCAGCTGGGTTTGCGTCGGAATATAAGAACGAATCGAACTCGGAGGCTACAAGAGCGTAGACACCAAATTTTTTAAATTTAGTTATGTAACTGATTGAAAGATTTTATTAAAAATGTGTGTTAACACATCGAGCATGCAATCAAGCTCTCTCGTTTTTAAAACACACATTTATGTTGTACATATTTATATATATATTTTTGTATACATATACGTTTAACATATAACTTTCAAAATGACTTTGAATTCGATTACATGAAAAGCACATTTTAATCAATAGTTAATTGCTAATTTTGTAGCTGAGGGTACTTTAATAAATTAGTGAACATTTTTTTAACAGCTTGGAATTATGCCCAACATTATGTTCCGAAAACTTCTTACAAAAATGATTTACGTAAAATTAATAAAATTTTTTTGGAATAAAAACACAGCTAACGTGTTTTTATAGTGCCGCAGTATCTGTATTAAGTACCGCAACCTTTTTGTAATATCTTAGTTGAAATTGTAAGCTTAATTGGTTGTTTGTAGCAGGTGCTATTCCTGTTTAAATAAAATTATCCTACTATTTTGTAGTTTTAGTTTGTTTTTTTCATGATTGGAGAAAGCAATATTCAAGTATTATTAGACTTTGTTTTATTCATATATATTTACATATGTACATATCTACCTGTGTGTACACTAATTTAAATATCGTTGACAAATGTAAAACACATTTTCCTATGCATGTGTGTGTATTCTAGTAGGTGCCCTTCGAACAGCTGTTGCCTCCCTCGTTCTCGCTCATGCTCCCTTATACAGTCTCAGTTGAGATTCAACTAGTACTCTTTGCCGGCCTCTGTCTGAGAACAGACATGACACGATTTTTTTTTGTTTTTAGGACAAAGTGCAGGTTTTGTTGTTATTGTTGGTTCTGCCGCCCGTTAGCCGCACGCACACATTTGGAAATTGCGAGAGCCGTCCACAGGCGGCAAGAGCGAAAGAGAGAAATGCGGAGAGGCAGCCAGAGAGACTGCGGCCAGCCACCGGCAATACTGGCAAACTTTCAAGTTTTTTAGACGCCGTGCGTCAGTTGGATGTGAAGCTTTGGTGCCAGCCGTACGCATTGTTCGAGCTCCCGGGCAAAAATAGTCGTGAAGTGAAGTCAACGTAATCTCACCGAGTTGGTCTACCTTCCTAAACAGAACGTCAACGCACATACATAGATATATGTATGTAATACAAGCAAATATACAGACAAAAACACATATACACATACATACACACATTCATATATACATGTGTGGAATATTTGCTAATTCTAGACAAAAATTGTTTGTGTTTCATCTCCGTTAGTTTTTTTTGATTTCAAAACCACGCTAATTTCATTTATTTGTGTGATTTCTACAAATACATATAAATATACATAAGCATATAAAATATATTACATACATAATAACACACATTTGAGCTGAACAAGCGTTTCACATAATTTTAACCGTTTTTGTTTTTCAAGCGAGTGCGAACCGTGCGGGAGAGTTTAATTGTGTTTAAAGTGCGCTCCTGAGATTCTCAGGGACAATAACAGGGAGCAGCTGGAAAGTTCGCGTTCGCAAGGGTATGTAAATCGCGACACGTACATAAATTTGGGAATATATTTGCATGTACATATGTACATATGTACATAGTACAAATGATAATTCATGTGTTATTATATAAAAACCGCTACGTAACTACCACTTGTGAGAGCAGTCCTTACTCTCATCATGTATTCATTTACAGTTTTTCTAACGAAACATTAGTGTAATAGTTTCGGGTCCATTTAATTATGCTCCATATACAACTTGGGGCCTTCTTATGGTTTCGCTGCTGACAAAATCAAGCCATGTGCCACTATGTACATCTCAATACATATGTATGAACATACACATGTATAACTTAGTGTATATAAGAGTGACTGTTATGCGAATAAAATCACTTATGGATTTGATAGTCTGATAGACGAGCAGTGAATAGAATCAAAGTAAAAGCATTTTATTCCGGGGCTCTGATTGCCATTTTACGTTCAACTTATTTTGCGTGACAATCAATCACAAACTATTAATATGTACATATGTTTATAGCTTGTGTGTGAAGCAAATTTACATTTACATCTGTGTTTGTTCTGTAGTCCGAGACCCTTACTAAAGTTCAGAAGTATATACATACATACATATTTGCGTCTAGTATCCTATGTATATAAGTACATTTATATTATATTCCATATTTTAGGCGCTTTGTCATATTTGCGGATAATCAACTTGTCCAGACCAGGCGCGGCCTAGTCCCACAGTCAAAACGTCTTTGACCTTAGCGACGTGTGCTCAAGATCGTATATATACAAACATACGCGCGTGCATACGCGTCTTATACATACATACATACGTACATGGGTATGCGTGTATGTACAGTAAAAGTGAGCGGCAGTCAATAAGCGGCGTAATCACCAAATCACTCGACCGACTACTGCTGTGCACATTCTAAAGCTCCTCGTCTTATTATTGCAATAATATAGTCGTGTTATCATTACATAATCGGTTATTGCGGCAGGCGCGCTAATACGAAACTGTATGCGCACATATTAGTATGTTTGTTTGTGTGTGTGTGTGTGTTAGTATTGACATAATCAGCGAACTTGTCCCACTCTTACATAGTACACATAGACCCACACACACACACACATATCTAAAAAAACATAGGGAGAGCTCTTCGTCTAATTGCGTACTCCTTGGCCCCAAGTCAAAAATAGGAATAAACGGGGTGTGTTCGGTCATCTTGTGTTAAAGCTAGCAGAGTACGTTAATTGACATATGTACACTTATCCAACAAGTGGGTAGGGACTTCCCGACTAGAAAATACCCTGTAATCTGTATTTACAAATATTTTAGCCCGTTTGGCATTCATACATTCACACAGAATAATCTGTAGTATGTGATTTTTATATTTGAGCTAGCTCTTATAGTGTGTGAGGTATAGTAAGAACACAAAAGATTGAAATCGATTTTTATCGATCTTAATGAAACGATATAAGATGTTGAAAAAAAGTTAAACCTCATTTTTGTAATTTCTGGGGTAGCATTCCACCAAATATATATGGCAAATTTGTTGATTCTAGCTAGGCATTTCAGAACCAAAATTGGTAACTCTAACTTTAATATTATATTCAGTTTCTATCAATTTATAATTTTAAGTGTTATCGTTTTGCTTCGCCCAGTGCGTGCACCCCAA
This sequence comes from Drosophila paramelanica, assembly GCA_035043915.1. Classification (NCBI taxonomy): domain Eukaryota; kingdom Metazoa; phylum Arthropoda; class Insecta; order Diptera; family Drosophilidae; genus Drosophila; species Drosophila paramelanica. The sequence continues at coordinate 261,757 of JAWNMO010000405.1, forward strand.
AATCCTCAACACTTTATCGAGAATATATTCAAAATTTCAAGCCTCTAATTTAAATGCGGCGGAAAATTTGCATTCATACGGACAGACGTATTGCACAAACCCAATACACTCTTTTAACCTCGTGAACGATTATAAAAATAGTTTTTAAAATAAATTTAACTCGCGTGAGGCATGCAAAAGCATTTAATATTTACATTGATTCTTCTCATATCGGCCGAGAAGTGAAGCTGGTGACTTAAAACATGGAATATATACTCGCGTATACCCACGTCACGTTCACTAAAAGGGGCTTGGCAATTTAATTATATATATATACACACATATATAAATATTCCCCAAGCTGTTAGTATTGCGCAGTCGGTTACAGCCGATTTCAAACTTCTTGTTTACAATTTAAATTGGGCTATTCACAGTGAAAGTGAAATTATTAGAAACAACCCAATAAAATGTTGCTTAATCGCAGATCAATTTTAAGACATGTGTTGGGTAAGGTTAGGTTAGGTTATGTTAGGTTAGAATTGCTGTCGATGAAATCTACACACTTAGGATCCAATTAGGTGACTGCACGAATTTGGCAATTTCGCTAAAATTTATTTCGGAGACAATAAGAGTTAAAAATGGGAACTTAGATATTTTCAATTCTAATATACCAAACGCAGATCAAGTTTATTTTAAATGACCGATAATCCATCTGGTATTCTTATTATCGGTACTTAACGCTTTTTGATTTGGTTTTTGAGTATTTCTACTGATATTAGTTCAGGGTATCTCTGAGTCAGGCGCTCCGGAACAGAGCATTCGTACTAGTTTGCTTTCCAAGTTGTCCAAACCAAATTTGACAATTGAGATTATTGGTCACAATTAAAAAACCGTGACATTGTCCATTTTGAGGTGATCTCTTTTGCGGACTCGTTAGAGATTTGATATTGTCTTTACTCGTTCGTAACATGTTTAACAAGTTACTTTAAATATTAAAAGCTCAAATCGATTTATTAAAAGTATTTTAATCTTGAATTTATCAAAATAACTTGACAATTCAGAATGTGATTGTAATGTTTTCAATAGCGTCAATCAATTTGTGACTAAGCAAGCGTTACTTAAGGAACAATTTAAATGCAGCTCTTAAAACTTGGTACTTTTATTAAGATCCTTACAACTTTCTAAAAACATGACAACTTTGGGAATTTAAATTAAATAAAAAAACACCTGGCACACGTGGTAAATAAATTGATTCAAAACAACTCAGATTTCCGCCCAACTATGTGGATTCCCTAAACGCAGCATTTCACACATACCCAAATTCAATTAAAAGTTAAATTAACGAAAAAGGAAAACAATTACGCGGGCTCGAACCACCAACCTTTTACTTCAGGTGTACAACTCTTATCAGCTGCATCACAATACCAATTAGTTTATTGCAATAAAAAGTAACAGAAAAACGCAAAAAAATGTAGTATTTGTATGTATGTATGCACATGAATCAGAAATTGCTTACACTTCAGCCAAGTAGCTGCGCTTGGCCCCCATTATGGAAACTGGATTCTTGACTTAATCAGAGCATCGAAATGCATTTGCAAAACAATTCGCAACGCAAACAATCAAATACTACAGACTTGCGTTGTTTTCGATTCTATTGATATTTGGGGCACGTTTTCAATGGGTTTATGGTATAAAAAGCAAAATTATATAAATAGAGATATGTATGTATATACTTCCCAAAAAAGTTGTCAAACAGAATATCACGACGTTAAATGCAAAGTAAACATATATAAATTATAATCTTAACAGACAACAAATTTAGCATGTTGTTTTAAAAATAACAAATTAAAACAAGTTAGAGTGCTGCCGTCTTGGATATACCCTATATTATACATACATACTAGGGAGTAGTAATTATAGCGTTTGTATCCATTAAAAATGGGTAAAAAGAACCTAGTCCGAAACTATAAAAGATATATCCACCAAATTTTAATATGTTTGCGTACCATACACATAAATACAGAAATTTTAAATATTTCAAATTTTTGATACCTCTTTCAAATCGCCCCAAATAAGAAAAAACCAATAACAAACCGACTGCGTTACACTCATTCAGGGTCTTGGTTATTATTGTTTGTTTGGAAAATTTCAGTTTTTCGAAACTTATATTTTTAGTGTTATTTAAAGGGGGTGCCTTCGTAATTTGGATTCCCTAGCCGGAGGATACCAAGGTCGCAATAGGTGTCCACCTATCTACCTTTCCTCGTTTAGTGACTAGCTTTAAAAATGTAGATTTTATCGATTTGCAATTTTAGGTGTTATCGGCTTGCCGGTGGTCCCATCCTAAAATCCTTAACACTATCTCCTAATATATGTATACCCAAAATATACATACATTTTTTAATGATATAATTAATAAAAAGGATGATCAAGACCTAAATTGTATTGTAACATTTTTTAAATCATTTTCCATTTAGAAAGCCTTTTACATACCATCTTTTTACACAAGTGTTAACATATTTATTTTATGTTAATAAATACCTGAATATATGTTCGAATGCTCGTGTAGTGACAGATAGGAATATAAAGATAACGACAAGATAAGCAAGTTTATTAACACTCCGCCGCACAATGGAATTAATCATGTTAGCAATAGTGATCATATTTTTATCTATATACTAAAAACTGTTAAAAATGTTTACTCGGACTGACTGACTGACTGAATAATCGTAGTTAATGATGTAACTTCTCACCTAAACGATGTGTATCAGAGAAGTTTTTTTTTTGCTCAAAAAACAAAATTGTAAATGTATTTTTAAAGATCCTATTGACCAGCTCAGATTTTACATTATTTATGGTCTCGGGAACAACAATTTGAAAAGCTTCTTAATTGCTAAAAATAAATTGTAATTCAATGATTATAAATTTCTTGTGTCGCCCACAGTGACAAATAGATAGCTTCTACAATGTTCCTGCCGGAATCTCAAGCCGCATTCAGGACACTGCGCAAAGCAATTCCTCGAGTCAGGCTTTTCTTTATCAATAAAAATGCCTACTCTACTCAGGTATGTAGATCGAAACTATATAAAATTGAAGGCAGATGTAATGACAAAATCGGAACTTTCAGGTTGAATACAAGCCGATACGGTCGGTGCTGGTGGCCAACCGAGGCGAAATAGCGATTCGTGTATTCCGAGCCTGCACTGAACTTGGTATCAAGTCTGTGGCCGTCTACTCGGAGCAGGACAAAATGCACATGCATCGCCAGAAGGCCGACGAGTCATATATGGTTGGCAAGGGCCTTGCTCCGGTGGAGGCGTACTTAAACATTCCAGAGATCATTCGCGTTTGCAAGGAGAACGACATTGATGCAGTGCATCCCGGCTACGGATTCCTATCCGAGCGCAGTGACTTTGCACAGGCCGTTATCGATGCTGGACTCCGATTCATTGGTCCATCGCCAAAGGTGGTGCAGAACATGGGCGACAAGGTGGCTGCGCGCATTGCTGCTATTGAAGCCGGCGTACCAATTGTGCCGGGTACAGATGGACCAGTTACAACCAAAGAAGAAGCGCTGGCCTTCTGCCAGAAGCACGGGCTTCCTGTCATCTTTAAGGCAGCTTATGGCGGTGGCGGACGTGGCATGCGTGTGGTTCGCAAAATGGAAGAAGTTGAAGAGAATTTCGAACGTGCTAGCTCCGAGGCAAAGGCAGCTTTTGGCAATGGCGCCATGTTCATTGAGAAATTCATTGAGCGACCACGCCATATTGAGGTCCAACTGTTAGGTGACAAGGCCGGAAATGTGGTGCATCTGTTTGAGCGCGACTGCTCTGTACAGCGTCGTCACCAGAAGGTTGTTGAGATTGCACCAGCTCCGCGGCTCCCTACCGAGATTAGAGACAAAATGACTGAGGCGGCAGTACGGCTGGCCAAGCATGTGGGTTACGAAAACGCCGGCACTGTGGAGTTCCTGTGCGACGAAAGCGGCAACTTCTACTTCATTGAAGTGAACGCCCGATTGCAGGTGGAGCATACGGTGACTGAGGAGATAACCGGCATAGATTTGGTGCAATCCCAGATACGTATTGCTGAAGGTATGACCCTTCAGGAATTGGGTCTCACCCAGGAGAAGGTTGTTCCACGTGGCTTTGCCATTCAGTGTCGCGTTACCACCGAGGATCCTGCCAACGATTTCCAGCCCAACACCGGGCGGCTTGAGGTATTCCGATCCGGAGAAGGCATGGGTATACGTCTAGACAGCGCCTCGACCTATGCCGGAGCCATCATATCACCGTACTACGATTCGCTCCTTGTCAAAGTGATTTCCCATGCCAGTGACCTGCAGAGCTCAGCGGCTAAAATGAACCGAGCACTGCGTGAATTCCGCATCCGTGGTGTCAAGACGAATATTCCTTTCCTCCTGAACGTGCTCGAGAACCAGAAGTTCTTGCACGGTGTTCTGGACACTTACTTTATAGATGAGCATCCCCAGCTCTTCAAATTCTCAACCACCCAAAATCGCGCCCAAAAACTTTTAAACTACCTTGGCGAAGTGCTGGTCAACGGACCACAAACGCCCTTGGCCACAACGCTTAAGCCCGCTTCGGTGAATCCTCATGTTCCCACGATACCACTGGGTAAGTGATCTTGTTTCAATCCATGGACTAAGGCATGTTCTTTTCGAATTTTTGTGGCTACCAAATGGTCGTTGCTTTATCTAATTGCTCTAGCTTTTACTTTTTACTCTTTCCGCCATAGCTTTAAATGCAAATATTTATTTGTCTTCTTAAATCTATTCTGGCTTTAAATGTTTTTAAGCAGCATTTCTGTTTTTAAAATAATCAACAAACACGACAAAGAAGTATTTTCCAAAAATATTTGAATTCGTATGAATATTTAAATTAGATTCTTGAGAGAAATTTTGTTTCTTAATTCACTTCAACTTTTCTACAATAGAATCTCTAATCTTGCCAGATCTTATGATCTTATGGTGTAACAGAGTAAATATTTCTGGCGATTAAAGTATCTATTATATATTCGGCATGCCGAAAAAAAGCGTTTCTTTCTTGTTATTTATGCGTTCATTAATATGTTTACTTTATGTTTTGCGTTTCTTTTTACTTTGGTCCTTATAACATTTGCTTTTGACACAAATGCCAAATGCAAACGTCTTAAACAACAACTGCAATCAACCAACACACATACACACCTACTACAACAACAACAACACAACACAAATACACTTGCTCCGCCATGTTCATAAACAAACTGTTGTCATGCTTCTCATACCAATGAAGACCTGTCCCCGGAAGCGTTAGAGCGTGAAAAAAGCGGCGGGGCAAAAGGTACGTTCAAGTCGCACTTCTTTATTTTCTCATCAGCCAAGTCAACAGTCCCATAAACATATACATTCATGAATATTCTACCCAAGCCAAAAAGTGCATTACTACAATATTTGGAGAAGGAAGTTTTTTGCAATGGGAATTAAATTCTGCATTAACAATATTAAACTAACCATAACACAGATTTTTTTTAATGTAAATATCCATTCCCACTTTTACCTATAAACGAAGACAAGTAGAAATATAGAATTTTTCCAAAGGCTGAATTTTATTAACTTTCGTTAAAAGTTTTTTTTAATTTTTTTTTTATATTTAGTGTAATATTATACAATATAGAAAGGGTCTTGTCCAGATTGTCCGACTAGAAGCTGCTCTGAACCCAACCTTGAATAAGTATAACATTATTCCAAAATTTCTAAACTTTATACTTAATCTATGTTTCCAAGAATACCTAAATATACAAATTGCTTGCATTTTCGGTGAAGAAACTTCTTCTTCTCCTAGTCATATATTTTGGAAAATGTAGTCTCAAAATAAAATTTGATTATCAAGCTCTAGTATCGAGATAATTTAACAAGAATTCGAATTTTCTAAACTCGGGTTATTTGCTTTATATGTAATTCCAGTTTAGGGGAAAATTTACCCCGTATATCACAGATGTTACAAAATCGATAAAAGAAAATGAAATAAGTTTGATAACAAATTCATTTTATTCTTTCATATACATTTTCAATAGGAACAGGGTTCAATAGAAAATCAAACTTAGCCAGACTTAACCACAAAGATCCTCCTTATCATCATTCTTGTCTAAATCGCTTAGCTTTAAATCTGTATATAATCACCAGTAATGCTATCACAAGAAATCCTGAATGCACTTAAAGAATGTAAATAATGTATTTTTAATGCACATTTTAAAGTTGATTTGCTTGTTGAAAACTTGTAATTTAACTGTGTTTGAACGCTTTGAATATTCATTTAAATGTAAATATTGATATTGACTTAACCGTAGCATAAGACATGTATAGATATTTTGTTATGTGAAAATCCCGCTAATAAAAATTCAACTTTAATGGGGTTTACCACAGTAACGGAGCCGCCAAAAGGATTGCGCGACATCATTGTTTGTCAAGGTCCGGCAGCTTTTGCCAAGGAGATTCGTTCGCGAAAGAATTTAATGCTGATGGACACCACCTTCCGGGACGCACATCAGTCCCTGATGGCCACACGTGTGCGCACCCACGACTTGCTGAAGATATCACCCTATGTGTCGCACAAGTTCAACAATCTGTATTCACTGGAAAACTGGGGCGGTGCCACCTTCGATGTTGCACTGCGATTCCTGCACGAGTGCCCATGGGAACGTTTAGAGGAGATGCGCAAGCTCATTCCGAACATACCATTCCAAATGTTATTGCGCGGCGCCAATGCCGTTGGCTACACCAGTTATCCTGACAATGTAGTCTACAAGTTCTGCGAACTAGCGGTGCGTACAATTTGGATGCTTAGTCTACGCATGGCTATAATTAAGAAATGTCGTTTCGTTTAGGTGCAAACTGGCATGGATATTTTCCGTGTGTTTGACTCCCTTAACTATTTGCCGAATTTGATCCTCGGAATGGAGGCGGCTGGAAAGGCGGGCGGCGTTGTAGAGGCTGCTATTTCCTACACAGGTGATGTTAGCGATCCCACGAAGACCAAGTACGATCTCAAGTACTACACCAACTTGGCTGATGAGCTTGTCAAGGCCGGAACGCATGTGCTGTGCATTAAGGACATGGCGGGACTTCTAAAACCAGAGGCAGCTAAGTACGTCTTACCAAGAATGTTTATCTGAATTCCCTTGATTGGTGTATATTAAATGTTTTCAATTGAATCCCGCAGGCTGCTGATTACTGCCATACGTGACAAGCATCCGGACGTGCCAATTCATGTCCACACTCATGACACTTCGGGCGCTGGTGTTGCCTCAATGCTTGCCTGCGCGCAAGCCGGAGCTGATGTTGTCGATGTAGCTGTGGACTCCATGTCCGGAATGACCTCACAGCCCAGTATGGGCGCTGTAGTCGCCTCACTGCAGGGCACACCCTTGGACACACAGATCGACTTGAACGATGTTTCCGAATATTCGGCATACTGGGAGCAAACCCGTACGCTTTATGGGCCATTCGAGTGTACAACCACAATGCGATCAGGCAATGCTGATGTTTATCTGAACGAAATTCCCGGAGGCCAGTACACAAATCTGCAATTCCAATCGTTCTCTCTGGGTCTGGGTGATATGTTTGAGGATGTGAAAAAGGCCTACAGAGAAGCAAACATCGTGCTAGGAGACATAATAAAGGTCACTCCGTCGTCCAAGGTTGTTGGTGATTTGGCTCAGTTCATGGTTCAGAACAACCTCACCGGTGAACAGGTGGTGGAAAAAGCTGAGGAGCTGTCCTTCCCCAAATCTGTGATTGAGTACCTGCAGGGCTACATCGGTATACCGCATGGAGGCTTTCCAGAACCATTGCGGACACGTGTTCTAAAGGACTTGCCTCGCATTGAAGGACGTCCGGGCTCTGAGATGGCCCCATTGGACTTTGACAAGCTGAAAAGCGACCTGTGCGCATCTCATGCGCACGTCAGCGAACGAGATGTCGTGTCGGCCGCTCTCTACCCACAAGTGACCAATGAATTCCTCCAATACCGCGAGCAATATGGCCCCGTTGATAAGCTCGACACTCGCATATTCCTTTCAGGCCCTAAAGTGGGCGAGGAGTTCGAAGTGACTCTGGAGCGTGGCAAGACCCTTAGCATGAAGGCCTTGGCCATGGCTGCCGATCTCAAACCAAATGGCAAACGCGAGGTGTTCTTTGAACTAAATGGGCAACTGCGCTCCGTCCACATTCCCGACAAGGAGGCTATGAAGGTAAATTCACATGCATTTCTATTCCTAACATTTCGTTTAATCTGTGCAAATTCAATTCTAGGAAATTCGTGTCCACCCCAAAGCTGATAAGCTGGTGAAGGGTCAGGTGGGCGCTCCGATGCCCGGCGATGTTATCGAAGTTCGCGTCACCATTGGCGATAAGGTTGAGAAGGGTCAGCCGCTTGTCGTGCTTTCAGCCATGAAAATGGAAATGGTCGTTCAGGCGCCGCAATCTGGCGTTGTCAAGAAAGTGGAGGTCAAAAAGGGCATGAAAATGGACGGCGACGACTTGCTTCTGGTCATTGAATAAGTCCATCCCATATGCAGTGATTCACAGCGGAAAAACTGTATATGTGAAGCGTACGGACGTGTTGTCATCTTATCGTGCTGCCCTCAAATATTGATTACTGTATAGACCTAAGTCTTTTTTAAATTTTATGTATTGTATATTGGCACTACTTTTTGAAAAAGTTTACAATCTTCTTAGATCTAAAAGTCGCGCACAAAAAATTATTGTTTAACATAAATCATATTTTGTATTTGTAAAGCCTTTGCCAAATTGTTTATCAATGTTAAAGTTTGATTACATGTAAAATTGTGAATAAACCATAAACTTTTCTAAATAAATTGTATACAAATTTAGCCAAAGATCGATTCAACCAGGAGTTGCGGACTGACAATGCGAACTTCTAATAATATGGCTTTAAACAGATAAACTAGCTTGATCGATTTGTCTGTTAAAGCTAATCAAGAAAATGTAAAGTTGAATGATCAGATCATCAGCTTCTTGACTATTGAGTGGATGTATATAAAACTGTAATCTCAAGGCGTTTCGTGTTAAACGGTGACTATAAAATAGAGATTTCGCAATTTATGGCACTTATTGAACGGACGGAGTCTCGGTTCGATCTTGGCTCAAATAGATATCTGATATTTGGTAACTGTGAAATTAATGTATTATCTATATTTAAGACAGCGGTAGTAGGCGTGGCCACAAGGTTTATAGTAAATAACCTAAAGAATTCCATAAATATAGCTGAAAAGCTACTCGCACATAAACTCGAATAAAGCTATCATTTAGGATAAACTTACAAGTTGACTTTGTTCTGTGAAAATCTGCTATAAACAGGACTGCTCTATTCGGGAGATACTCTGAATCCTAAGATCGTTTCAAATGTTTGAAGAGAGAGATGATTCCTTCTGCCAGTTACATACGTTTCCACAAATCAATTATACCCAGTTTTACTTTATTTTTAATGGGTTAAGCAAATACAGCTCCAGCTTATATGTATCTAAAAATAATTTTTTGGAATCCGTATCTTCTATGGTGAGCATTTTGGCGGGTTTTAGCGTTTTTCGTGAAAGCGTTTCCGAAAGTTGTGGAACATGAAACGGATTGAGCCCGCAGTTTTAGAAATCTATATCAACGATATCATGACCGAATTAATGAACACAAAAATGATTTTCAGCATATTTTCGGGAAAAAATTATTTTTTTTAATATGTTCAGAACGAATTATCCACTTGGAATAACAAACTTTTCATTTGATTGTCGGAATAAAGATAACTGGCTAGGTGTGAGTTCTTACCTAAATTCTTCGAATTCTTGAAAAATTCAAGAATTATTACATTTACTCTAAGCCTGAGTCCAAGTCCAGAGTCCAAAAAAAAAGCATCTCGACAATGTTTATCTTCCATTTCTTATAGTAATTTTAATTGTTATGCATTTGCGTAAGGAGTTTTAACAGAAAATGTATTTTAAACAATTGTGTATCATATTAGGCATTAACAGAAAATTAATTTAATTTTACATGCACTTTACGATAAACTCCATAAAAGCCAGATCCTTGTTCAGCTCGGAAACCCGCTTGAAATGCCGCTGCACATACGGAGTTAGCACCTCTACTAGATTCCCGCTGTTGGGGAGCTTTTGTCCCGAGTTAAGCAGCGCATCTCCCAACAAATGTTGCAGTACCAGGTTTGCAATAAGGGATTGACGAGAATTAGTACCCCACGCTTTCACGTGCTTGAGTAATGCTAGTCTTTGATCAAGATTAAGTTGATCCACCAGTTGGCGCACAGCCTCGGCATCACGTTTGCGTGCGAAATGACAAATAATGTCATACGTGGCCTTCGGCTTGTCCAACGATAAGGCAAGCTTGAAGGCCTTTTCTAGCTGCTCTTGCGCGTGGAGCAGCGAATGGAGCGTCTGCTCTTGCTGCAATATGGCTTGTCGCTGGTCCAAAACTTCATTTCGCACCGCTTCCGTAATGTCACCAAAGCAAATCAGCTTAGAGTCCGCGCCACCAGTATAAAAGAAGCGATTACTGCACGAGGACACCGCCACAGACCAGACGCGATCGGTGTGCTCATCAATAGACTGAACGCAAATGTTGGTTTTAATGTTCCACAGTTTTAGTAAACCATCCGAGGCTGCAGACAGTATAAACTTCCCGTGGTCGAGAAATTCAACCCGTAATATAGTGCACTCCTGTTCGAATCGCTTTATGCAACTAAAATTAGCTATTGACCAGAGCCGCAGGCTGCAGTCTGACGAAGAGGTAAGCACGACTTGGTCGACAGGCGAGAAACGCACGCACCACACGCCACGCGTATGTCCACGCAGGACGCCCAGCAGTACGTTCGAGTCGGCGTTCCAGAGCTTTGCCGTCTTATCCTGCGAGGCGGTGGCTATTATCTTGTTGTTAAGTGCATACGTCACGCAGTTAACCTCTTTGTCGTGGGCCAGTGCTGCATACCGCAAAGAGAACGCATAAGAGCTGCGATCTTGTTTATCACGCGACAGCTGCCACACTTTCATGCTGCCGTCCTGGCAGGCGGAGGCAAAGCCCTTCGCACCGTTGTGTGTGAAGGCCACGCAGCCAATAGTGGCCGTATGGCAGTTGGCCTGCTGGGTCAGAGGGTGCAGCAGGCAATCGGTTTCGTGCGACAGCTTCCACAGGTGTATGCTACAGTCCTTGCCAACTGAGATGAGGAGACTGTGTGACGCTGCCAATGACATGACTGTATCGGCATGTCCAGAGATCAGCCTACAGTTCATGTTCTGTTCTCTATCATACAGCTTGAAGTGTTTGCTATTAGTTGCCACAGCCAAGTATCTGTCGTTGTCGCCCAGGAAGCACATGTCCAAAATCTCATCATTATAGCCCACCAATTGCTTAACGAGTTTAATCTCTGCCCACGCCTTGGCGGTGTTGACATCGTATATGAGAATATTTTGCTCAGTTGTAACAAGTGCCAGTTGTTGGATAGCTTTGCAGAAAAGTAGTCGACTTATTTCAGACTCAGCCTTATTCAATAGGTCTCGTATTTTCCACGAGTTCGTATCGATTTGCTGGAGTTTTCCAGAGCCACAGGCGACCAATATCTGTGCGCCGCCTGCTATATACGTGACTCCTTCCAGTTCTTCGTACAATGGAATAGTCTTTGTCTGGCTCCAGCAGCCCGCTTCCAGCTCAGACTGTTGTGACAGCTGCCAAACGATTAGCACCTTATCGCGACCTACTGTCACCAGTTGGCTGCAGTCAGCTGCTGTTGTCTGGAAACTTATGCCTGTAACTTGAGATATGTGACCACGCATTTTATGCAGCATTTTCTTCGTCTCGTAGTTCCAGCCGTATATCGTGTGATCTGCACCAACGGCGAAAATTTCCCGTTTTAAAGGACTGGGATAAAAGCGCAACACTAGTGCCGGGCCGGGAAAATCTTTCAGAGCACACAGGCAGCTATTGTTAGCAAAATCCCAAAGTCTCAAAGTAGCGTCTGCGCCGCCGCTAGTGCAGATAAACTTGCCGCACGGGCTGAACTCAATGCGAACAACCGGTCCCTTATGCTGACTCTTCCATAGCTTAGTCAGCTTTTGCGTGCTTAGTTCCCATAAACGGAGCAGGCCACTCCCATGTGCGGCAACCAAATGCTCTCGCGACATTGCAAAGCAGTAAATGTTATCCTCATCGATATCATCTTCGAGTCCGTCAGAGTTTCTTGATTTGTCCTTCTGTTCATTATTTTTGCTCTGCTCGTTTGCTCCATAGCTGCACACGACTTGAGATGTTTTAACTTCCACCTGATTTACAACGTTGCCATTGAGGCAGTAAATGTGCTGGCCGTCTTCCGTCCAGGCAATGTCGTTTCCCGCGTAGAAGTTCGTATAGTGAGCTTCTGCAGCATATCTGAAAATCAATTTATCAACATAAAGGACTTCTATACAAAGAACATTGTTTTGCTTAACTTACTTTTTTTCAGCTACGCTTGTGAGCATGTTTATTTTTGTTTACAAAATTGAATATACAACCGCGTGCGCATTGGAACTTGAAGTGATAATTCAAAAGAGCTGGTTCATATTTGTCTATAATTTATTAAACTAAACGCAAATGTTCACGTATGTTTACATGAATATATAAATTCAAATGAATTTATATTTAAAAAATAATTCGTATATAATTTTAATTCAAATAAAAAGCATAAGGTTTAAATGTAACTTTTAAAAAATTATAATTACTCAACACTTAATTTAATTCGACTGTCTGGCAACGCTGAACATGATTTGCAGCTGTCAAATTAAAAGCCGTCAAATCATCGTCCCTACTTGCAAGTTTGCTTGTTACATTAAGTTTTGTTAACTCCAAGTCAAATTCAAATTCACCGAAATGAGTACAATTGGCACCGGTGTAAGTAGCTAGTATTCCATTGACGACAGGCACATAATCCATTTTCCTTTCAGTACGATTTGTCGGCATCGCAATTCTCTCCCGACGGACGAGTCTTTCAGATTGACTATGCATCCAAGGCAGTGGAGAGAAGCGGAACGGTAATCGGTATCAGAGGCAAGGATTCCGTTATGCTTGCCGTAGAAAAAATAATAGCAGACCAACTCTATGAGCCCGACGCAGCCAGCCGCATTTTTACCATTGAAAAGAACATCGGCATGGCCATTGCTGGACTTATGGCCGATGGTAATTTTGTGGCAGACATTGCCCGCCAAGAAGCAGCAAATTTCCGTCAACAATTCGAGCGAACTATTCCTCTCAAACATTTATGCGACCGCGTTGCCGGCTACATCCACGCCTACACATTGTACAGTGCTGTGCGTCCATTTGGACTGTCTGTCATATTAGCCTCCTGGGATGAGACAGATGGACCGCAGCTGTATAAAATTGAACCGTCCGGAACATCTTTTGGATATTACGCGTGTGCCAGTGGCAAGGCGAAGCAGCAGGCCAAGACAGAGATGGAAAAGTTCAAGTTTGCCGACATGAGCACTGATGATTTGGTGCGAAGCGGGGGTAAAATGTACGATATATGGTTAATATTATAGTTATAGATATAGTTTACTTAACAATTTTTTACTTTTTTTCAGCATTTATCAAGTACATGATGAACTAAAGGACAAAGATTTTCGCTTTGAAATGGGTATAGTTGGGAAGGAAACAAACGGCGTGCATCTCATTAACCACGAAACATGGAGTCAATTGGCCATCGAAGCTGGCGAAGCCGCTAAAAACGCTGATGATAGTGAAAATGAGATCTAAGTTTAAAATTTCAAATATTCGATTTTAAATCGGCGAAACAATATTTTATATACATCTGTCGCAAAGGCATAAATAATACTGATGGAAAAAATGGTCAGAATTTCTAAATTTTACTAGTTTCTTGTAAACAAAAAAAGGCATGGTTAAATATTTTCTCTGCGATTCAACGCAATCTATGAAAAGGAAGTCTAACGATTTTTGATTATTTGATTGTGGGAAAACTGCGGAGGTGACGTTAGCCGGCAATGGATTTGGTTTTCGGGCATTCTGTGTGCCTCTTTTTCGATAGAATTTTAATACAGGGTTGAATTTCTATCGTTTTTATCGGTTGTAAGTGCATCGACCTATCGGCAAATTTAGGTTGCCTACATTTTTTAAAGTAGGCAACAATGTTAAATTTCGCCGCCAGAAATGGAATCCTTGTAAACCATTAAGTACGATAAAGCTAAACTCCACACTTCTCAATTATTATATGTATTACATTTAGTTTAGAAAGTGTAAACTTACTAAGCGTGGAAAGTATATAATTACAAAATATATCGTCAACACCTTTTCAGAGATTTAACTATTTAAGAAATGTGGCAGCACTGTTGACTGCGTACATCTGTTTCATTCGCGCCAAAATAGACAAACAATTAAAACAGTGGTAAAATGACTACTTTAATTGAGCAGCTAATTTCGAAAATGGGTCTTATTGATGAGCCCAACGTCTTAGAGTAAGTGCCGCAAATATAACTTAATTTGATTTTGTGTATATTAAACAATCTTAAACATAATTCAGGAAAACAACTGAGCTAATCAGATTGTTGGAGCTTCGTTCTACGAATGTTCCACTGCAAATAAATGAATATGGCAAAATAGTCTTGTGTGCGGACCTGGCATCCTCGCTCCTGAGTATTGCTTTTGACAAGGAGCAAGCCCTTAAACTGTCAGCACTGCGGAAAAGTCATTACGCCAATAACAAGCGCATGTTTGAAAAACTACTTGACCTCAACCGACTGATAAGTGTAAACGATATTTGTGTTCAGCTGAGCCTTAATGAGGTGTCGCGTAAAGCCGAAGAGCTGCTGACTTTGTTTAAAAATGTTTCGCATGAAACTCCTGATTGCGACCATCCGCAGTACGCCGCCATGGCCGTATTCCACGCGTGTCGTCTGATGAAAAAAAAAGTTTCGAAATCAAAACTCATGCCGTTCAGCAATCTGCGTCCCACACAATGGCAGCAGCTCGAACAACAGTGGGAGCGAATGATAACAAAACATATGAAGGAAGCCAACAACGCGTCTAACCTCAGTGATAAACTAGAACTTCACAAAGAGAAGTGTGTTATGATTAAGAACAATAGTCAAAAACCAATTGTTGAAGACTACGAAAAATGGAAATCTCGAATGTTAGCCACAGCCGAGGCCAAACTAAAAGAGTTAGAACGTTTAGCCAAAACAGAATGTTAATTAACCAAATAAATTTAAGTTTGTTTAATTTTGTTATTAATAATTTTCGCAAAAGGCCAGTTTTATGCGATAATGATGAGAACTTACTCTACATCGCTTTAGTATTTAATTGTAGTTTTACCCTAAATAAAAGAGAATTGACTAGAATTTTTTATTTTCTAATTGGGATCGAACGTGCGCGAGGAGCACGTTGCCAACGTCTACAGGATTTCCATCTTCTGTGTGAGCTAAAATAAAATTTGATATTACTATGCATTCAGTACTCAGAAGATGCACATACAATTATAAATAATCAGCTCCACTTCTCGACGAGTTTCCGGCCAGGTTTTTAATAGGTGCTTCAGGTGTTTATAGAACTTTAGCCAAATCTCACGTTTCATTTCCTGCATTTGCCAAGTGGCCGACAGTTGAAAGTGCATAGACTCAAAAAATGACAACATTGGTGTTGCTCCCTCCAGCGCAAAATAGTATGTTTTTCCATTTATTTTCTCGGTTAGCCTGTAGACCGCATGTTTAAAGGGACGATTTACTCCAGCTCGGTTAATAAATTGCGTCTCCAAAGGCTACTTAAGTATCACGACAAACAATTACTTATACCAGAAAAAACAGTTTCGATTCCGTACCTCTGCCTTTTCTAACAAACTGCTGTCGATGACGCCATTGACGAACATCTCATCCGGTATTAGTATGATCAATCGATTCAGCCCAAATACGACATTATGAATGTCCTCATATTGTTGCATGCGGTTCTGCAAACCGTCCTTATTGCGCTCGGGCAGTGAGAGTTTCAAATAGCCATGAAAATAATTAGAAGCCATTCCAGCTGCGTAGTCCAGACCATGTGGTTCGCGTATCCAGTGGGCATACTGTAATGTACTGTGACTCAGCTGAGCCCAGCTGAAGAGCCAGTAAAGTGGAATGTATGTAAGGAATGCGCTGTTGGGTAGCAAGTGTGTCAAATGGCCAGTGCTGCCAAAACGTGCAAATCCTAGGACGATAAACACTAAGCACAATACTACTGCTTTAGTGTCATACGTATAGGTGCGCCTTATAATTGTAGTCAGACGATCCTCGGGCAGGTAGTATTGGCTGTGGAAAATATACTCCTTCGACACATAAAATAAACGCTGTAGGAAATCAGCAAAAAAAACCACAACGAAAATGTGTATGCAATTTTCTACATAGGAATATACATACATATATACATGATATCAAAATTTCGCAGCAACTACTTTACTCACCAATATATCCACCTAACATTTTTAAAATCCAAACTTCCTTATAATTTCTGCGATCTTCAGGTGGAACTGCCATATCACGATGTTTCCAGATAAATTTGGCGTTGGTATTCCTTCTTTAATATTGTGTTCACAATAGTGCAAAAATAATCTCTTGTAGTATATTAGACAGAGAGATTGCAACTATCGGCAAATGTATCGATGATGAGAAAAAAAATCTACCTATCGGTACATTATTACACATCTCAAACTGTGGAATGTAGTGCAAGTGCATTCATAAAAAAAACAAAGACTTTTTTGTCTCGTAGCTTTTCGGATAAACCAATAAAAATTAATGGAAGTACCACTTGCAAGTTGTAATGGTATCCGTAAAAAGGTTTCGCTAAAAATGATATAATTAATAAATTAGACCATTGCTCGTTTACATTTGACACATATTATCGCTTGTAAATTGGATAAACAATTCTTTCCGGGCCATTCACTCTTACACATTTACGTTACATTTATTTAACGAGGTAAGACAAAAATTTTAGCTCGATCAACTGAATAGCATATTTTATTAAATATTTGTATTTATCATGTCTCTGTTTTAGCATCAAAGCGTTAGCAGTGACTCTGTTTTTGCTGTGCTGATAAAGCGCAATAACAGGAAAAGTACATATAAAGACGTGTTACTCACCAAGCCTCTGTGGTTACAAATAGCTTGGGCCCGCTTGCGTTGAAGCCCGCACAATGCCGATATTATATAGTGTTATAGCGCGAGGCACGACTGTGCTCGCGAAGTTTGCCGAGTGTGTTGGTAATTTTGCAGAAGTTACAGAGCAAATAATAGGGAAAATTGGCGTTCATAATCACAAAATGACATACACTCACGGCGACTTTTTAATACACTATACTTGCGAAAACAAGCTAATTTACATGTGTATAACCGACAACGTAAGTTAAAAAACCCAAGATCTAAACCTAATAGTAAACGGTGTTATTTTATTACCATGCACAGGAATTCGAACGTTCACGCGCTTTTCTCTTTTTGGCGGACATTAAGCAGAAATTTATACAGACATATGGCCTACAGGTTGCTACTGCAATTGCCTATGCAATGAATACGGAGTTCTCCAAGATCCTTTCCCAGCAAATGGTATACTTTAGTCAATCGCGCGAAGTGGATACCATATCCCGTGTACATGTTCAAATTGACGAACTGAAAGATATTATGATAAAAAATATTGGTAACAACATGACAACTCAAAACACTGCCCCTATTGAGAGTCAATTGTACTTTTATTTGTATTCACAGACAGTCTTCGCGATCGAGGCGAGAAACTGGAGCTGCTGGTCAATAAAACAGAGAACTTGAGTAATAATGTAAGTTAAATCGAAAACAACTTAATTAAATAAACACCTGCTCATATATATTTACATTATCTAGTCAGTTGCATTCCGCAAGGCATCACGAAATTTGGCGCGTCAAATGTTTTGGAAAAACATTCGTGTCTACGTTGTCGTCGGCCTAGTGATTGTATTTATTATTTATGTTATTGTAAGCATGGCCTGTGGTGGCCTCGCCTGGCAGACGTGCATTAATTAAGGCAGCAACGCGAAAGCTTATTGTTATTGCTCATACCCTCTTTTATTTGCATATTAATCTTTCGTATTTCGTATCATAATCTCTGTTATATTTAATAAAGATGAATGTATAAAGTATATTTCTTTACAAAATTCCGTTCAAAGTATCTTGATTTATTTGTCTTCGACATAGACGACATCATTGGCCTTAACGCTTCCTGGATGCCGAAGACCCAAGTGAATTCCCAATGCTGGCGATGCGTGATCAAACAAACGGTAGCTGGAAATTTTCGGTAAAAAGAAAATTCCAGGAATTAGTGCTACTATATGATTTATTTTTTTCCGACGTTATAACCTACCTGCGAAGTGTTTTTAGCGGTTCACCATCAATGTCACGTTCAGCCGTTTTAACGTTTATGTTCGGCAAAATGCATCGTGTGCAAGGAGCTACGACACGAAATGTCGCCTCGTTGCCGATGCGTATCCACTGCCAGTTATCTTCGGCGTAGGGTTCGTCAACGTCCATTTTCAATTCGAAGTTTCCACGGAATTGTAGTGGATCGACAGGGCGCTCTAAGCGAGTATTTAGATCATTGACAGATGATAAATTCATGAGCATATAGCTGGTCGCATCGTTAAATGTGCCCTATAAATATAAAATGATCCATAGTGAATTTTGGTATCATCTTGAAGAGTTCAAATGATATTACATATTCTTATACGTATGAATAAGGAATTCAAATTACAAATAGAATTTCCAAGAAATTGTAATCTATATTTTAAATATATATACATTATATATTAATATTGAAAATATACTACTTTAAAGTTCATTGCCATTAAATACAGATAAGATTATTTGAATGATGTCTATATAAGGTCTAAAAGGGTCAATTTAAATTTGTTGTTGAATACAAACTTTTTTGAAAAGTCTGTTCTCTTAATAATGCAACGATATTAAAGCTAGAAATGTGGAAATTAAGGCGGATCAGCATATTTTAAAATTAAGGTCACTGTGACCAATCCTCATCCATTTTGTGCGATGGTTGGATGAGGTCTTTAGTAATCTATTTGTAAAATTTGATATTTCCAAAGTTTTTAATGATACACTATCCGATGCGAGTATATAAAACAAAAAATTGCGCTCATATGGACATACGGACGGAACTATATGAACCAATATTATATATTCATATTGTATATTCCTGTTGATAAAAAAAAATTATCATTATTATTGTACCTTAGTGCACTTACTGAATCGTCCTTTCTTAGGAAGGGCATATGCTTTAGTCTGGCAACTGTTGTACGCACTGGTACAGGGTATGGATAATAGACCAGCCTCAAACCCGATTCTTTTTGAAGTATAAACTCTGAGAACCACTTGTCAAACCGGGTGCCGCACAGCATGGCATCCAATGGAACGCCCCACACTGCAGTGTGCACGTCTTTGGTGGGCGCTTCTAAAAGTTTAAAGTCCAGTTCCAGGTCGGGCATGCCAGGTGCACTGAACACCAATCCGTTAGTCTTCGCTACATATGTTGGTTTGATTCGAACCATATGCGGATAACCTCTAGCGGTAATCATTTCGTTATTGTCATTGATTAACATAAATTTGCGATCCCGCACGGCTGCTATGCCTATGCCCAGTATATCGCAATCGAACTCCTCCTCGCTGCCAAGTGTGAGCGGAGCACAGGATTTCACTGGAAAAATGTGGATCTGCTGCAGCGTTCCAACACGACGCCACTTCAGGGGCATAAGGTCACGATGCAAGTGACGATATATCAGGTAGGCAGCGCTGCCTGCAGCCACCATGCTGATGCCCATGCCGATCAGCACCTTGTTGGAAAGGCCGAAACTGGGATTGACTGCGGAAAAAAGGTTTCAATTTTCACATCTTACAATTACAGCATTAATAATTATTTTCACCAACACGATATTCCTGAATTCATTTTATACACGTCCAGCAATCTGGTTTCTGATAATACTGCCACACTTGTTGCTCTCTTTTAAAAAAAGCTCGCAAAAGCTCTGTGAAGAGGTACAAAAACAAATCGGTGATAATTCGGGCTTTCAACACGAGAAGATTACCATGTATGTATATACATATGTATGCGGTGTGGATGCATGTATGTAAATACACACATACACACAAGTTTTACAGCTTGATTTTTCATCTGCATTACACTCTAAAGCTAAAGAGTCCAATAAGTAAGGTTTGCAGCGCAAGGTGTATGCAAAAATTGGCAAACGTAAAAGATATTCAAAATGATAAATATCGAGATCTGTATATTCTACAAACACTTAACGATCCTTAGCTCCCCGCAACATAATAGGTCTGAGGATATTAAAAAAAAAAAATAAAACTAATTCTTCATATGAGAAGAATTCTACATTTTCTCTAAATCTGTATCGTCGTTCTTATTATATTTTGTAATATAAAAAAAATTCATAATATATTAATAACAGGTAGCAATTTCACTTTTTTTGTTTTTACTTTATTCTGATAAAAGGGGAATAATATATACATTTTAAAATTATACTATGGGAATCGCTGTTTTGGTATATTTTAATTCAAATTTGGCGCGCTTATATACAAATAATCCCAAGACGAATTTAAAAGGGAAATAAATAGACGGAATGTCATTAATGTTTTTTTTTTGTTAACATGCCGATAAGTGTTTAGCAAAACAACAAATATAATCATGACCGACGAAACTATAGATGTCGGAAGCAAAACTGAGAACGAGCTGGATGTGGGCAGTGAGCATTTTAATCCATTGCGTGCGCTATACGCCACTGATTACAAAGTCACGGAAAGGGCGCCAAAAGTTCTGTATCAAAATTTAGCTGCTTTTGAAAGTGCTCTTGCAAAAGTCGGCATTTGGCAACTGGACAAGCGACAGAAAAGCAATCCTGTTCCGGAAGCAAAAAACAGCAAAAGCCATGCCTCCACATCAGCGATGGTGGAACCGTCGAGTGAACGGCGTTTCCAGCCGCATCAAATGCCCATAGAAGGAGCCCAGAAATCAAAATACCAACGCAATCTTTACACACATATGGCAAGCGCAGAGGGCCCGTTGGCGTTGTTAAAACAACATCTGCCGTCGCCGGATAAACAGTTTCAGTCGCGGCTCAAAGTTCACCTGCGCAAAGGACACTCCATTGGCGGCAGTATTGAAGGCGAGCTTGTGGCCTTTGACAAACAGTGGAACCTGTTGTTGAAAAACGCTGTCGAGGTCTGGCAGCGTCGGAAATATAAATTTGGCGAGCAAAAGATTTGTGGCACCTCTGCACCAGAGGAGTGCAGTACACGACTTCGGCGATTAGGGATTGATCTGCCCGAGGTGCACATAAAAAGCTTAAACCGCAAGAACGTTCAATTACGCCGAGAGCTCCCCAAATTGATGATCCGCGGAGAAAACATAGCTTTTATTACTTTTATTATAAAATCAGAAGAGAAATCATAATTTTAGTTACTGTTACTATCAATATACAGGAGTAAAAAATGTATTTTTGTAATAAGAAGTCTTTTTCAATACATCAATTTGTGTATACCATGGGGACACATTCTTCGGCTGCTACGTGAGAAGGCGAGTCGTCTTCCATGAGGTGTTGTAAGCTTTCGTTGGGATAGCTGCAAACAGAAACAAGCAAGAGAATTTTAGTTGTTTGTAACCGGTTAATCAATACTCTGTTATAAGTTGGATTGTACAATCCAGGCGTGTAACGCCAAGACAGTAAATTGTGCGGAGTGGGCAATATTTTTAAATATCTTGAACTGTAGAAGTCGACGAAAAATTAGATGCGAACGGACAAACGGACGTAAAGCAAGACGGACATTTCACAAACTTAATATAATTATTGGTAATTTGTGAACGGATTATAAGGACCGGACAATTTTGTTTGATAATTAATTCACATACATTTTTGATGGACTTTCATCGCTTAGCATCGTAACTGGCACAGTGGCAGAGGCACATTCCGGACTCATTAGTTCTATGGGAGTCGGTCGTCGTTCTTGTAATTGGCGCGTTATTTCTGCCGTACTCAAAGTGCCCGATGCATTCTTTGGTGACAGCTTATGTTGCTGCAATGAAGGTGAAACCGTTGCCGTGGCCGTCAGCTGTTTCTTGGCCGGCTGATGCTGAATGGAGCCGCCAGTCATAATTTTACGTCTGCGTCCACGTGTTGCGCCACCAACCGCTACAGCATTGGCTGCAGGCACAATCATCTTAGCAGCTCCCTTGTCTTTATGTTTTCGTCGCATGGCTATAGTCTCCTTCGCTGTCTTGAGTGCAGTTTGAGATTGTGATACCGATGAAGCCATTGGTTCCGCGTCAGAATTTGAACTATCAGTGACATCACTGTCACTAGAGTCTTTGGCAGGCTTCTCATATAACAATAGGCGGTCTATAAGGAACGATCTGTCTCGAGAAACCTTCAGTAAACGTCGTTGATTTGTATGTAACAGGTCCTGAAAATACTCGTTTTCCTGCCAACACATATAATCGTATTAAAAAATATTAATTACAGACACAACTTCACTTACATAGATAAGAAACTTTAATTTTCGCTTTAAATTTCTGTAGCGCTCCTTGTGATCTATGTTGGGGTTAGCTGTGCCTGTCGATGCTAAGCTTGACGCGGCTGTCGCTGGCGTTGCTTCAGCAACAGCTGCTAATTGTTTTGTTTGTTGTTCTTCGTCGCTTTCTAAGGGTTCAAGCTCGGTTTTATTGGATGGGGTTTTTTGATTAGCCAGTGACCGACAGTACCAACCCTCGAGCATATTGTTTGTTTTATTCTACAACGTTTTATATCAACAAGAATGAAATATTTCAAAATTTTAATAGCTATGTGCAGAATCAATATATACTGAACATAGCGAAAGCACCATGCCTTAGTGATCGCAAATATATCGATATACGTATAAAATACTTGGTAATTTATGTGCGACAAGTTAGCAACGGACAAATAGCGTCGATTTTCGGAACTTGGTTCACGGGCCGGAACCAGAAATTTGTTTTGCGTTTAATTATGTATTTTAGCACCAAATTGAACAAAATTAATTGCAAAATTGTTGAGAACTAAATTCTCTGTTAAATAAATGCATTTGCTTTTACAATAAAGCTTTTAGTATGAACTAAATAGGGGGTTAAAAAATTGGGTTCTTACAATTCCCAAAAATATCAACATTTACAAATGATGCCCCACATAACCCGTAATACACGATTAAAGCCTATAATTTCATATAAATTATCTTGAAAAATTTATCAAAATTGTTCATACAGTTTCTGTGATATTTGAATCGATATGCAGAAACCTCGTTGCCAGCCCCATACAAAATGTGGTAAAAAACGTACCTTGCGTTTAAATGCTTATATGTCATTTCACAAAGAATGCCCCACAATGCATAGTATGTCAATTTGTAGGTACATGTTTAAGAAAATTTGTAAGCTTAAATTGAAGGGGAAGGGTAAAGGGTGTAGCGAGGCGCAGGTAGCTAGAAATTTTGCCTGCCTTGAGTAGCATAGTAAAAAGGGAAATTGTCCATAACTCGGCGCATCGACGTGACGTCACATCAGCTTGTGTTCGGCAGGCCAAAAATGCACTTTTGCACAGAAACCTAAGATGTGACGTCGCGAACTGAAAAACATTGTAACCTTTAGATTTTCATGCATATTATGGGTTGCGGACACGCATACTTATGCATTGGTACGGCAATGTGTGTATTGTTTAGGTGCATCGAGGCAAAAATACCCTTATTTATACTCTTCATATATAAAATGTTTATATCAAACATATTTAAATTAATGGTTTGATTGAAACTCAGTATACATATATGCAGAAAACATTTTGCTTCATACTGATTTAGCAAATATTTTGTTGTATTTTGGAATAAAATGTTAAGAGCACTGAAAAAGTAAACATATCATATTCAGGGAGAGGGTGTACTCGCGGCTCGAAAATTGTGAGAGCGCAAGTGCACCGATTTCGTTTTCGTTCTCAATTTTGCAAAATATCAAGCTGCCTTGTAGAATTTCGGTGTACTGCGTTACTCATCTTAGTGTTTATATTGTCTTTGCTTTAGACATGTAAGTAAAAGATATTGTTCGAATTTTTATTGTAAACTTACAATTTCTACATTTTTCAGTTTCAAGCCAAGCATTTTCAACTGGAAGAAAAATCGGCAAGTGTCAATTTAAATTCTAGCTATAGTTTTAGTTTAAAAGACTCTTCTAGACTCGCAGCACATAGATTTTTCAAGAATAACTTCTCCTTCTACCTCTGGTAGTTTTAATATTGATACTGCTGATTCTAATTCGTTAATAGAATCTAATATTAATATAGAATCAGTAGACGCAAGTTACGTAGAGGCGACAATCAAATGTTTTCAAAAAAAAGTGTCACAGCCTGAATAGTAGTCTTAATAGGTCAGTTTTATTTTATAGTTCTGCAGAGCTTTATAAACATATATTTTTATATATATTTACAATTTGACTTACGTCACATATCAGGCAGCTATTGACAGCAACTCCAGCCAAAAGTAACTAAAATTAATCTCTTTTTACAGAGAATGTCCCATTTTGCACGGTAGTTTGCTAAAACATGTGCAAATATACAAACATTTTGCTTCTTAAATCATGAAAATCGTTCATACAGTTTTTGAGAAATTTGCATTTTTCCATTTTCAACGATATTTTCAACATCAGTTCCACGAGTATGTTGGCAATGCCTATCCTGATTCAAGATCTTAACAACAATAAAATAATAAGTAATAAATTAAATGCAGAAAATAAATAAGAAATACAAAAATAAATTTAGAATGTATATTGTATATGTCTTATAATTTAAATGCAGAAAATAAATAAGTTTATTTAAATATAATTAAAAATTTATATTGTATATGTGTGTTAGTTTTATGTATTTTGCTCAGGTTAATTTATTTTTGTTTATATATTATGCTTCCTGCGAAAAAAAAAACTTGAAAGCTTATAAATATTTTGCTTTATGATGTTTCTTTTATATTTTATTTTAGATATATATTCAAGTTTAAATATGTAACGATAGGTAAACATCGGGTTTTTTTCCATCACTAATATGTGGTTTTTCACTTGAAGTAACGGTTTCGATCGGGTTCGAATTCGAAACTTCGAAGTTTTTAAAGCGATGCGTAATTTTTATTATTCGCGAAATGGATGCCGAAGCGACAGCACTCATTAATGCGCTTGTCGAGCAACTGTCGCGGCAACAGCAGCCACTGCAGCCACAACAGCAACAAGAGCAGCCAGAACATGCTCGGCAGGCACAAGACCAACAGCAGTCACAACAGCTACATCAGCCACAATAGCAACAGCAGGCTCAACAGCAGCAGCAGCCTCAGGTGCAACAACTCCGGCAGCTTCAACAGCAGCAGCAGCCTCAGGTGCAACAACTCCGGCAGCTTCAACAGCAGCAGCAGCCACAACTGCAGCAGCAGCCACAACAGCAGCAGCACCCATATCATATCAGAGGCCTACACCGTAAAATAAAGAATCAGCAAAAAGCCATCGCCACATTGGCGAAGCGGCTGGAGCTTATGGAGGCAATGGTAAAACAATTACTGCAGGCGCCGCTGCAGACGCCGATGGCGATGCCGCCGCAGGTGCAGCTACAGGCGCCGCCGCAGGTGAAGCTACAGGCGCCGCCGCAGCAGGCACCAATACAATACTTTTATCATTAAAATTAATTAATAAAAATTAAATAAATAAATATTAAATAAAAATAAAACTAATATTTCTGTTTTATTTATTGGTTGGGTTGGTTTAATTTTTTCAGGTATGTACATAAAATGTATATGAAATGGTATGTTGTTTTCTAGGAAAATTTTTTTTAATAAATAAAGCTTTAAGTTGTTTATGTTTGATATTAATTTTTTTTGTATTTTTTATTAGTTATATATATATGTATATATATTTTTGCCTCAAATGTACAAATTTCATTTATATATTTTTTCGTTGGTCGACTTACATATAAACATATGATGCTTGATATGCTACTCATAAACATATTGTCGTAAGTTGGCATGTTACTATCGGCATAATTTGGTGCTAAATAACTTGTTCACAAGTTGGCAGAGCTTAGCAGACTGGCACCTAACATTCTGCATATTTATATATAATATATAAATTAAATTTTAAATCTTTGCTTTTATTGATTTAGTTTGTGTTTAAGTAGTAGTTGTAATAGTAATAGTAGTAGTAGTGCTTGTATATTGTTGTAGTTTAATTTAGATTTAAAATTTAAATTTATATATATACATATATATATATATATATATATATTGAAATGGCTCCAGGAAATTCCAAATGGTAAGAAATGCATTCAAATTTTAATCAATACATTTTTGGTAGTTTTGTTG
>JAWNMO010000408.1:0-23753 GCA_035043915.1 Drosophila paramelanica
TTTCTTTTCCCCTTTTCTTCGTTTACTTTTTTCTTCTCCTGTTGCTCTTTTTCTTTTCCATTCCTTCTTCCTTCCTTCCTTTCCTTCCTTCTTGCTCCCTTTTTCTTTTCCCCTTTTCTTTTTTCCCCCTTTTCTCCTTTTCCTTCTTCCTCCCTTTTTCTTTTCCCCTTTTCTTCGTTTACTTTTTTCTTCTCCTGTTGCTCTTTTTCTTTTCCATTCCTTCTTCCTTCCTTCCTTCCTTCCTTCTTGCTCCCTTTTTCTTTTCCCCTTTTCTTTTTCCCCCTTTTCTCCTTTTCCTTCTTCCTCCCTTTTTCTTTTCCCCTTTTCTTCGTTTACTTTTTTCTTCTCCTGTTGCTCTTTTTCTTTTCCATTCCTTCTTCCTTCCTTCCTTCCTTCCTTCTTGCTCCCTTTTTCTTTTCCCCTTTTCTTTTTTCCCCCTTTTCTCCTTTTCCTTCTTCCTCCCTTTTCTTTTCCCCTTTTCTTCGTTTACTTTTTTCTTCTCCTGTTGCTCTTTTTCTTTTCCATTCCTTCTTCCTTCCTTCCTTCCTTCCTTCTTGCTCCCTTTTCTTTTCCCCTTTTCTTTTTTCCCCCTTTTCTCCTTTTCCTTCTTCCTCCCTTTTTCTTTTCCCCTTTTCTTCGTTTACTTTTTTCTTCTCCTGTTGCTCTTTTTCTTTTCCATTCCTTCTTCCTTCCTTCCTTCCTTCCTTCTTGCTCCCTTTTTCTTTTCCCCTTTTCTTTTTTCCCCCTTTTCTCCTTTTCCTTCTTCCTCCCTTTTTCTTTTCCCCTTTTCTTCGTTTACTTTTTTCTTCTCCTGTTGCTCTTTTTCTTTTCCATTCCTTCTTCCTTCCTTCCTTCCTTCCTTCTTGCTCCCTTTTTCTTTTCCCCTTTTCTTTTTTCCCCCTTTTCTCCTTTTCCTTCTTCCTCCCTTTTTCTTTTCCCCTTTTCTTCGTTTACTTTTTTCTTCTCCTGTTGCTCTTTTTCTTTTCCATTCCTTCTTCCTTCCTTCCTTCCTTCCTTCTTGCTCCCTTTTTCTTTTCCCCTTTTCTTTTTTCCCCCTTTTCTCCTTTTCCTTCTTCCTCCCTTTTTCTTTTCCCCTTTTCTTCGTTTACTTTTTTCTTCTCCTGTTGCTCTTTTTTCTTTTCCATTCCTTCTTTCCTTCCTTCCTTCCTTCCTTCTTGCTCCCTTTTTCTTTTCCCCTTTTCTTTTTTCCCCCTTTTCTCCTTTTCCTTCTTCCTCCCTTTTTCTTTTCCCCTTTTCTTCGTTTACTTTTTTCTTCTCCTGTTGCTCTTTTCTTTTCCATTCCTTCTTCCTTCCTTCCTTCCTTCCTTCTTGCTCCCTTTTTCTTTTCCCCTTTTCTTTTTTCCCCCTTTTCTCCTTTTCCTTCTTCCTCCCTTTTTCTTTTCCCCTTTTCTTCGTTTACTTTTTTCTTCTCCTGTTGCTCTTTTTCTTTTCCATTCCTTCTTCCTTCCTTCCTTCCTTCCTTCTTGCTCCCTTTTTCTTTTCCCCTTTTCTTTTTTCCCCCTTTTCTCCTTTTCCTTCTTCCTCCCTTTTTTCTTTTCCCCTTTTCTTCGTTTACTTTTTTCTTCTCCTGTTGCTCTTTTTCTTTTCCATTCCTTCTTCCTTCCTTCCTTCCTTCCTTCCTCTTCTTCCTTTCTTTTCCCCTTTTCTTTTTTCCCCCTTTTCTCCTTTTCCTTCTTCCTCCCTTTTTCTTTTCCCCTTTTCTTCGTTTACTTTTTTCTTCTCCTGTTGCTCTTTTTCTTTTCCATTCCTTCTTCCTTCCTTCCTTCCTTCCTTCTTGCTCCTTTTTCTTTTCCCCTTTTCTTTTTTCCCCCTTTTCTCCTTTTCCTTCTTCCTCCCTTTTTCTTTTCCCCTTTTCTTCGTTTACTTTTTTCTTCTCCTGTTGCTCTTTTTCTTTTCCATTCCTTCTTCCTTCCTTCCTTCCTTCCTTCTTGCTCCCTTTTTCTTTTCCCCTTTTCTTTTTTCCCCCTTCTTCTCCTTTTTCTTTTCCCCTTTTCTTCGTTTACCTTTTTCTTCTCCTGTTTACTCTTTTTCTTCTCCTTTCCTCTTTCTTCCTTCCTTCCTTCCTTCTTTCCTTCTTTCCCTTCCTTCCTTCTTCCTCCCTTTTCTCCTTTTCTTCCCTTTTCTTTTCCCCCTTTTCTCCTTTTCCTTCTTCCTCCCTTTTCCTTTTCCCCTTTTCTTCGTTTACTTTTTTCTTCTCCTGTTGCTCTTTTTCTTTTCCATTCCTTCTTCCTTCCTTCCTTCCTTCCTTCTTGCTCCCTTTTTCTTTTCCCCTTTTCTTTTTTCCCCCTTTTCTCCTTTTCCTTCTTCCTCCCTTTTCTTTTCCCCTTTTCTTCGTTTACTTTTTCTTCTCCTGTTGCTCTTTTCTTTTCCATTCCTTCTTCCTTCCTTCCTTCCTTCCTTCTTGCTCCCTTTTTCTTTTCCCCTTTTCTTTTTTCCCCCTTTTCTCCTTTTCCTTCTTCCTCCCTTTTCTTTTCCCCTTTTCTTCGTTTACTTTTTTCTTCTCCTGTTGCTCTTTTTCTTTTCCATTCCTTCTTCCTTCCTTCCTTCCTTCCTTCTTGCTCCCTTTTTCTTTTCCCCTTTTCTTTTTCCCCCTTTCCCTTTTCCTTCTTCCTCCCTTTTCCTTTTCCCCTTTTCCTTCCCCTTTTCTTCGTTTACTTTTTTCTTCTCCTGTTGCTCTTTTTCTTTTCCATTCCTTCTTCCTTCCTTCCTTCCTTCCTTCTTGCTCCCTTTTTCTTTTCCCCTTTTCTTTTTTCCCCCTTTTCTCCTTTTCCTTCTTCCTCCCTTTTTCTTTTCCCCTTTTCTTCGTTTACTTTTTTCTTCTCCTGTTGCTCTTTTTCTTTTCCATTCCTTCTTCCTTCCTTCCTTCCTTCCTTCTTGCTCCCTTTTTCTTTTTTTTCTCTCTCTCTTTTCTCTTTTTCTCCCCTCTCTCTCTCTCCTTTTCTCTCTCCCTTTTTCCTTCTTCCTCCCTTTTTCTTTTCCCCTTTTCTTCGTTTACTTTTTTCTTCTCCTGTTGCTCTTTTTCTTTTCCATTCCTTCTTCCTTCCTTCCTTCCTTCCTTCTTGCTCCCTTTTTCTTTTCCCCTTTTCTTTTTTCCCCCTTTTCTCCTTTTCCTTCTTCCTCCCTTTTTCTTTTCCCCTTTTCTTCGTTTACTTTTTTCTTCTCCTGTTGCTCTTTTTCTTTTCCATTCCTTCTTCCTTCCTTCCTTCCTTCCTTCTTGCTCCCTTTTTCTTTTCCCCTTTTCTTTTTTCCCCCTTTTCTCCTTTTCCTTCTTCCTCCCTTTTTCTTTTCCCCTTTTCTTCGTTTACTTTTTTCTTCTCCTGTTGCTCTTTTTCTTTTCCATTCCTTCTTCCTTCCTTCCTTCCTTCCTTCTTGCTCCCTTTTTCTTTTCCCCTTTTCTTTTTTTCCCCCTTTTCTCCTTTTCCTTCTTCCTCCCTTTTCTTTTCCCCTTTTCTTCGTTTACTTTTTTCTTCTCCTGTTGCTCTTTTTCTTTTCCATTCCTTCTTCCTTCCTTCCTTCCTTCCTTCTTGCTCCCTTTTTCTTTTCCCCTTTTCTTTTTTCCCCCTTTTCTCCTTTTCCTTCTTCCTCCCTTTTTCTTTTCCCCTTTTCTTCGTTTACTTTTTTCTTCTCCTGTTGCTCTTTTTCTTTTCCATTCCTTCTTCCTTCCTTCCTTCCTTCCTTCTTGCTCCCTTTTTCTTTTCCCCTTTTCTCTTTTCTCCCCTTTTCTCCTTTTCTTCTTCCTCCCTTTTCTTTTCCCTTTTCTTCCTTTTCTTCCTTCCTTTCCTTCTTCCCCCTTTTTCTTTTCCCCTTTTCTTCGTTTACTTTTTTCTTCTCCTGTTGCTCTTTTTCTTTTCCATTCCTTCTTCCTTCCTTCCTTCCTTCCTTCTTGCTCCCTTTTTCTTTTCCCCTTTTCTTTTTTCCCCCTTTTCTCCTTTTCCTTCTTCCTCCCTTTTTCTTTTCCCCTTTTCTTCGTTTACTTTTTTCTTCTCCTGTTGCTCTTTTTCTTTTCCATTCCTTCTTCCTTCCTTCCTTCCTTCCTTCTTGCTCCCTTTTTCTTTTCCCCTTTTCTTTTTTCCCCCTTTTCTCCTTTTCCTTCTTCCTCCCTTTTTCTTTTCCCCTTTTCTTCGTTTACTTTTTTCTTCTCCTGTTGCTCTTTTTCTTTTCCATTCCTTCTTCCTTCCTTCCTTCCTTCCTTCTTGCTCCCTTTTTCTTTTCCCCTTTTCTTTTTTCCCCCTTTTCTCCTTTTCCTTCTTCCTCCCTTTTTCTTTTCCCCTTTTCTTCGTTTACTTTTTTCTTCTCCTGTTGCTCTTTTTCTTTTCCATTCCTTCTTCCTTCCTTCCTTCCTTCCTTCTTGCTCCCTTTTTCTTTTCCCCTTTTCTTTCTTCCCCCTTTTCCTCCTTCTTTTTTCTTCCTTCTTCTCCTTTTCTTCTTTTCCTCCCTTTTCTTCCTTCCTTCCTTCCTTCTTCTCCCTTTTTCTTTTCCCCTTTTCTTCGTTTACTTTTTTCTTCTCCTGTTGCTCTTTTTCTTTTCCATTCCTTCTTCCTTCCTTCCTTCCTTCCTTCTTGCTCCCTTTTTCTTTTCCCCTTTTCTTTTTTCCCCCTTTTCTCCTTTTCCTTCTTCCTCCCTTTTTCTTTTCCCCTTTTCTTCGTTTACTTTTTTCTTCTCCTGTTGCTCTTTTTCTTTTCCATTCCTTCTTCCTTCCTTCCTTCCTTCCTTCTTGCTCCCTTTTTCTTTTCCCCTTTTCTTTTTTCCCCCTTTTCTCCTTTTCCTTCTTCCTCCCTTTTTCTTTTCCCCTTTTCTTCGTTTACTTTTTTCTTCTCCTGTTGCTCTTTTTCTTTTCCATTCCTTCTTCCTTCCTTCCTTCCTTCCTTCTTGCTCCCTTTTTCTTTTCCCCTTTTCTTTTTTCCCCCTTTTCTCCTTTTCCTTCTTCCTCCCTTTTTCTTTTCCCCTTTTCTTCGTTTACTTTTTTCTTCTCCTGTTGCTCTTTTCTTTTCCATTCCTTCTTCCTTCCTTCCTTCCTTCCTTCTTGCTCCCTTTTTCTTTTCCCCTTTTCTTTTTTCCCCCTTTTCTCCTTTTCCTTCTTCCTCCCTTTTTCTTTTCCCCTTTTCTTCGTTTACTTTTTTCTTCTCCTGTTGCTCTTTTTCTTTTCCATTCCTTCTTCCTTCCTTCCTTCCTTCCTTCTTGCTCCCTTTTTCTTTTCCCCTTTTCTTTTTCCCCCTTTTCTCCTTTTCCTTCTTCCCTCCCTTTTTCTTTTCCCCTTTTCTTCGTTTACTTTTTTCTTCTCGTGTTGCTCTTTTTCTGCACAAGCATATTACATCCTTGGTCACCAGGATAAGAGCAAGGCGCAAGAAGCTGAGCTGGCTTTTGGGTGGCGCCAGCAAGCTTCCTCTTGCGGTGAAGACGTTGCTCTACAAGCAACTCATTGCTCCAATCTGGCAGTATGCGCTTGCAGTCTGGGGCCCTCTGTGCAGCCCCACTCACCTCCTTCGAATCCAGGTTGAGCAGAACAAGACCCTGAGGACCGTCGCGGGAGCTCCCTGGTTCGTCAGTACTGCGACATTGCACAGAGACTTGGAAGTACGCATGGTGGTAGATGTGCTGGAGGAATTCTGTGCCAAGTACTATGGGAGGCTATGGGACCACCCCAATGATGAGGCTGTCAGGTTGGCTACGCATCCCTACGTCCCTGAAGTACGCTGTGGTGACTAGGCCGAGCTTCTGCGCCATCTGAACAAGTATTGCCCACAGCAGCTAAGGGTGGAGCAGCCGCCAAACATCCTTACCGCCTTCAGGCCAAACCGCCATAGTCATGGCTGCGACTTCCGCACAACGGAGCAAGCTCATGCGGAGTTCTTAGCTACGCGGGCACAGATATTTAATCCCTTCCACAGGTACCCCCAAGCTAGGCCTCTGCCCTTGGAGCCATCCCGGCCTGCTGATGGCGGCCCTGCTTCCCTGTTGGAGGATGCTGCCGTTGCTGAGCGTTCGCTATCCCCTGCGACCCCACCACGGGAAATCTTGCCTGCCAGGGCTAGAAGGAGTGCGGCGTTGGAGTTTGAAGGCGCGTCCCCCCTCCTTTCTGGACGCAGCGTGCCTGAGAGTGGAGCGATTGGTGCGCCCTCTGTTATTGAGCTGTCCCCTGTGGCAACCATGACTGCGGCGATGGAGCTGCCAACCAGGGCGAGCCTGCCTAGCGTCGATGTGTCGCTGGCTAGTGCGCCCCTCACACTACAACATTGGCCTGCCAGGGCTAGATTGAGTGCGGCGTTGGAGTAGGGCAGCGTGTCCCCCCTTTCTGGAGTGAGCCTGCCTGGGACTGCGGCGATTGCTGCGCCCTCCCCAATTGAGCTGTCCCCCGTGGCATCAGCGACCGCGGCGATGGAGCTGCCTGCGTCGCTGTCCCTCCCAGCTAGAGCGAGCCAGCCTAGCGTCGAGGTGGCGCTGGCAGCAGCTACTGCGTCCTCTGCGCAGCAACAATGGCCTGCCAGGGCTAGATGGAGTGCGGCGTTGGAGAATGGTGGCGCGTCTTCTTTCCCTTCTGGAGCGGGCCAGCCTGTGCGTGCGGCGAATGGTTCGCCCCCCTTTATGAAATGCCCCCTATGGCATTAGCGACTGCGGCGTTGGACCTGCCTGCTCCGCTGTCCTTTTCCGCTGGGCCAAGCATGCCTGAGTGCGTTGTGGCGGCTCTGACGACAGCCAGTGCGTTCTTGACGCAGCAATCTTGGCCTGCCGAGGCCAGATGGAGTGCGGCGTTGGCGATGGATGGTGGCGCGCTCGTCCCTACAGGACCATACCTGCCTGGGCGTCCGGCGTGTGCTTCACCCCCACCTCGTGTGCAATGCCCTGCACCCTCACCGACTGCGGCGTTGGATCCGCTGAGGCTGGAGCCAGCGCAGTCTCCTGTGGCGCCCTCTTTGGAGCCTACTGAGGTAGCGCCGGCAAAGTCTGGGGTGGCCCTGGCGCGAGAAGTGTGGCTTCCTGAGGCCGCGGTGACTGCAGCGAGGGAGAAAACTCCCCCAACTGCCCGCCAGGACGGTGAGAGCCATCGTTTTGCTGCTGACGTAGCGCAAGCTGCGCCCCTGGCGGGTGACATATGGCCAAGAGTGGCCGAAGCGACTGCGGCGTGGGAAACACACCATGCGCCAAGCTTTCCTGAGGGGGAAAGCCAGCCAGGCAACGAGCTGGTTGCCGCCATCCGTGGCATCCCGGGGCGCCTATTGGCGCCCCCTCGATGGCCCCCGAACACTTAGACGCTACACTCACCACACTTTTCCATTAAACACTGTTTTTTTTACTGTCCAACCAGCCTTAGTGCTTACACCATACAGTCAACCTAGTAGGCGTCAAAACATTCAGAGAAAATATTTTGTACATATTATAATGAATAAAAATTTGCCCCACCTGGGGCTCATTAGCGTGTGCTAACTCAGCGCAGCAACAACCAAAAAAAAAAACCTGACGACATCACGGGATCCAGTTGAGCAGCAGCCAAATGAAGTCAGCCAACAAACTGGCTTCATATTCGGCTGCCCACAATCAGCAGCAACAACGGGCAATCCAGCTACGACGGCGCAAAAATGCAAATTGCCACATGTTGGCCATTTGCAACTGGAGGCATCTGGAGCAGCAACAAAGGCGTCTTCAGCTGCTTCAATGCGTCGACAATCAGCCAGCAGCAACAATCCCGGAGTCCAGCTTCGTCTTGGCCATCCTGGAGCAACTGAGGCTGAACACCTTCAGCGGGCAGCAGCAGCAGCAGCAGAAGCAGAAGCAGCAAAACCAGCAGCCAGCAGCAAATTGCCATGCAGCTGCTTCACGGGCTGTGGAGCAGCAGCAGTGGCAACTCACATTCGAGATCCTGTGGCGGGACATAAAATCTCGCCCAGGATCTCCAAAATGCCATTATAATGGCAACGCCGGCTCCAGTCTTGCTGCTTCGGCAGCAGCTGAAAAAGAAAAATTTAATTAATATTTAAAATTTTCAAATATTCGCAGACGCAGCCGGCTACTTACCTGACATCAGCGGCTTCAGCGTCTGCCATGGCTATATCCAGCCTGGTCCAGTCATCCTGGCGTGGCTTCCTGGCGCACATCATCATCAGCAGCAGCGTCTCGTGTGCCTGGGTTGCCATTTTCATGGCGACTCGGGCGCATGAGCGTGGCTGCAGCATCGGCAGTTGCGGCCTGCAAATTTGCCATTTTCATGGCAGCTCATCGGCAGGCCTGCAACTGCAGCAGCGACGACGACTCGGGCGCATCCAGTCCTCCATGGCGGCATCCTGGCTGCGCAACTACAGCTGCAGCCATTTATGCAGCCCAATTGCCGTTACGGCGACTGGGTTGCGTGGCAGCAGCGGCAGCAGCAGAAGCAGCGACGGCGGCAGCGGCAGAAGCAGCAGCAATCGCCTCCAAAATGCCATTTTCATGGCAGTCCATTTGGCGATGCGGCGACTGCAGCTGCTCGGCGGGTCCTCCATGGGCTCCTCAGGCGGCTCCTTGGCGATGCGGCGATTCATGTGCGCCTTGCCCGAAGATTGCCGTTTTCACGGCGACGACTGGGCAAGGCGCACAATCCAGCGATGACGCAGCGGCAGCAGCAGCAGCGGCGATTTCCTGGGCGGCGGCATATGGCGCTCATTGGCCATTGCCGGGCGGCTCGGCAGCAGCAGCAGCAGCAGTGAATTCGGTCGCCTGGCCCATTTTGGCACACTCGCCAAATTTGGGCAAGGCGGCCAAAGCGGCAGCAGCGGCGGCTCCTTGCGCATATTGTGCGCATCCAGCGAGTGGCCGTTGCAGCTGGCCGCATCCTACTTAGGCGCATGCAAATGCCGCGCCAAATCCTTTGCGGCTTCCTCGATGCCTCTGCCATGGCCTGGCGGAGGCTACAGATGAGCAGCGGCAACAGCATGCAACATCAGCGGCAGCGGCAGCGGCATTCAACATCAGCGGCGGCAGCAGCAGCTAAATCCACATCACGGCGACTTTGGCGTCCCAGCCGTGGCAATCTGGCTTCATAGGCAGCATCCAAAGGCTGTAATGACGAGGAGATTAGTATTAATATCTCTTATTTAAATTATATAATTCATATATATAAACTCACCTGACCTTTGTGTGCGAACAGCTGACGTCTCGTACCTAGGGAAAAATTAGAAATTAGTCAATTTGTCAATTAGTTTTTATAATTTGCACTTACCTTTTTCGTCCATAATTTTGTACTTACCTGTTGGTCCAGTCCAACTGCCATTTGAGTTTGTCGACATCACCTGAAAAGAAAGGAAAAAGAAATAAGATTAGTTAAATATGTATGTAATTATGTATGCCATTTAATGTATGTAAAACAAATGTCAATTTTTCGTTTAAGTCAAATTGTACCTTTTTGTATTTATGTATATTGTCCTACACAGTCCATTTCATATGTTCTCATGTATTATCCTGTAAATTTAAGCCATTAATGTTCTTAATTTATATTTATACTTACCTTTAAGTCCAATTTCACTTCGCACATGGCCACGCACAACAATGCATTTTTGCATATCGAACAGCTGTTCGCTCAGTTAGTGCAGTTTTCTGTTAACTAACAGAGCGAGCAGCTGTAATGTTAGTCGATAGCATAATGTTAAATTTGAATAATTTTTTGGCGCGCACTCTGTTTTGAGTTGCGCACTGTTGTGCGTGTAGCCAGGGCAGCAACCTATATCATTTGAAAGCCACTACTCTTTACAGACCTGTTAGTTTTTAAGTCGAGGTCCATTTCAATTTATTATAAGTTGCTTATTGTTAGTAATGATATAAGTTTTGCCTGTTGAGCCGGACGGTCGTGTTGCTCCGCCCGTGGCTGCCTAATAAAAGGAGGAAGGATAAATACGTCCTCTCCATCCTATGAAATTAAAAAAAAAAAATACGCTTCCAACGCTCCCAATTCTTATGAAAAAGAATGGCTTCGTTCGCTCATATAATGCGTCGTTTCTCTGTGCCGTCTGATCGGCGCCGTCGTGCGTGCGTCACAATGACTTAGTGGTGCATTGAGACACTTTAAACATTCACTTGCGGTTCATCCCGGACGAGCCCCCAAAATTGTAGGGATCTTTAGTGAGTTCCCTAGTTTGTAA
Source organism: Drosophila paramelanica (assembly GCA_035043915.1). Classification (NCBI taxonomy): domain Eukaryota; kingdom Metazoa; phylum Arthropoda; class Insecta; order Diptera; family Drosophilidae; genus Drosophila; species Drosophila paramelanica. The sequence continues at coordinate 10,128 of JAWNMO010000408.1, forward strand.
GAATCCGCCTCCAGACTAGTAATTAATTACACCGTTCTCCATCCGATTGATTATAATTACGGATACGTTTATTTCATATGTTGATTTCTTAAAGTAATTTAAAACTAGTACGTCTTATATTTTACATTTCTCGAACATTCGCACGCACGTCTTTCCTCTTCAAGTCGAATTCTTACTCTGCTCGCTTTTACTATCGAGCTCTAGCATTAAACTCCTATCGATAGTCTAACATCGTCTAACCTGCCTTTCCCAGGGTTGCCAATCCTACATATATTTTCAAATGTAAAAATTTTATTAAAAGAAAAATGACAAAATTTCTAGATGTGGCCGTGAACAAATTGGGTAGAGAGAATCACGGCATTGCACAATATACATCTGAAATTGAATAAGATTTGCATTTGAATATATAATAATAATAATTTTAAGTCATAAATTGTGTTAATATACACACAATTGTATCTCTCTCCCACTAATGTGTAATTAGAATACTTTGAATTTTGCTGGCTTATGGCAACTCAACGCTATTTATTGTGAATAACATAAGTTTCGCAATTAGTTGAGATAGCTGATGCTGCAGTTAATACAAGAACACACACACACACTATATGATAATCCTTACAATCCAAGTCAATTAAGCGATTTAGTATAGCCATTGGTCAGGCTATCAATTGCATACGTAAAAATTTTATTAAAAGAAAAATGACCAAATTTCTAGATGTGGCCGTGATCAAATTGGGTAGAGAGAATCACGGCATTGCACAATATACATCTGAAATTGAATAAGATTTGCATTTGAATATATAATAATAATAATTTTAAGTCATAAATTGTGTTAATATACACACAATTGTATCTCTCTCCCACTAATGTGTAATTAGAATACTTTGAATTTTGCTGGCTTATGGCAACTCAACGCTATTTATTGTGAATAACATAAGTTTCGCAATTAGTTGAGATTGCTGATGCTGCAGTTAATACAAGAACACACACACACACACTATATGATAATCCTTACAATCCAAGTCAATTAAGCGATTTAGTATAGCCATTGGTCAGGCTATCAATTGCATACAATTTTATTAAATTATACACACACAATTAATGAAACCGGCACTTAGAAATGCCATACACACATATGCCAGTCACTAATCATACGGCATATGTATGTTACTCCCCCCATTTGTCAATGAGTAACTAAAAAAATCGAAAGGATTTTCATCGTTCAATCACAACATAAATTCTGGTTCAATTGGCAATCTGTCTTAAACTACGTCTTCAAATTGTCCACGCTGTCTCTCTTTACGCATTTGCTCTGCGCAACTATATATGGCGACGTGTGCAGCAATTAGGTGCGGCAGTGGACCAATTATATACAAATCGCCACCATGACAGCAATTGAATTCGAGATCCCAGAAAAAAAAGGAAGTGAATCAGAATATGTTCAAATTGGGAGATGTCAGTGGCAGTGATATTGATGTTGAGGGTATGATTAGTTCGCCTTCTTCATTTGTAGCTGCCGCTGAAGCAATTACAACATCAACAGCATTAAATAAAATCACAACGGGGGGATTGGCTATTGTGTCGGTTGCATCGATTGCACCGGCTGCATCGGCTGCAACGGTGTCCCCAAATATAAATTCATTTAATTTAAATGATAATCATACCGGCCCAAGTGCCATAAATTCAAATCTGAATATCGATGCCACTACTAATATTGTCGTTGCAAGCACTAACTTAGTTCAATGTGCCGACGGCAATATCAATGATAATTCAAATATCATTGAAATCTCTAGTAGCAGCAGTAGTCACAGTCCTGGCTGCAATGAGATTGTCAACGATATTCATTCTCGCCAATATCAAAAAGGCCAATTGTGCCAGGAAATTGAGTTAGACAATGTACATCTAGAGCAGCAGCAGCAACAACAGGTACAATTATCGACAATTGGTGGTCGAATTGATGCTGTTAGTGGCTGTGCCATTGATGACATGAGCAATAAATGCTTTAATTTTCATGCCGGCAATGCAACTACTCACAGTAGTAATAGTATGCAGCCAATTCTTGTGGGTGGCTGCAGCGGTGGTGACAATTTGGTCACTAAATTAAATACCGCTGCTACTACTAATACAAATCCTACCGCTGCCACTGGCAGCAAACATATGTATCACAAACTCCGTAATCTATCAGAATCGAGGGGTAGCAATATTTATGATCGCTTAACTGCCGTTGCCAGACGTAATGCACGTCTATTTTCTTCGAAATCTCGCAAAATGTTGCAGAACACTGCTCGCCGCATTGTTAGCAGCGATAGCAGCAGTAGTCGTAGCAACAGTATTTGTGGCGGGGGCAAACGTTGCAGTGGCAAAACAAAATCAAACCAAAATAAGAATGTTGGTATTGATGTCACAACGGCCAAGAATGTGCCATTTAGTAATAAATCGTTTCGATTGTTGCGTGACTCTGACTTCGAGTCGGATGATAGTCAGCAGCAGCAGCAACAGGAGAAACGACCAAATTTCAATGAGGGTGGTGAGCTCGAAAGTGACAATGATGATCAAATGGATACATATAATGCATCCAATCCATTGTCTAATCGAAGTCAATCCCAGTCATTTTCAATTCCGGCAGCAGCAACAGCGCCAATGTTGGGTCGCGCACCATTTTCGGGCGCTGCAATACCATCAACATCGGCTGCGGCTCGCTTAAATGCCAATTTAATTCCAAATGTTGCTCCCGTTGGCGCCAGTAGTAATAGCAATGGTCGCAGCAACAATAATAATGTCACACCCGCAAGCGATAATTCGCGCAGGCCACCACATATTTGTATTAATAGTCATACACGTGATGGCCGCGCAATCAATTTAAACGATCTAATTACCAAATTGAATCAAGTAATTAGATCGGATGATTTTGTCATCAGATTGGGTGGATTTGGCGGCGTTGGTGTCGATAATGGTGGTGGCGTTGGTGTTCGTGGCAGCAACTCCGCCATTATTCGCATAAGTCCAAAGACACCCGATGCATATCGTTCAACAATACGATTACTCGAATCAGACAATTCGATACAGTTTAATACGTATCAATTGCGCGAGGATCGTGCATTTCGGGTTATTGTTCGTGGCCTACATGCCAGCACCCCAATCATAAATATTCAAACAGAATTGAATAAAATGGGATATAGTGTACGTAGTATACACAATCCATCTCTCAAGATCAGAAATGGCCAAGGTCGGTATAATCCGAATCTATTTACTGTCGATTTGACACCAAATCAGATGATTAATAATAGTATACTTGGTGTTCGGCGCTTGTGTCAGTATATGGTGCGTTTTGAATGGCCAAAACGCAATCCCAACTCTTTGCCACAATGTCATCGCTGTCAGCGGTTCAATCATACGGCTGGCTATTGTCGTAATGATGCTCGTTGCGTGAAATTTGGCCAGGATCATCCGTCTGCTGCTTGCACGAAACCGGCAAATATTCCGCCAAACTGTTGTAATTGTGGCGAGGCTCACACGGCCAATTATCATGGTTGTGAGTATTATTTGCGGATGCAAATCAATAGCAATAAATCGGAGTCAGTCAATAAATTGCCAAAATTTAATAATGGCAATGCTAGCATTCAATCAGCCCCAAATCGTGGCCGTAAACGCAAGTCCCAAATTAGTGCAAATTTCGCCAATAATAATAATAATTCTGGCAATGGCACTAAATTTAATAATTCAAAACGGTAAAAGATGCCAGTCTCTCCCAATAGTATTAATATTCGTAATATTAATAATAAATCATAATTCAAAACGGCAAAAGATTGCCAGTAAATTTTGTCAAAACGGCCAATAAGGCCACTAGTACAGCCACGCTGAATATGCGGCAACCGAATTTGTCAAATATTGGCAAATCCGGTTCAGTATGGCAGGATAGCTACATTCAACAATTGCGTCATCGTTTCCAGGAGCAATTGTCACTATCGGAATCCGATACGGACACTGCTGCGGAAACGATTCCGACCAATGTCACAAGTCATAAAATTGACATTGTTAATACCGGTGTATCTATGCATACATCTAAACATTTACAGCAACACTTTCAGAAGTGTTTAGAAAAGTCACACCCTCGTTCCGAGCAATTCATTCAAAACGCTGCAAATCGTGCGCGAATTGAACAGCATGGCCACAATTTCGATGGCCAATCAAATGCGTTCAATTTGGATCCTCGTTTGCAGCTAACTAAAAATCAATTGCGTAAATTACGCAAAAAACAAAATCAAAACAGGAAATCAAAATGAGGGATTATACTGTGAGAGATTATTTGCTGCCAATTTCTTTCGGTATTTTCTCTTTTTCTCATTTTTTGAATTTTCTTTCATTTTTTCACCACGGAAAAGAATTCCCATTTTTAATGGTTACTCTTTTCTCTCACATTTCTTTCATACCGAATTTACATTCTTGGTCAAATGATTCTGGTTAGAATTTTCATTCTCTACCTTTCATTTTTTCGACCAATTTGAATTTCATTAAATTTCAATAAATATTGCAGTTTTTTCTCTCAATTTGCAATATGCTCACTGTCACACCAGAAATTTTACAATTGTAAATTGCATACGCAATATAATTTGTGTGCGATTAAACTTCTTGATTTTGATTTTTAATTCGCACGTATGCGCTTTTCTCTATTTGTAGAAATTTCTTTTTCGTTTTTTCATTCGAGCATTTGAAGCGGCCTGTCAAATACTATTACTATTTTTTGGCCATTCAATTTTAGCTCAATGAAATTAACAATTTTTCATAAAGTATACGTTTCTCGCCGTATACATTCACCAGTCACACCAGCGTACAATATGAATGAGTGTGTATGATGTATAAATAGGTTTCATCTACATACAATAGCATTCATATTGGTACGCTCTTCTCACACTAAATTGATGTACATTTATATTTGTACACAATTTTTGATACTGTCACCGCTGGCATCGCTCATGCTGAAATGCATTTGAGACGATGTCATATAACAATTTACACCAATTTATTTATTTTATTAATAAATTACGCTCATACAACCATTTTTTGTTCTTTTTTCGAATTTTTTCTATTTATTTTATTTGAAAAATGAATGATATTTTTTGGGGAGCGCATTTACCACTGCCTAAAAAGACACGGTTGTCGTTGTCATCATCATCATCGTCACCATATATTCTTTGGGCATCATCATCTTTATCAACACAGTCATGACATATTTCTGGCTGCACCTGCATCACATTCATCGCTGTTTGTCGTTCATCTAATTTCGTCGCAATTGCATGCTAAACTCTTTGCCGATTGCTGACGATTCGACAATATCGATGTTATCACCATCATCACAACTGCTGTCGATATCCGTAGCTGTCGCTGTCGTCGTCACCGGGCTACCATTTGATGTCTGTTTGCCGAATATACATTGGCAACATCAACATCATTAACATCATCTAGCAGCATCATCATCACCAATCAGTAGCAGCAGCATCAACATACGTGTCGTCGTCAACATCATCATCATCGACATCGACATAATTGCTGCTACCTGACATTAATATCAACAATTGTTACGTCGTCTGCCGTCGTCGTTTCAATTAAGTTCATAGTCATCACCCAGTTGTCGTCATCGATATTAAAATTCGTTTGTCGTCAATTGTCTATTTTCAAAAACTCCATCAATATATGTGCAATTTGCATGTATATATGATGTAGAGAGTCTTGTGTGTTTTTTCTATTTATTTAAATGTTAAAAAACACACTAATCACACCGACCAATAGAGAGTCATTGACAAATTATTTATATCATGCCAAAAATACCCTTTTTCAAATTGTTTAACGAAAAATTGAGTGTATTTTTCCCCAACACCTCAATATGCAAACAGACTCGTAAAAATCGACAATATTCTCAGCTCAATAATTAATAGTGATAGATTCGTATTACAATGAAATCTTCAGTTAAATATACAATACAATATATGTGTCACGGTGTATGCACAATATTCATGGTAGTCTGTTCTCGTAATTCTCTCAAATTTAAACATGTGTCAGAGCAGAGTCATACCTGCTGGCTAATGGCATCTCTTATGCGATCTTAATTGCCAATTATATGTGCATAAATCACATAGAGAGTATGCTGATACCGCACTAGCCACCACGATCGCCTTTCTAATCCTCAAAGTTCACACAGCAATTAGGTGACTAATGACCATGTCATCAATTGCAATATCAAATCACACAATTTGCGCTATTTTCTTATAAATTTGCCAAACATTCTATTTTCTCTATATATCCATATGGCGGGCAGTCAACTGTTTTTCGCACGCATATGTATGTATATCGAGCGAAAGGCTACATCGATCGTTAATCATACAATAAATTCTGGTTCAGTTTGTCTCTAGTCTGTCTCGTTCACACTCTTTCTCTCTGTCAGTTGCATAAATATTACTTCAAAGAGTCACGGAGAGTCAAAGAGTCATTCGCAACTAACTAGTCACACGAACAGCTAATCTAAATTCGGCAACTGAATATAGATCCCAAAAAAAAGCTGCTGATGTGGCGCAAGTTGCGCCCCTGGCGGGCGACATTTGGCCAAGAGTGGCCGTAGCGACTGCGGCGTGGGAGGCACACCATGCGCCATGCTTTCCTGTGGGGGAAAGCCAGCCAGGCAACGAGCTGGTTGCCGCCATCCGTGGCATCCCGGAGCGCTTATTGGCGCCCCCTCGATGGCCCCCGAACACTTAGACGCAACACTCACCACACTTGTCCATAATACACTGTTTTTTCTACTTACCCAGCACAGCTCTAAAGCTTACACCATTCAGCCAACACAGTAGGCGTCAAAAAATTCATACAAAATGTTCTGAAAATATTAAATGAATAAAATTTGCCCCACTCGGGGCTCACTAGCATGTGTTAACTCAAAAAAAACCCCCCTTTTTGGAGTGAGCCTGCCTGAGATTGAGGCGAATGACGGGCCCTCCCCTCACGAGCTATTCCCCGTGGCTCTAGTGACTGCGGCGATGGAGCTGCCTGCGTCGCTGTCCCTCCCAGCTAGAGCGAGCCAGCCTAGCGTCGAGGTGGCGCTGGCAGCAGCTACTGCGTCCTCTGCGCAACAACTTTTGCCTGCCAGGGCTGGATGGAGTGCGGCGTCGGAGAATGGTGGCGCGTCTCCTCTCCTTCCTGGAGCGGGCCAGCCTGAGCGTGTGGCGAATGGTGCGCCCCCCTTTATTGAAATGCCCCCAATGGCATCTGTGACTGCGGCGTTGGAACAGACCTGCCCCGCTGTCCTTTTCAGCTGGGCCAAGCATGCCGGAGTGCGTTGACGTGGCGCTGGCAGCAGCTAGTGCGTTCTTCACGCAGCAACTTTGGCCTGCCAGGCCACATGGAGTGCGGCGATGGCGATGGACGGTGGCGCGCTCCTCCCTACAGGCGCCTACCTGCCTGGGCGTGCGGCATGTGCTGCGCCCCCACCTCGTGAGCAACGCCCTGCACCCTCACTGACTGCGGCGTTGGATCCGCTGAGGCTGAAGCCAGCACTGTCCCCTGTGGCACTCTCGTCTGAGCCTCCCGAGGTAGCGCCGGCAAAGTCTGGCGTGGCCCTGGCGCGAGAAGAGTGGTCTCCAGTGGCCCCGGTGACTGCAGCGAGGGAGATAATTCCCCCAACTGTTGGTCTGGACGAAGAGAGCCTTCCTCTAGCTTCTGAGGTGGCGCCAGTTGCGCCCTTGGCGGGCGACATTTGGCCGAGAGTGGCCATGGCGAATGCGGCGTGGGAGGCACACCATGCGCCAAGCTTTCCCATGGGGGAAAGCCAGCCAGGCAACGAGCTGGTTGCCGCCATCGGCGGCCCCTCGATGGCCACCAAACATTTAAACTCAACACTCACCACACTTTTCCATAAGACACTGTTTTTTATTGTCCAACCAGCTCTTATGCTTACACCATACAGCCAATATAGTAGGCGTCAAAACATTCAGAGAAAATATTTGTAAATATTATAATGAATAAAATTTGCCTCACCTGGGGCTCACTAGCGTGTGCCAACTCAGCACAGCAACACCTCAAAAAAAAAAAAACATTTGTGTGCATGAAAAATTAAAAATAATAAATAACTGGAACATTAAGTGCAATTGTGCAATAGGCGACATAGATTTAGCAACGTATTACGGAAAAAAGGAGAGAAAAGAATCCTATTTTTCCTCGGCCCCGCCCCTCCCGCGAAAGCGACAAATTTACAGTTGAGCTTACAAGTACCGACCGGCGCACTTATACACCTGCAGCAGCGGCCCTCGCTCTCAGCTAAACGACGGTAAATCCGAACCAGCGAAACAGTGGAAACAGCGGAACAACGAAAAGTCCAGAGGCGAATGACCGACGTCCGCTGCCAGCAACTGACGCCTACGTTGGCGCCATTAAAAGGAAAACCGCAAGTATCATCCGTTACTTACACCTCTCTCCCGCTCTCTGCCACTGACAACCAGCAAATATGAACATGAAAAAGGCGACGAAACTAACGGCCGAACATGTTAATGTGTCAGTGTCTGATCATGAACAAGACACTGACATGAACACCACACACGCACAGTCGCAGCAGCGGTCAACTATAGTACAGGTGCACAACCCTAACACGAACCTTAAGTTAGAAATACCAGCCTCCTTCACTTACCCAAAACCCAATGTATCAGTGGATAACGAAGTTCAACTTCATACAGCTGGTGACAAGGTTGACGTGGGTTAACTGAAATAGCTGCTAATGAAAATTTCTAGACGATAGTTCAACTTATTATAAAGAGAAATGGCTTTTGCCTACCGCAATATTAAACAGCACTGCCATTGCAAATCGGGAGACAACATTGACAATTAAACAGCAAAAACCACTCCCGCTAATGCTAATAGTAAAATAGAGCAATATAAATTTACCAAGTTCAAAACACGAGCAACTCTGGGCAGTCAACTACAAAACTGCCACTCTAGCAACACCAGCAGAATAAACATTTCACCACAAAGCCAATTCCTATTGGCAATCAAGCTGCATTACAGCACCTGCAAATGGTCCTGAACCATAATCAAACAAAACTTAACCCAAAGTGTAGATAAATTGTCAGTGGACAATCCAAACACATTCGTGCGGAGGCTCCGCCGCGCACCATCTCATCAAGTTCAAGGAGCTGCTTCAGATATAACAACTCCAGAGGCATAACAAACAGAAACAGCTCCACCAGATACAGCAGCATTGCCAGAGTCCTCAGCAACTGCAACTGCAGCAGCATAAACGACGCAGCCAATTAACTAACACAGCACAGTCACTCACTAACAGCCAAATCAGAGATGACAACTGTTCAAACGACGCCAATGGCATTTACATCAAGTATAATTTAATGACAAGTATAACAACCCCGCTAACGTTGCGGCATCAAGTATAATTCAGAGTTTTTACACTTATAAGAACTTCTATAAATTTAAACCAACGAATGGCTTATGCAAGAGCGCTCGTATTTATTCAATACGCTCATATTAGGGATGGCCAACGCGCCAACTGTCTTATAGATAGAATGAATAAATGAACTGGAAATATTTATGATGAATATAAATATTATTATCAAAACGCACATAAGCTCCTACGGTGCAGCTTGACACCTCAATTATTTTTAATTAAATAAATCAGTTAAACTTGCGTCTCAACATTAAAAATTTATCAGATGCTGATACTGAAGACGCTATCGAATATTAAATAATAACAAGCTACAACAACACAAGGCTTTCAAATGAATTTACTAGTTTATTACATTTTTTAATTTCAAATAAGCCAATACGTCTTGAAAAGCAAAGTTTTTTTCACGCAAATTGGCCCAGCATTATAATCCTCTAAAAACAGCAACTTCAGCCACAACATACGAAACAGCCACCAACTCTCTTGAGACTGGCACCTGAAAAGAAGCAAGCTGTAGAGAAGATGCAGAGGGAGCAATATAAGCAGCAACAGGCTAAAATAGGCCGACTGCAATGTCTTTTTGGAGTAGCAAAGTTTAATACACAGATATGGTGGTACAGGCATGGAATTACAACATTAGATAACCTGGTTGAACCTATCAAGAACCAACCTGTAAAAATCCAGCAACTACGCGCCAATGCTGCGTATCTAGATCCTGAAAAATGAAAAAAAAAATTAAAAATAAGTTAATAACAAGTCAATCCAAATATATTAAATATATTATTTAATCCACAGAGTTGTTATATGCTCCAGATACTCAGCACCAGGGTATCATCTGTATCCCAACCAGTCGTGCAAACACCACAGCAGCCAAAAAGCTACTACTGCGCTGCTCCAGATGTCTGCCGGACTTCAACACCGAACGCCTACACCATTCACTGCAACTCCGTGGACTAGAACTCCCGGTTGCATGAAGATGCAACGCCAACTATAGACAACGCCAATGATCGAATGAAGAACTCCGTCAGCAGCACAAAAGAGACGCACAAACAGCAAGATCACCAGCCCAATCTGGCCAAACGTCTGGCCCCCGTAACAGCCACTCCTGAAAGAAATACAAACACCGTCAGCACTTTTCTTTTTTTTTTTTAAATAAGTAAACTTGTTAAAAACACTAGCTTAAAAACATATGTTCAACTGTTAAGCTAAAAACTCCATGTAATTAAAACTGTACTGTGCCAGTCAGTTATTGTCAGCTAGCACATATTTACAATTGGCGCCTAAATTCGAATTATGTCCCATAAGTTGCTATTGTAAACTAGATTCTAAGTGACGAGAGACAATAAAAAGTACGTTCTGCTGGCATCTGACCTCAGTTCGTCATAGCGCTTCTATGAGTACAATCAAAAATTTTGAAAAACTCCTCATGCCCAGAATGTTTGAGTGTGAGAGTTTTGCAAGGGCCAACCCCTCGCATCAATTTGGATTCAGAAAAGAGCACGGTGCAGAGCAGCAGCTCTTTAGAGTCACACAAAACATTTTAAAGGCATTCGACCAAAAGTCAGTTTGCTCGGTGGTATTCATAGATGTTAGTGAAGCTTTTGATAGGGTGTGGCATGACGGCCTCTTATGCAAACTAATCAAACTCCTGCCTCTGCCACTATACAATGTTATCGCTAGCTACTTATCTGACAGATGCTTCGCAGTGATTACCAACGACGGAGCCAGATCGAGCACGGGCAAAGTCAGAGCAGGTGTCCCCCAGGGCAGTGTGCTGGGCCCGGTGCTTTACAATATATTTTCTTCGGATATGCCAATTCCTACTGATGATGGCTCGCTGCTTGCCACATACGCAGACGACAGCGTAATAATGTACTCCTCTCCCTTTCGTGACTACGCCCTAAAACAAACACAAGTGTATCTGAAGCGCCTTAACGATTGGGCCACGCGCTGGTCTGTGACTCTTAATGCTGAAAAGTCCGCCCATGTGGAATTCACTACGCGCATCTTGCCCCGCAACACGACGCAGCTAAAATTGAATAACCAGCCCATCTGCACAATAAAGAAGCACCGATATCTTGGATTAATTCTGGACCAAAAGTTGGTTATGCACCACCACGTCACCATGCTGATCGGTAAAACTCGTACAACCATCAAAAAGCTAGACTGGCTAATTGGCAAATCCAGCAAGCTGGCGAAAGTTTTTAAGGTTTTAATTTATAAGCAACTGGTCGCGCCTATTTGGATTTACTGCCTGCCGGTATGGGGTGCTCTGGCCTCGGATGCACAGTTTTATCGAATCGAGTCAATCCAAAATGTTGCTGTCAGGAGGATCCTCTGCGCCTCTAGGTATACCAGAAACTCCACCCTGAGGGAGTGCCACAATATAGCTACGGTACAGGAAACTTACCTCAAGGCAAGCGACAGGATGACATCCTCGTTAGCAAACCACCCTAATGTCCTGGCACGCTTGATGATAGCCAATCCGTTTGTGCCCACTCGCATCAATCGTCCACGATATTCGACGCAGCTTGTCCAGTATGTCCAACCGCAGCAGCTCCTTGTTGCGTCGCAACAGTCCCAAGAAGTGACACTGCCAACTCTCCTACAGCTGGAGCACGATATCGAAGCAGCCAGACTTGCCGAATTAGCACTCCGCGATCAGCAAGAGTGAGAGCTGTACCGGCAACAAGAAGCACTCCGGCGCCAACAGTTACCGATCAAAAGGTTCAGCGAAGTGCACATCAACTGGCTGCGCCGCAAATACAGAGACGGCCGGATCTCACTCATCGAACTGGAGAGAGAATGTATGGGGCAGCCACTGGGAGTCCTCAAGTGTGTCCTTCCTGGCCCTCCGCAAACATTCGTGGTTCCTGAACTCCTGATGGCGCCACCTGAATCCACGAGCATACGCGTCCAATCGCATGCTACCAGCGTGCAGCCAGTAAGCGTGCAACCGCAGCCAGCTGACGGCCATGCTGATGACGTCCCGCTCGAGGAGCTGCAGCAGCGCATCATGGCGGAGCTAGATGATGTGCCCTCCTGCTCGTCCAGGCGAATAATCGAACCGCAGTTGCAGCAAGATGACGCACAGCCAACAAGTCCGCTTCTGCAGGCAGCCGACGGCCACACGAACGGCGTCTCGTATGTCAAAGTGCCCTGTTGCATTCTATCAGACACGGACTACTTGCGCCCTTTATTGGTCAGAAGACCCACTAAGCTGAAACCGAAACCGCTTCCAGAAGATACAGTGACACCAGCATCAGAACGTCACGCCAATCTAGAAAATCAAAAAATAACGTTAATTATTACTAACACTCCTATTATCCCCAGTACACTTGCCCACGTGATGTCCGAGCCGTGCCGGAGGACGACGAAGTCAATCCAGATTGAGTTACAGCAACGGATGTCTGGCCAGTTGGTAAACTCCAACGCCATGAGAGCCGTGCGCAGTGCCACAAGATTCCCTGGCTTAGTGGTGCCCGCATGGGCAAATGGCTTGGCGCCCTTTTCGCCATCCACACCGCTCTCTAGGATGCAACGCAGCAATGCAGCAGCTCGACAACTGGCCAACCGGCCGCGAACACAAAGGACCACTGCAATCTTTTGCCTGACTGCAGCGCTACTCCTCTCAATTGGTCCAGGGGGAAGATTGGACACGGCATACAAGTCAAAACAACTGCCCATAGGTTTTTCGGGCTTTATCAGGCGGCGAGGCAAGAACACACACACGGGGCTGCGAGGGCAATTTGTTGCTCGCTACGCATCTATACTCCCGAGGCCAGTGCATGGCTGGCGCAAACTTGCCCACCGTAAGATGAGACCACCGGACACTGGCGACTAAAAAAAAAAAAAGAAAAGAAATATCTTGTTACTTGTTAATTATATTAGTATTATATATTGTACAATTACCAATCAACTCTAAGTTGAATGTTTTAAAAACACGTGAAAAAGCGTGCCAAATAAGAACTAAGTTTAAATATCGATAAGTTTCCCTCCCTGGTACGATAGTTTCTTATACATTTTGTAAGCGTTGCCACCCAGGCACGCATGGCCACTTAGTTAATTACATTTTTGGCGCGCCACAAATGAGTGGCCACCCAATTTCAAACAAATGTCAATGCTATTTACATATATCCTTGTAATGAGAGATGGTTAAATAAATTTATTCTGCTGCGCACCGTCGCATG